>VXAA01006848.1:311987-396183 GCA_013399115.1 Anseranas semipalmata | reverse complement strand
GTGCTCACAGTGAAGGCAGCGCGTCGCTTTCGTTCACGGAAGGTTTGGCTTTGTGCGTAACAAAATATTTTGGTAGGCTGTGTTAAAGGTCTTGTCAGCAGCTTTTGGAAGTCCTTGCTCCAGCACGGGTCTCACGTTCAGTGAGCAGAATGGTACGTGGGTTTTGCCCTTGAATCTGATGCACTGGGCAGTGCAGGAACTGTGCCAGTGGCTGGTAGCCTTGTCCGCACCATGGCACATTTGCCACTGTAGCAAGAGCATGAGGGCCTTCACAGCAGGCATTGCGCTGGGGGGGGTTCCGTTTGCATCTGAGCTTCTTGCATCAGCTCTCTGAGTCGAACTAGCCCCACGTTTCGGACATATGAAGGAGCACAAGACCTCTCTGCGCTTGTGAGTTAGTACTACTTTGACTTGGTCTGGCTTGTTAGCAGTGAGCTACAACTGTATGTAGAAAAAGAACAGAGATCATCTTTCAAGTGTTAGAAGTGTTGTATGATGCTTTTGGAAAGCAAAGGTTGACATTCTGATAAAATACATTTGTCTGCTAAAGTTTCCATATAAGCTGAAGGCATGGTGGTCTTTGTTTCTCCCTTTTAACGTTACTAATATATAATGATCCACAAAATGTGTTTGTAGTTTGGCAGGTGAAAAGGCATGTTGTGGAAGAGACTTATTCTTTAGCATGGGATAACATAAATATGATCTTTTTACTTGCAAGGGCTGTAAAATACGTAGTTTGCAGTTAGAGTATCAGTGATGTCAGATTCGGCAGTTTTTACTGTTTGATTAAAGCGGGTTAGTAAATTGAGGTGCACCTCTTTTATGAAGCATAATCCACTTGTTTTTTTATTATAATCTTACTTGAGTCTGGCAACTTTGTTTTCATTCCAGCACCTTTTGGTTATAATGTTTTTGCTGTGACTTGAGGTGGCAGTGTTTGATTACTGGTCTGTGTAGATATAATTGGTAGGTGCACCTTAAAGAAGCTGATTTGTGAGAGGACAGCCATTTTTACCTTAATTGCAGGAAAGGACCTGCAGGCTGTTGTGAGCAGACTGATGTCTCTCTTTTTCACTACTTTATCTTCCTGCTGATGTCTTCAGATGCCATGACAATGAATGATTATTCTTTCTGTTGATAGGCATCTTAAATTGCATCATTATTGCAGTCTAATAGGAGCTAGGCCAGTGCTTATATGTAGTTGGGATTATAGATTCAAAGTAGAGAAAAACTCTGAAGTTTCACAATTATAATTTGGAATGTTTATATTGAAATGAACGTGACTGGAATTTTCCTCCTGTTTTTCCAAGTTGAATTGTGCAGTTGGTGTTGTGTAGTAAGTTCTTCAATGACAAATGCTCAGCTCCTGCTGCTGGAGGAGCTCTGCACACATGCTCTGCCTGTCTGCACGGACCAGCCCCTGGTAGAACTTTGCTGAGCAATACTGTTGCTGTCTTCTAGTTTATACTCGAGCAGACCCTCCTTCCTAGCTCAGTGTTTTAATCGGGCACATCAGCACGGCACACCTGGGGGCCACGCAGGAGCTGCTGCAGAAGGTGAGCAAACTGAGGCAGTTGCAATCAGAGGTGTCTGACAGCGAGACTTGTGACTGTGCTGGCTGCCTCCCTGCAAAACTGGTGGAAAGCGTCCGTTCCTGGTCCGTCAAGCAGGTCCAGAAACACAGAGAGCAAGTGAACAATAAAGTTCTAAATCATTCATTTCCCGCTTCTTTTCATTTTCCTTTAGAAGATTACTTGGATCTTTCTGGCAGCTCTTGCCAACATGCAGTGCAGTATTGCTTTCATTGTGAGCTTTTTATCGGTGCACTTGCAACAGGAAATATGAACCCTCCAGGACTGAAGCGTTGCAGAAGGAAAGCAATTTTATCACATGCATCCTTGATGGGAAAAGTTGCTGTGGATTGCACTCTTGGGGTTCCTAGACACTGAAATGGAGCTTTTTATTTTTTTAAGAGGGAGAGAAAGTTACAAACTGTTTCGTTGCCAGTCTCTTCATAGGTAGACCTGATGATTTGTCATGTGTTTGAATCAATTCTTTAGAACACATTTTTATTCATTATGCATGCTTTTGCTGTTAGACTTTCATTTACTGGTTCATGTAATGTGCTGATAAATCTTGCTTTTAACTAGTGCCTCCCAAGCTGATAGCATGCAGCATTACTCAACTTGAGGAATTTTCACCATTGCTTGTTCTTCTGTTGGAAACAAATGTATGTCTTTTAACATATGTTATGTGGTGGATTAGGGTGCCTGTCTGCCTCTGTGTATTCTCGATACACATTTATTTCTGTTCTTCAAATCAGATTGAAGCATAATTTTGAAAAACTTTTTTGTTCAGCAGTACAAATACAAAACTGCTATAGTTTGCCCACACTTGTAATGATTTGACAGTTTCTTCAAAAATAAACAATATAAGAATTTTTATCTGCTAGAGATCTGTATGTTGCTGTGCTATATGCTGTTCTCACTAAAAGACAGTGAACAGCTGTGCTTGAAGTTTAGATTTCTAATTTTTAATTAAGTGCTTCAGTTTGTTGTAGTAGAGATGCAAGCATGTAGCCATAAAGAAGATTCCTCTTTTCTAAAGGGGGCTCGTTTTTTAAATGCTTGATATGAGTGCTCTGTGTTAGAAATAAAATTTGATGCTGTGTAGAGGGAATCTATTTTCTTATAAAAAGTTTTAAAGATTTTTCTCATGAAAACTGGTTGTTTCGTAAAGAAATTCAATACAGTTATACTGTGTAATGTGTTAAAATAGCTGACAAATAAAATTGATTCTATAAGGCCTAACAGAGGAATTGCTTATAGGCTATACATAATGAAGTTTTATTACCTATTACAGAACGTGCAGAAGAACTACAAAAAACAAGACCCTTTATTCAGCATTTTGTGGGTAATAAAATAAATATTACTTAGTAAGGATTTCTTATTTGGACAGGAAAAAAATGCTTCGAAGCTTCTGCTCCCTAGAAGTTATGTATTTAGTGCTGAAGCTAAACTCTACAAGGTTTAAGTGGGCACTGGTGTAAGATGTATGACTTTCAAAAATGACAAGAGCCTTCATCTTCAGGGAGTCACAAAATCTTCCATGCCTATTTCCATATACTGCAGCATTGCTGGCTCAGGGCTTCAAATTGTGCCCATAGCATTGCTCAGCAGCCTGATTGTAATGTGTAAAATAAGTATATATTATGTAGTCATAGAGCAATAGTGTTGGGAAAGGTTTTCAGCAAAAAGAAACTTCATGTATTTACTGAAAAAGAAGTCTTTTTAGTAATACAGGTTAATATTAGTGTCTCAACCTTGAAACTTTTTCCCCGTTTAATTCTTGGCAGTGAATTAAAAGTGAAATAAATAGCGTGTGTAATCCATGTGCTCAGCAGCCCTGCTGTCTGGGTGCTGCCATCTCGGTGAGAAACTGAAGTCCTGCGGAATTATACAAGGCTGCAAGGGTCACAAAGCCCTTTCTTACCTTCTGGCATTCAGCACTCCTGATGTTTTCTTTGCTTGCTCTTAAAAGCCTCCAGTGGCAGCAGTGCCACAGCTCCTCTTGGTAGTCGATTGCACCGCTTTTCTTTACTGATAGAAAGTCACAGCATTTACCCACAGGTGTCTGTAACTTATACGTCTGAAATAACAGCTGGCTTTTATTGAATTAGCTTCCTGAGCTGCCGTGGATGGTATCTTGCCTGCACTAGCATCTGTTGTAAGGGGTATTACTTGACTTTTTTTTCTCAGTCCTTACCCGATTACAAAGGCAAGTTATTGACCACTTACTTGGGAAATACAAGCAAAGAAGCACAAAGCCAGGTTGCTCAGGAGGCTTAGCATTTATGTACGTATAAATGGAATCTTTATTTCCATCATTAATAGCGAGGGTTTTGTGCCCTTGTGTTTCCTAAGATCCCTGGTTATCCTTCATTGCTGTAGTTCCTGAGGAGAGCCGTGACCACAGGGCTTTGAGCAGAGGCTGTGTTGTGCATTTGGCACTGCACGGTGCTGGCTGTTAGCTGCCTGAAAAGGGGTGGTGCAGCGTGAGAACTGTGGGGTCAGAGCGGGTGTTGTGTGGGGCTGAGTATGTCACTGCTTTAAGGAGGAGAGTTTTCGTGTGGAATGAATGCAGCGCTTCTGTTTTTTTTCTGGCACTGTCAGGCATAAAAATGCTTTTCCATCGGTGGCACTGGGCTCAAACAAGCTAGGGAAATACAAAACGTGGCTGAACCTGTACATCCCAGGATGAGGAAACGTGGTGACAGGAGGGGTACAGCTACACACTTCTGCAGTACACGTGCTTGTATGATTTATGCAGCTGTAAGAGCCTGATTACTTCTAGAGGCAGCTTCCTGGCAGTTCCTACGTGCACTCTTAGAAACAGACCATGCAGAGATGTTCAGGATTCTGATGGATTTTGGGGAAATGTTCAACATCTAAAGGTAACTTCTGTGCACTAATCGTTCAGAACGTGGGAAGCTCTCACAGTCCCTTCATCAGTTTTGGACAGACTATAAGTAATGTACTTAGAATACCAAATCCATACATTTCATGTGTCAGTGAGCTTGACATTGATGGATGCTGAGCATATATAATTCTCATTTATTGCAGGTGCTCCTTTTAATTTTAAAAGATTACCTTGTCGAATACTGGTCACTGTTAGTTTAAAATGTTCAGGATGTAATTTATCATAATGTGAGGTTGTGGTGGAGGAATATTGTGGCAGAGGGTTTTTTTTCTTTTAAAGAGTTCATTTAGAAATGGAGGAAAATCTCTGAATAAAGAGTGGAACATGTCAGGGCTGCTTTTGCAGCTGTTCACTGGCTGACATCTGGCGTTTCAGGATTTCAAGGCCATGACATGTATCTAGGTCTAACAGCCTGGTATGTTATCCGAAGAAATGCATCAGGTTGCTGGGTTTGCTCATTTTTAGTGATGAGGTTTAGGAAGACATTTTCTGGCTTTACTAATTCTCCCATAATTTCTGAAACCATCTGTTGATTTCATTTAGGTATAAAGCCTTCGTGTCAGGCTTATTAAAAAGAGAAAATGTAAGTGCTTATACATCGCATGAAATAGGTGGTGGAATGAGACAGGGAGATCCTATAAAGTGTTTTCATGTCACCTCCCTAACCTGAGAGAAGAGCAACAAACAGTACAAGCTCATCCTTCATTAGCTACTGGAAAAGCCACATCAGAGGAGAGAGGATGTTTTGAATGACTTGATTACAAGAGAAACTTCAAGCCTGAGAATGCAGTTATGGAACACGTCCATAGGAAACTGGAGTTCTTTGCTGCTTTCATGAAACTTTCTTTGGCAGAAAAGCCTCGAGTACCCAGCTTAGCAAGTAAATACTTTCCACGTTTGAGTAGAATAATTGCACAGCCTCTCTGTGACTTTTTTCATAAGCTAAAATTTCTGTGTGTGGAGACTGTTCTGAGGGTAGCTCTATGTTACTTAAAGTTTTAATATCTAAAGTTAAAGAGGAGCTCCAGGTACAGTTCACTGAAGTCAAAGCAACATCCACAATGTGCCCAGGAGCTTCTGTGCAACCGATGTCAGGGGGTCTGCTGCACGGAGCTTAGCCTGCACTTCTGCCCCGTTACCTGGTGCGCGGCTTGCTGTTCGTCTCTGGCTGCTCGTGGCGAGAGGTGTCTGGCGCCCACAGGTGACTTGGTATCACGGACGCGGTACGTGCGCCTGGGGCGCTGGGCTGCGGGTTACGTGGGGGAGTGAGAGCTGTGGTCCCGTGCAGCCAGTAGTTGGCACCTGGGATAACACCTGCATCCCCGGCTGTAGAATATTATTTCCAGGGAGCATGCAGGCGTCTTGAAGAGGCGCTTCTGTAGACACACTTCAGGATCTCGTTGGAAATGTACGTGCATTTCTGTGATGTTATTTCTACCTCAGTTGTTTTTATTGCTTTGACAGGGATAGTGTTGAATTTGTACTTTTTGGCTTCTTTATCAAATTTTGACAGCAATTAATGGAACTACTGATTCCAGATTATTTTTTCTTTAATGAATGTTTAGATTACATGACACTAATATTCTAGGCTTCTGGCATCTGTTACAGAAGGCTACCCACGAGTAATCTGAGTTTTTTTCCAAGCTCTGACTTTCTGATTGTGTTAGGCAGAGATAAATAGACTCTAAGAGGCCAGTTTTAGTAGTAATCAAGCTTATTTTTTTCCATATTAGAATATTTTCTTCTAGATGAGTCATATTTAAGAAAGCTCACTTCCTGCAGAATCAGACTGGTATTGAACAAACTACCAGATTTGTACCAGTTCTGTCGGATGGATTAACACGTAATATAAAAAACCATACTGCAAAGGATGACAATTTTTAGAACTCTTGGAAGATGAATGTAGCGTGTAAGAGAAAAAGCCAGCAAGTAAAATGAATCAACTTACAAGTAAAGAAAGATCTACTTTGCTCCAAAGGCCGTAGGAAAAATGTGATAGCCATATTGGAGTTTCTTTTGTCTGCGTTGGCAATGCATGTGAAATGCATGTGAAAACCTGACACTGGCAAAATATGTCTCTCAGTTGTTCCATCTGGAATTAAGAGCATACTTTAAGATTCTGGGAGCAGTGTATATCCAATACTTAAGGCTTATCCTAGTGGAGTGGTTGAATTATTTGAGCTGCCATGGCTGCAAAATTGCATCTGTCCCTTTTCTTCTGGCTTGCTGGTATGTTAATGAATCATAGGTTGTACACATGCCCTCTACTTCTCAAGAATGTCAACAGGTAACGTTTAATCGTGAGATAACAAACCACGGTTACACAGATGTAACTCTCCTTTTTCTCTAGTAAGTGTAAGATAAAAAGCAGGGCCCAGTGTTGGTACTTTGGGTAAAGATGCTACTTTTTAACTAACTTTTTCAGAATTCATTAAGCTTACCCTCTGACCATAATCTCCTTTATTGAAATAAATGTCTGCAATTTAACTGCTACAGCTGTTGAAGCAGTGTTTGTACCAATGAGTGGTTACTGTTGTCATTCTTCAATAAAATATGAATTAGTGATCTTTTTACACTTCTCTTTCATTATGGGAATGATTTTTTTGTCCAAAAGATTATATTTGAACATACTAAAAATGGTATGTACGAACATCAGTAGCTTCTAGATCTACACTTTGCACAACTAGAAATACAATTCTAATCTATAAATCAGCATTGGTACACTGTTGCTAAACTCTTGTTTAATTTTCTGTTAGGTACAAGAAAACTCACCGGGGCATAGGGCTGGATTGGAGCCATTCTTTGATTTTATCGTGTCTATTAATGGCTCAAGATTGGTAAGTGTGCTGCTGTTTTATAATACTGACTGAATACAAGCAATGTGTTGGGAATCTTATTTCTATAGGTAAACAATTGTATTTGTTTTATTTAAATGTATATAAAATGTTTATCCTTGATCTAAAATAGGAAAGCATAGCTGCATCAGAAATGAATTTCCTTCACCTTATAGTTATAATTCTATCAAAAATTAAGCTGGAGAGTAAGGGTGCAGACAGACACGTTCTCTGCAAACATCTGTGCCAGCAGAAGAAAATACTGCCTACCGACCCACCTCTAGCTGCTTGCGTTAGTGCCCCCCCAGTTCTGTCTGTAAAACTGCTTGTGTGAGAACTTGTGAACTCAATTCAGTCAGAACAAGGTGGCTGAAAGAATTGTTGTCAAAGCTGGTACCTGGGCAGAAATCACATGAGAAAGTTTTCAAGCAGAACTGTTGTGAGACAGCAAACCTTCGGAGCAATGGAAAAAACCAGCTGTGGGTAAGCTCTTCCAGTGCAGCTGGATGTGAGAAAGCCTCTGCAAAGCTGCAGGGCACATCTAAGAACATATGGAAAGAGCTCAGAGTATGGTGAAGTATCCTTATCTCTGCTGTGAAGTATCTGCTCTACTTTAAGCAATTCTGTTCTTTGGAGGCGTGAGAAGTAGGCCCTGTAGTTAGTTCTCAAAACTTGCTGTTTCAAGTCAGTTTTCTGGCATTTTCATGATATGGATTTACTTGCAAAATTAAGAATTTGGGTTGCACCTAATATCCTATATGGTTTTTGAATAAACAGGTCCACGTCTACATGGCGTAAGATTCTACTACCTTAGGATTGTTAAACTAAATCGGAGCAACTTGTGTGTCCATGTGCAAAATGCAGCGTTGTAGCAAATGCTAACCTGGAGCCTGGAAGTGCCGTAACTGAGCCTGTAACCGAGATGTCTGTGAGCGGCACAGCGTGGCTTTGGTCCCTTGTCGGGCTGATACGTGGCATCTGAGTCTAGAGCTAGCTCGTTCAGGGGTACCTCAGTCCCTGTCCTCTGCTCCCTTTTGCAGGAGAGGCACCCCCGATGTCTACTTGCAAACATGGTCTCAGATGCTGTTGCTGTACTAGTCCTTTTATTTTTTTTATTTTTATTTTGTAAAAGTTTTGGCAGTTCCAAAGGTGCTGTTGCTCTGTGTTTTGAGTAACCAAAAAGCAAGTTACTGGAGTTAGTTAGTATCAGTACATCAATTCCATCATTAATTACTTGGATGTCATATGAATCAAATGTTTCCGATGTGAACTTTGTTACAGGCACTGAGTTTATGAATGGCAAACAGGAATATCTACATATTTAAATGCTCAATTCCTGCATATCATATCGTAGGTTTAATTAAAGTGCTTTTATGTTTGGAATATATGACCTGGGAAATCCCAGTTTTTCTCCAGAGGTGTATTCTAGAATTGTGAAGGGACCGAAAGCTTGTTATGAAATAGCTGTAGAGATATATTCTGATCATTTATAGGACTTCTGAAATACAAAAGTGGTGCTGTAGAACTGGATGCTTGCTGTGTTCAACACTAAATCAAGCTCTTGTTTGAACATTCACAGAATAAAGACAATGACACTCTCAAGGACCTGTTGAAAGCAAATGTTGAAAAACCTGTAAAAATGCTAGTGTACAGTAGCAAAACACTGGAACTAAGAGAAACATCAGTGACCCCCAGCAACATGTGGGGTGGACAGGGCCTGCTGGGGGTGAGCATTCGTTTCTGCAGCTTTGACGGGGCCAATGAAAACGTATGGCATGTATTGGTATGTACAGACTTCCAAGTATTTTTCTTACTGCAAAATACATTGCTTGCTGTTAAAATTTTTCAGTCTTTTTCTGGAAAAGTAATTTGCAAGGGGGTACACAAGCCATGAGATTAAATTGGTCTGTTTTCTGGTCTTTGGCTTTGTTTTTTGAAAGGCTTTTGAAGTAGAACTGTCTGAGTATATTATCAAATCTTGTATTTACATCAGTGCTGTTGCACAGTATTAAGAACTCATTGTAATGGTATCTAATGAGACTGTCATCTAGCCGCTGTTTTACTAGTTCAGTGACTATTCTACTAACTGGGTTGAAAACTTGACCAGTTTGTCTGTCTGACTTGAAACTTGTCTGAAATGCATGTGTAACTGTTCTGCTGCACCCTGATAATTATGTAATGATTTGTAACTTTCCATCTTAAAACTAGGAAGTGGAACCAAACTCTCCTGCTGCATTAGCTGGACTCAGACCTCATAGTGACTATATCATTGGAGCAGATACTGTTATGAACGAGGTGTGTATATCTTCAGTTTTTTTGTTAAACTAGAAAACAATACCCAGGTGGTTCGAAACATCCCCAGTTCTGTCTGTTCAGTGCTAATTGAAGTAACTTAATGCAAAGAGGAAGGAGGTCTGGCATGCTGCCTCTTCATTGTGCTTAAATGCAATTCTGGAAATAAAAACTGCTCTTAGATATCTTTATTAGCAGATTTAAAATCTGGGGCTGTCCCGTGTGTCTTCTGAGTTGTGCTAGCAAAGCACAGTATTAAAGTTGTCCTTACGATAAAACAGCAGCAGTGCAACAACTGCACCATGGAGCAGTTACCAGGTTCTGTTACAGAAAGTTAGGACTAGGAGGATGATTGTTCTCATATCAGATGATAAAATAAGGACAAAAGCGCCCTCATTCATTATTATCTTTCTGCAGTCTGAAGATCTCTTCTCCCTTATTGAAACACATGAAGCAAAGCCATTAAAACTTTATGTGTACAACACAGACACAGATAATTGTCGGGAAGTGGTGATTACTCCAAATTCTGCCTGGGGTGGAGAAGGCAGGTAAGGAAAAAACATGTTACTGGGGGGTGGGATGAGGTGGGACAAATTTCTTACAGCGCTGGCCTAAAAGCTGCTTGTTTAAGTTCTCTACAAAACCAGGAAAAGACTGTTCTTATATCCAAGGTTTTTCTGCTATAGTAAATTACATATTTACTTGAAATTCAGATTTAGTTACTAATTGGGGGGATATATTTACACAGGAAATTAGCTATTTCAAAAATGCACAAAGTGCAATGATTGCTTTCTGCATTAGACTTCCTATACTCATTAGGCTGTAGTATATTCTTCCAGTATTGCACAGTACCAAGAACAGAGAACTGCAAACAGCAGGTATGAGTTGAATTCCAAGCTGTATTCCTCATATAGCTGCTTGGTTTAAATAACAATAACACTTCTGTGCTAAATGTTTATTGCTAAAAGCTACAGAATTTCTTTTCTATTGTCTGTGATTATTTCTCTATAGAAAATGAGGCAATATTTAGCTTTTTTTTCTGTAAATGTAAATAGTTGTATAGAACTTATCTTGAAACTTGTTGTCATCTTGAGTCTTTCATGCATTGCTTGCTGTGGAGTCTGTAATAATAAAATAATTTTACTGACTTTTAAACGTTCATATTTTAAAAGCCTAGGATGTGGCATTGGTTATGGGTATTTGCATAGGATACCTACACGCCCATTTGAAGAGGGAAAGAAAATTTCTCTCCCGGGACAGTTGCCTAGTGCATCTCTCAGTCCCCTCAAAGATGGCTTTACAGAGGTAAGTTGTAGTCGCTTCCTTGGCTTTGTAAGATGGATTATTATGTTATATTGCTTTTCTGCTTTTATTGACTCTTGTGGAAACAAACCCTAATAATGTAACTTTTCTTTCTCTTTTGGAAAGGTTCAGCTGTCTTCAGTTAATCCCTCATCATTACCCCCGGGGCCAGCAGGACTTGAACAGAGTCTTTCAGGACTTTCTATTAGTTCACCCTCAACTACTGTCAGTAATGTTCTCAGTACAGGTTAGTATGGAAGTAACTAACTTCTGAAATGCACAGGTATATTGACTTATTTGGATTCACAAGTGTTTCCATTAATTTAATAGAAGGCAGAAGAGAGAATAAACTTCTCTCTTCCCCAGACTTTTCTTAACAACAAAGGCTAGAGTACTGTAATAGATATGTTCTCACTCTTTAACGCAAGTGTACCTTACTTGCTCACAAAGATTTGATAACTTCTGTCAGAAATACAATGTGTGTTGTTTAGAATACTGTTTTTCTTTATCAACGTTATATGGTTATTTAAGGTAAGTACTCCCTTGAGGAAGGGAACTGAAGTTTTGTATGCTTAAAATTAGTGTTGTTTGTTTTCCTGTATACTCCACCAGGTGTTCCAACAGTTCCATTATTACCACCGCAAGTCAGTCAGTCCCTTACTTCTGTGCCACCAGTTAATCCAGCAACTACATTACCAGGTGAGTAGGTAACATTTCTTAAAACATCTCTGAAACAAACTTAAAGGAGAAAGGGAAGAGGCCTGTCTTTTCCAACCCTCTTTTGGGGCTATGAGATATAGCTTTATTCAACTTAGGCATTTCATATCAGAACATTTTTATACAACCTCTGCAGTGTTAAGAATTGTTGTTTTAGATCCATGTGCTCAGCATATCTATAGCACGGAGGACTGACTTGGCTGGAAAGTTGATAATCATTTACCTTTTAGGCCCCACCCACAATAGATGTAGCATTCATGATTTCTCTGGAAGGTATTAGCTGTGCTACTTGCAACATTTCTTGATTAGATACATTGCTACTTGCCATACTTCCTAAACTGGATGTTGTAAAATACTTTGGCAAGTAGCTTCACAGTTCCCATTTGTCCTTTTCCCTCAGACATGACAGAAGAAAGATCTGGGAAGGCATGTCTTGCCTACTCCTGCATTCCTTTCACCTGTTAAAAACTCAGTTTTAGGAGACCCCTTTTAATGCTCAGCTTGATCGTTCTTCTTAGTATAAATAGAGAGCTAACGGTATAGAACTTATATGTTGCAATTACTGTTTCTGAATTATTTAATAACTTAACCTGGAAAAAGTAGCCTACGCTATTTCCTGATAATAGTGAATGTTTTGAGCACCGGTATTCCAGAATTATTCATAGTGGGCAAGATAAGTTTTGTATGGGATTTTGTCATGTAATTGGTGCACTGGCACAGGACTCAATCGCGCATTCCAAAACACTGAAGGAACTGTATTTTCTTTTGCATGCTATAAGACAAGTAGTTAAAGAAGGTTTTAAGTAATGTGTGGAGGTATGTTCTGTAACATAAGAAATATTACGTAGGAGAGCTAAGTGCCTGCATACAAGGGCAGGGAACTTTAATCTTGTACTGCATAGCTGAAATAGCAAACCACCAAATTTAGCTTCTGTTAACATCTTCTCCTTTTCTGCGTCCATAACCTTCTCCCCAAAAACCTGCAAATGCGAATTTTTCTTCCACCTTGTTCTCTGAATAGTATCATTGCCTTTTTGAAAGTTATTAGAATGTTGCTTACAATTTGCATGTCCATACTAGTGAAATTGTAAGTCTTAAATATAAAGGAGGTTTAAAACTTGAGTGAATTTGTGTGAAGTTCAGATTTTTTCAGATTTGAAGAAAAAAAAAAATCAAAGTTGCTTGTAGCTGAACTGCAAGCTCTTTGACTCAGATGATGTCAGCCTTTGTGGCTAATAAATTCTCAAGTAGGTAAAGAAGGCTGTTTTTCAATCAAAATTTGTGTACAGTGGCTTGCTTTTAGACTTTCTCCCTCTTCTCCCTGTTATTACTGTAATGTCAACAATTTATCTCAGAATTAGACTTCCCTGAACTAACTATAAAGAAGGAAGAGAGCTATTGTGCCAGAAATGCAGCTCTTCTAAGACGGGAAAATCAGGAGGGGAAAGATGTTCTACAGCAAACACAATGATGAAAGGGCATGTGTTATGCTCATTGTATTGCATTGTATTTTCAATCCTTCCTGACCTTGAAAGTTATCGTTCTGCTTTTTCTATATATTTTTGTGTTTAACTCTAGTTATAAACTAAGTAGAAAAGACTAATAATGGTATTTCCAATCCTTAATACTGATGGGTTTTTTTCTGTATTTCATCCTATTATGATCTTCTGACATCCAAATTAGGAATGGAGGGCTTCTGGTACAGTGCTGCAGGGAAATAACTTTTTGTTAAAAGCTGAACTTTGAAATAAAAACTATTAATTCCTTGAAATAAGATTCTGCTTTCCTCAGAAAAATGTGAAAGATTGGGATTGCGTATTTACTAGTCCTGTCTTCCTGCAGTAGGTAACTGTTTTCATTGTGTAACTTAAAAGCTGAAACTCAGGTGAATTTGCTTTTTTATGTATAAAGATGGTAATCAAGATGTAAAGCAATATGAAACAAATAATAAGATCTCAAAAACAGGAAAGAAAAAAAAAAACTTGAAATCTTCAACTGTCATTTTTGCACTCTTCTTTCAGGTCTGATGCCATTACCAGCAGGGCTTCCCAACCTGACTGATCTCTCCAAACTTAATTTACCGGCACCACACATCGTTCCAGAAATCATACAGCCTGGTAAGTGCTTCTGCAAACTGAAACACTGTAATAGCACGTCTCTCCTTGATGATCTTTGACACTCTCATTTAGAACCATCTGATGGAGTCCTAAAGAGGATAAATTGAATGTTTGCTGGAGATGGGAGTTGACATTAGTGCCCAGATTGCGTAGACAAGGAATATGTTTTGAGATAAACTAATTCTAAGCCCATGTCTGTGTTTAGTTGTTTCATCTCATATTACCTGATTTATGATCCCAGAAGAGATTGTACTGTGCCAAGAAAGAAAGTATGTAGTTTTATGGGTAGAAGAAAATACAAGGTGTTTCCTTGTTTGCTAGACAGGGAGATCGAAGAACCCTGATTGAATGCCAAAAGTACCAACTAATACTAGATTTGTAGTTTTGAATAAAATAAAAGTGCTGAAGATGCATATGGAGCAAGCAAAAAGAAATTGGAAGCTTACGTGGAATAAGGTTCTCATTGACTTCTAGTTTCTGGCAGTTTAAGTGAATGCCAGAAAAATCTAATCATCGGTATTAATATCTTAAAGTCCTAGTCCTCTGCGGGGGTGGAAGCAAACTTGAGTTTATTCTGATTCTTTGATTCTGAAATCCAAAATGTATCAGGCTTTGAAACTAGTCTGCTGAATCAGTGCTGCAGGTATATCATGCTTACACTCCTCCTGGGGAGGAGGTAGCCTTTTGAAATTACGTAGGGGATTAGAGAACGGGGAAATTTTAAACTAACACAGAATCTATCCAGATCTGTCTGTGATATGTAGCAACTCACAGCTCTCTTATTCTATTTTTAGGTTTGCCAACCCTTCCTTCTTTGCCACCTCTGAATCTAATGGGAATAACACCTCTATCAATGCCACCAAAATGTGTTCCTCTGCTTCCTTTGGTCACAGAGGTATCTACAGTGCCTACAGATTTGTTTCCCTCCATGACTCAAGCTGGAAGCTTTTCCGTTGACCCTGGCACTACTGTAAATGTAGAACAGACCTCTACGCTCGCCTTGGATAGCGCAACCCCAACTTCTAAGGCGACTATTGTTGACAGATCAAGTGAATCCTCTGCCTTTATTGAGAAAACATCTGGCATCACAGATACACAAGCTTCTGAATCATAACTGCAGGTCACTCTGTTGAATTGGCTTGGTATTTATTTAGCCATGGGATACATATTTGAAGAGCAAACTATCATTAATTTCATACTAGTTTGTACTTAATCTTTAGGAGTCCTGTAAATAATATGGAGGTATAATAAAAATAAAGGGGGTTTATAAAGCGTGTTTGGTGGGAGGGGAGGAAGAGTACTTAGCCAAAAAAAAATAAAAAATAAAAAAATTCAAAGTGGTAGATAGAACTCTACTGCCAAACTTGGAAGTATATGTTTTTAATATAGGCTGATAGCCTTAGTCTGCTAGGCCTCTCCTTGCTTATAATTAGCAATTTTTGCTTCTGATAGAAATGAAGCAGTTCTTGCGTGTGACATTTACATTACCATAGTTCTTGTCTTTGCAAGTATCTTGTTACTACAGTGGGGATGAGAATGTTTAGTCTGAGTTGTAAATTTTAACAGTGCAAAACTTCCACCTAAAGGTATTTCTATTAAAGTTGCTGAGTGACCTGTTAACTGACATCTTGTTATTCAGCTTGTACACAAATCTTTATTTTTAAGCTCTTGAGAGATGCTCAAGCCATGTTTTGTGACTGCTGCTGCGTGTTTCACACACCCACTGTAAAATGGCATTTGGAAGGGAATGCAGGAAATGTTAAATGTAGCACACAATTTGGCACTTCATGACTACTGTAAGACAAATTAATGGATTAAGCATACATACAGCAATAAATTCCTGGAATTTTATCCTGTGTGACAAAATAGCACATTTATTTGTTTGATGTGTAAGTTCTTGCAACTGTTTTTAGCTTAACTCTCTCTAGCACAAATCAGTGAAAGGGCTCCCATCCAGAGGAATGGATCTGAGAAGGAATGCCAGACTTCCTAGTGCAGGCAGGATCAGTAGAAGCAGTTCGATCTGTTGTAGCAATGAGTCATGAAATCTGCCTGCAAATAATTCATACTTGTTTTTTTTTTTTTTTTTAATTGATGTTCAGGATGAAAATTGTAGATTAACTGTAGATTATACACTTGTATAACCTGGTATATGTGCTGTACTTCAGGTGATAGCCATAGCTCCAGGTTTCAGGTACAGTTGATGTGGAAAACTCTTCTGCACTCCTCCAGTCTTTCTGTATTACTGTGATTTCATCTATATGTTTGCTACAAGGATGTTCAAACTTTTGGCGTATGACCTGCAAGCTGGAGCCCAAGTCTCTTGACAGCCACATAATCCCTTTTCACAATGCAGCGTGCCTGATCCGTGCCTGATCACTGTTTGGAATACTAGTTGCATCTGATTGCTGATCATAGCATCTCAAAGAATTAGTTCAAGTGGAAGCCTTATCTAATACCTGTTGTCCTGTCTTATCTTTATCACTTAAGTATTTGTCTCTCCTCTGGCCCACTACTGCATGTTTCCTCATCAGCTGTTATGTCTTTAAAGGTCTGTCAAAGACACCAAATCCTTTTCTTTCTCACATTGTGATCAGTTTATTTTCTCAATTGCTTAGAGCCTGAAATCCCTCTGCCTTGGTAAGTACAGGGCTCTCAGAATGTGCTTTTTTTATTTACTTTTGTAAATCCAGTGTCACATACCTCAGAATTAAACCTTGGAATGAGAATAAGGATGTTCCCTCTTTTCTTTGCTGTGTACAAAGAAAGTCTGTTAGTATTGAGCTTCATAAAGCCTCACAAGTCTAACAGTCCTTCCTGTAATTCCTTTACAGCCTTCCCCAGCTAGAGTCCTCATCATTGTTATTTTCCTTCTTTGACCCAAGAGCAGTAGAAATAGAAGGTTTGTCATGTGCCAAATTTAGAGCAATTGTTACCAGGATGCTGATTGTAATTGGATGCCTTTTTTTGTTGTTGTTACAGGATGGCACAATGTACTTTGGAGTAAAAGCTGAAGTTAGCTGGCATGTTTCTATGCTTTCCAACTGCAAGCTGCAACCTTTTTGTAGTTGTGCGGTTGTTTCTAGTAGCAGAAACAAACAAACAAAAAAAATAGAACACCTAATCTGAAGTCGTGCACTTTTGTTATTTTAAGGTCTCTTCTTGACTGCTTTATATATCCAGCATCTTAATGGGTATGAGAGTGGTGGAAGCAAGGCAGTGTGCAAGTGTAGCCATCAGCAGTTGTGCTAAAGACAACATAGCTTCAAACTTGGAGGTGATTAAATGGTGCAGAATTTAAGCTGTAATCTTCCAGCTAAGAAGTCATTAAAAATTGAATCAAAAACATGTCACTTAAAATAGAAGCGAGGACCTGAACTCATACAACTGTACTCTGTCCCTGTGTTTTAATGTCCTTAGCTCGATTTAGTGAAATCATACCTTAATCACTTCTTGGCAAGGGTCTTTAATGACTTTCTCTCCTCTTGAAAGAGAGTAAGCAGCGGTAAAGACAAGAATACATCAAGGGACTGACAGTTAGTCTAACCTTGTTTCCATGAGTTCATGCATTCAGCTGTTAATGAACAGTTATGAATAAGCACATTAGCTTTATTTTAAACATCAACATATGGAGTTCTTCCTGTACTGACAGGATATGAGAAGGCAGACATACCATGAACATCTTAAGCCCTGCATATAATTAAGAATTATTTATGTGTGTGACTTTAAGATGGAGGTATTTTCCTGCTCCACAAAAGGCTGCTGAAGGGACAGTGGTGTTCAGAGGGTTAGATGTTTTTGTGAGTGCAGGGCATCTCTACAGCTCTGGTTGAGAAACCACGAGCACATGTTGAAGAGGTGCATTTTGCAGCTTGAGGCTCTGCTGTGGCTCCAGGAGACAGCTGCTGAGGCTACAAAGTCAAAGCACAAGGGTGGATAAAGCATTAATGATGATGAATGCTTCATAGCTTTAGTGTGGCCATACAATGGGCTCTTTCTAAGACCCTGACAGCCATTTTTTAAGCAACCCTGTCAAACATTAAACCTCGCTATCACAGTTGGAGCTCCAACATGTTGCCAGGAAATAGCTGTGCAGTGCCACAAGATGGCGTGCAATAGTTTATTTTTTGCTGAATTTGCAAGATTAGGCTTCATAATGATGGTGTTATCTTTTTTTTTTTTTTTTTTCCCTTTACCCTTCAGCAGCAGCAACTGTATTCAAATAGATGCCAGCTGGATGCTGTATGATAGTACTGTGAGGAATCACAGATAACTGTAAAACCAACTGATTGAAGGCAGGAATGGGCTGAGCTTAAGCTATTTCCAAAATCCAGAATTTTTCTGGCAGCTTGCCAAGCAAAGCAAGGGGTAGGATCAAAGTTTGTTTTGAAGAAAACAGATCCTTACAGGCAGGGACTCGTTTTAGATAGTATAATGCTGAAGGAGAGGCCTGGGTAATATTTGCAGCCTCTCAGTGATGTAAGTGCTGATTATGGAATTAAATTTAAAGGGGCAGGATAAGGATCAGTGATGTTTGATCATGATGTCTTGTCTTCCTCAATTATACACCAGGCTTTGTCTGAACTAGTCAAATAAGTATGTTGACAATCCCTCCCTACCATGGAGGCCTTCCTGGCAGCAAGCTCAGGTTTTGGTTCATCAGTTGGAGTTGGGCACCTAGAATATGTCTCATTTTAGATTTGAATCCTGTAATGGGTGTAGGCAAAAAATTAAACTGCAAAATATTTCTACATTTGTAAGTGCTTATAGTTTGTAAGTAACTCACGCTTTGTATTCCTGCTCTGTATGTTCTTCAGGGCAGTGCCAATGACTTACTGCGTATTTGTACAGCACTGTGCTGGGCCTTCTAGTAAAAAGCAAAAATTATTGATGTGATTTGCTCACACCATCTGTGGTAGAAACTCTGTTTTTTAGCTGTGGTATAACGGGGAGCCAACACTCACCATAGCAGGGTTTTTTTTTGTTTTTTAAGTGAATTATTTAAGGTACAAGAACAGTCTCAAAAAACTACTCCCTTGATCAAACATAAAACTTCATTAAGAGCAGGTGATTCTTCAGCAGTTCTGCCCACCCGATCACCTGCCCCAGCCAAAGAGTTAAAGCTCCATAAAAGTTAAAGCATAGTTATTTTGTTAAGAGGTCAAGTTGCTAAGAGATTTGCAGATGGGAGCTAGTAAGCTCAGCAAGGAACAAATACAGCCTTTTCCAGAAGCCTCAACTCATGTTTATCCTTAGGCCTTGTAAATGCAGTAAGTTGACAGTGTGCAGCTAGCAAATCACAATTTCACTTTGAGGGCCTATTAGTGTTTCTTAGGAACATTCTTTGTGTATTATTTCAGTTGCACACTAATACCAAGGCACTGTTTTTGTGATATAAGTAGCATGAGCAACTGTATCAAGACTCATAATTACAAGGCTACAGACCAGGCCCATCAGGATTGGCATGTGGAGACCTGCTGTGGTTGAGAAAGGTTAAGTGGGGTTCATGGTTTTGTTACTCCTTGGCAAGGGCCCTTATCCTTACTCCTCAGCGGGAGCATGCAGTCCCATCTCTGTCCATTGGCCACACACCTGCCTCTCCACTGCCCTTTCTTGCACCTGCAAAGGCAGAATTTTGCCCTAAGAGAAGAATGCAAACATGATTGTGCTGTAGTTACAAGCTGAGTATAGCCCTACCAAATAGTCAAGTTCTCAGCCTTGGAACTCTTATCCTATGGGATCAGAAGATAGTTTTTTTCCTTTGTTGTGCAATGTAGTACTACTTTCTCAGCACAGTTTCCTGTATTTGTTAGGCTCGGCTAATCCTTAAAAGCTGCATTCCAGTGTTGCTCAGCTCACCCACAAGAGAGCTTCGGAGAGACCACAGAGGTCAGGTTCACCTTGGGCAACCCATGGCAACAGTGAAAGCCACTTCTGCCAACAGAACAACCCATTTTAATAACAGTTCTCATGTCCAAGACCTGTTTACTCTCTGCAGGCAAGTGGTTGCAAATTCATTACTTTGTTCATGGAATTTGCAGCTTAGGTGAGCTATGAAACCTCAGCAGAAACTAAGAAATGAAACATGAGTGGTGAACTCAAGCTGCAAAGCCTGTACTTGACATAGGCTTGCTACTTAGGTAAGAAGATGCTGGAAGATAAATCAAGATTTCACTTAAAAGACCTTTCCTCCAGTAATAGTCATTAGTAAAAGCAATGCGGAGCTCCAGGCTACGTTTGATCCAGGTGCTGAAACTAATGTGGTCACTGAGGGTCTGCTCTTCTGGACTTTCTGATGTGTTGCAAGGATGTTATAGCACTGCCTAGATCAAGCTCCTTGAAGATGTCTCTTCCCAGTCCTTGCAATTTATCAACCAACATCCTCTGCTGGCAGCTTTCATGAACAAACAGCTCCGTCCAATGTTCTTGTTCTTTAAATTAATGTTAGCCACAAATAACCAAGTATCTTACACAAACACCACTACATTCTCACCTGGTATTAGAGAAATAGTTTCAATTTTTTCATGCTGCAGTGTGCATGTGCTGTGTGTCACACAGCTAGTTCAGTAGCTAAGATTAGGAGTGTCCACCTTGCTACCAGCTCTTCCTTATCCTTCAAGCTGATTTCCCATTAAATTCTATTTTTGGAATCTTCAGAATAGTCTTCTTTAAAAACAAACTGAATCCTTCAGACCTCCCATCCTGGAATTTCGAAGTACCCATTGTATGGACTTGGAGAAATGCACTGATATGGATTGGCACATACAATCAGGCCATGCTTACACAATTTAAAGAAAAGATCTGGGAAATCAAGCTAACAGAGAAATAGCACAACTTATTTAAGAAACAATAGAATTTGGAAGCAAATGTTGAAAATTTTATAAGCAGTGGCTCAATTTTAACAGTCAGTAGGCACTAGTCAAGCTTAATCAACTATGATGCTAAAAGCTAGACTTGTAAGAGAAGATATGAGAAGTTATTTCACAATACTGTTTATACCCTAAGGTGGGTTCGTGTTCACACGAAATGGAACAGAACGAACATGGTCCCAGGCAGTGCCACTGGTTCCCTGGGGCTCAGACGTCTGACACTAGGAGATCTTTCTGTACATATAAACAGCACTCAGATAAAATCCTGTTAGAAAGCAACTGCAACTGCTAAGAAAATAGAAACCAACTGGAAGCCTGTGTGTTGCCAAATAACATGCTGGGCACGGAAAATGGCTGAATTTGTAAAAATAAATAAATAAATAAATAAATATAAAAATAAAAAAATACCTTTTGTTTAGAGGTTACATTTTCATTTGAAACATATTTCTTATCCATCTTCCAAGTAAAACCTGGTCAGAGAGAAGGAAAAAAAAAACACACGCTCTCTGGGCACTACCTGTTTAATAATGAAAAGGAACGTACTGTTCCTAACCCACTTCTTGACCATTTTCATTCCTAGCAACAAAAAAATAATAACAATAACATCCATCTGGACTGCATTGTGCTTCTGAATATTTTTAGCTTAAAACTACATGTCATAAAGAAATAGGAAGACTTTGAGGAAGTTGGGGTGCAATAGCTAGAACTTTGAGGAATTGAGCCAAGTATTTTTGAAATGCTTCTTGGAAGCTACCATACATCACACGCACGGAGACATGCTAGCATGGCCTTACCTGGCAGGTTCAGATTGCTGGAGTTCCGTATAAGTGTAGTCTGCTCCAGAGGCTCTCACCAGCTAGCAGGAGTGCTTGCTTCAGCCCTGGATCCTGTCCTCGCAGTGCCTGCCTGTCAGCCTACAAGCTTCTGCCCCGGACAACTCGACCCCATCTCTCAGTAAGTACATTAACAGCCCCTTCTGCAAAGGACTCGCTGCCTCAGTGGCTGCTGCCATATCCTGTGCTACAGAGGTAATATTTTAGGGTAAGGCCTGAGGGCACCTCAGATTCTCGTCTTCTATGGCATTTCCTGCCCCCATTTTTTTCTCTCCTTACTCCTTTCTCTCCTTCCTCAAAGGAAGTCCACGTCAGTTCTAGACAGTGCCTTGCACTATCCTTCAGAAAGGCTAGCACACACTTGCTAAAAAATAGTGTTGTTTTTGTGTGTCTGTGTGTGTGTCTGTGTCTTGCCTCAGACTCCTCAGCTGCTGTCCTCCCAGGGAGTGCCCGTGCTTCCTGAACTTCTCAGAGGACCAGCAGAAAGAAGCAGATGCTGGCACACACACACACTGCCTGGTGGGCCCTGTGCACCCTGGTCACCCCCTCAGCCGCAGCGGCTGCTGCACCGCAGAGCTCTGTGGCTGCAGTGGACACAGCGGGCAGGCCAGGGGAGGACCACAAGCACCTGCAGACATTGCTCTGCGCCTGACACCCGAGGCACCACGAAGGCACAGAAGCAGTTTTCAAGAGGCAGGTTGGCAACAGCTGCTCACTCACACCTGTTGCCTGTTAGAGGAGAGACACCATGCTCTCTTCAAGGAGAGCTCTTCAAAAGGATTAGGAGTAATAGAAAGGTGTTCTTATCACACACTGGGCTAAACGTGAGCGACCTCTACAACTGGCTGTGATGCTAAGAATAGCTCATGAGCACAGTGCAGTTCAAGTGCAAGGTCTTTGCTTCTAGCCCCAGGTGCTGTGCAAGGGGGATTTGTGCTCTTAAAACAGCAGGTGTGCAGCACTAGAGAAGGGCATTCGATGAGACCTGTATATATCTCATTAAAAAATAAAATAAAATAAAATAACACTAGAAATCTGCTTTCTGAATTTAGACTATTAGGCAAATAATAACTAATGCCCTCAGCTCCCTTCCGCAGCAGTCTCAGAGTGCTGTGCCTATGGCACCTTTCCAGACCACATGGCATCCAGGGAGGCAGAGCTGGTGGTTGCTATTTCACCCAGCTTTGGCAGGAAATAAAACATCTGTTTAATCCTGACAGTGGGACTCCCCAGCAGTTAAGCTAAGATGGTTAAAAAAAGAATATAATTGAAAATTATGTTTAGGGCAGCAGAAGGCAAAGATAGATTTTCAAATTTGGTAAGATGTAAGTCACCAAAACTTCGAGAGCCGTAGGGCTTTTTTTTCCTAGCCATAGCCAGTCAGGACCTCTGCTTCACAGCGAAGTCAGAGAGAAACCTGCCTGGAAAAGGGCATCTTTTTAGCCGGGCTGAAAAGAGAGACAAGTGGTTGTAGCTCTGGCCTGCACACAAGTGGAGCACCTGTACTGCTGCTGCTCTCAGTTCTGGTTACCAGTGGCATTTCTCATTGCTGTTCAACCACAAGGCGGTGTTAAGTGCTTGAACACTCAGACTAGTGAAAAAAGCAGCATGAGCAGACACGCCATTCTGTGAAATTTATAAGCAGATGAAGACATTTATTTTGAGGAGGAACAACTTCTGAAATGATCTGTTCCCCTAGAAAGCTAAAACCAGACCGATGGAATAGCTCAGCTAGGCAGTGATAAAGGGGAAGGACAACTGCAAGTCTCACCTCTTAGAGCAGTGGCACAGACCTGTGGTTGAAAGAGGCAGCCTTAAAACAATGGAGGGGCATTTACTGAGTGATGTGGTCAGAGTGGTTCCTTGAACCCAAGCAAAGGAAACTTTAGACCAAATACGTGTAATAATTCCGATGTCTCAGATTAATCTGCATAATCATCTTAGCAGGGAAGCGTTCAAATCCCCTTTCAAAAAGGACAAAACAAAGTCTTGGGTTCGGCAACCCAAAGAACAAGCCTGTGCTGAATTACTGGAGCAAGATGAAAAACATTTGCTGTTTTGCGGGATTCATCTTGCTCTACCCTCTTCACATCCAACAGAGTCTGCTCGCAGATGCTGCAGTGATCCTCTTTGAACTGGTTAGGCTCAGTGGGTGGATGGGCTTTTAGTTAGCAGTGGTCACTTCGGAGGGAGGAGGCTTTGGAGACTCTTTATTCCACAAGCAGTTGCTGAGAACAGATTCCAGCTGGCTGCAAGCACTCCCACCAGGATGTGAGGCACATCGCGTCTGAAGTGAATGGTGGTCCTGAACACCCTTGTCAGCAGGTAAACACAAGCACCCTGGCACGCATGGTAGCACTGAAATGTACTGAGACATAGTCATTAATGTGCCACCTCATAGGAAGGAGCTGATTGTGATGCAGTTTGCAGCAACAGATGTAAAACAGAGACTAAAACCTCCAAAAATTTGTGTGCATTTGAGGCAGTGGGATGTAATAAAAAGGGGCCTGAAGCCAATCAAAGACACAACTGAAAAGCAACGTGGGACTTTGGTAAAATAGACTTTGCTCCAAGAGCTGATTTTATTGCTGATCAAAAGACAGCAGCTACCTGCAGCAGGAGAGGGCTGGACTTTCTTGTGGCCTAGACAAAGCCAGTAGAGAAATGGGTGCAATAGGCAGAGCTGTAACAGAGGCTGCTGCTCCGGTTGCAGGCTGAAGACACTAAGGGTAGGCAAGATCAGTATGATTGTCCACTCTGACCCGCTGCAGTATGCCAACCATTAAATGTCACCAAGAGGTCCCATGCAAGCTCCACATTTCTGGATGAGCTGGAGGATATTTTGAGACAGAAACCTCAGTTGATAGTGGTGGATTTATATACCTACCACTATTAAAACTCTTCCCATGTTTGCCTCACTATAAGTAAGAGGTGATCCTTTCCTCTCCATTATGGTCTTTTTAATACTGTGTGAAACGGCATTTTTTTCAAGGGTACACTGCAAAAAGAGTGCCTTGCTTGACTGTTGGCTACACATTTACAGGTGTCTTTGCTGTCAGTTATTGATGCTATCAAGAAAGCTGCATCCCTTAAAAGGCTTCCAGCTGAATTCACGCTCCAGGCCAGATACTTTCTCACTGCAGGGTAACTTTTACCATCAGATCTCACTGGAACAAGATGGCTTTAAAACTAGGAAAAAATGAATGAGGAAATCAGATACCAATTATACACCAAATGAAGATAAGCCCCTCTGCCTCATTAGCACTGTTTAATTATGCTTGGATTTAAATTCTAAATATAGCTCATAAAAATTCACAAGGGCAAGTGTTTGCTTCGACTGTTGTAATTCTCTCCATATCTAATACTTCTCTCGCCTATAAGATCAACAGTTTTAAGGACCTGTCTGCTTGAGTCATAAATAAATAACATGCTGACACTCCACTCCTTTCTCAGAAGTGTCAGATGTTGTTTAGCCAAGTCTTATCTCTGATACTTGCACTGCAGTGAGCATCAGAGGCTCAGGGGCGACCTTATTGCTCTCTACAGGTACCTTAAACAAGGCTGTAGCGAGGTGGGGATTGGTCTCTTCTCCCACATGCCAGGTGATAGGACGAGGGGGAATGGGCTAAAGTTGCTCCAGGGGAGGTTTAGGTTGGATATTAGGAAAAACTTCATTACTGAAAGGGTTGTGAGGCACTGGAACAGGCTGCCCAGGGAAGTGGTTGAGTCACCATCTCTGGAGGTATTCAAAAGACATTTAGATGTAGAGCTTAGTGACATGGTTTAGTGGAGGACTTGGTAGTGTTAGGTCATAGGTTGGACTAGGTGATCTTGGAGGTCTTTTCCAACCTAAATGATTCTGTGATTCTGTGATCTAAAGGTCTCAGCTGACTTCCCAGCTTCCTGTGGCAGGTCTGTGTGAACATATGGAGAAGGTCCCTGCCCCAGCAGCCTGTATTCTTAACAAGACAGAGGCAGTATATTTTCAATATGCATGTGTGTATCTATTAATGCATGTATATCCATCTATCTAGATCTCTAAATGCAAAGCACCAAATGCCAATGACATTTGGCCTGAGTTTGCAAGAGTTTGAATCATTTCTCCCTGCTCTTAGTTGAGCATTTGACCCAATCCAGCCCTCTTTGGGATTAACTGTAACCTCTTTACAAGCTCATCCATAGAAACCTGGCAACAGATACTTCTATTTGCCTCCATCCAGTTACTAGTAGATTTCTGCAGGATGCTAGATGTCCCCCCTAAATTTGGGTCTTCCACCAAGGGAAGCTAAGAAAGAGAGAAGAGCAAGTCCCCCACTCCCTGCAGAAAATGCCCCCACCACCAGTTCTCTTCTCACCCTGAGGAAGCCTGCTCTTCGACCATGTACACTGTACCTGTCCAAAACATAAATGGGGGAATTCCTCCAGTTTGAGGGAGGTGGGGTTTAGAAAAGCATTTCTGCACCAGCCAATGCTAAAAGGAGGGAATGGGGCAGGACAGCAGGGAGGAGAGAAGCAAACACCTTTTTCCCCTTACACATCTAGTTAGAAATTCACAGCTTTAAGAAGCCCTATCTAAAAAGACAAAGATTTCCAAAAGATCATCAGCATTTTTAAAAGCACAAAGAGTGCAAACACACTGCCTAGCATGGCATCAGTCCTTGCTAATTCTTTATTGGTGGTTTGGTTGACTTAGAAATACTGTTCATTAGTCTAACCCCATGTAAATGCTATAGATTGAGTGAGAATTTTACTGCCCTCAAAACTACAAGTTTATTGCACTTAGGAAAACCTTTTACACTTGCATCCTGGACTGGTATGCATCTGCCAAAGCAAATGTAACTGCTTAGTCACTGTGCACAAAGGCGTCTGATGCTCAGCGTAGGCGCAGCTTTGGTTGTCTGAGGAGAGTAAAAGTAGATGCTTGAATTCATGCAGGACCTACAGGAGTAATCACTTTTGCGCCCATGGGATATAAGATAATTAGAACAGCGGGTTCTTCCTGCATTAGTTCAGTCAGGAAACACTTCAAAAAGAGGGTGCATTTTTGTTACTCCTACTCTCTGGAGATACTTGTGCAGAAATGGCTCTGCGTGCTTAAATGCTGGTAGTGCCTGGATCACTGTGGTGGCTGCTGTGATCTTTGTTGTTTCCTGGAAATTCTGGTTCTTCGCAATCGCTCAGCAGACAGCACAGACCAGCATGGGCTGCGTGCTAGTTCTCTCATATGCAAGAAAGCATTGGTTTGGTTAAATATTTGTGCGACGGCACAAAAGAACCTCTAAAACAGGCAGCTACATAAGGCACCTGCAGGAAGTGGTATTGGCTCACAGGGAGGTTCCTGCATCTCCTACCAGCAGCTTTGCCTGCTGCTACAGACCATCTCTGCTGCTTGCTGCCTGCCAGGTGAGAGGTAATCTGTCCCCACTCCCTTGCGCTCCTCTTAAAACAACTGATTTTGGTCAGTGAATGGAACTATTATGCCACCCGCAAGGGCAGGATTAATAGCTGTCGTGTGGAGGAAGCCTCTGTTCCAAGCCCTGGCTGAAAAGTTTCCTCCCTGTCAAACTGAGCAGAGACCTACAGACAGCACTAAAAGCAGGCTCTGATCTCTGCAGTTTAGAGGGATGTAATGCAAACATGAAAGACCATAACTGCTGGATACCACTCGTTGTTGTAATGGGAACATGCCCTTGGGGTTTATGACAAACAAATTCCAGTTGCTTTATTGCATTGTGTCTGAATTTCCCCCTGTCGTTTCAGCTGGATACAGCATACTGTGGGATCATGACTGGAGAAGGAAGTTATTTGTGCAACTGCAGAGGGAAGGGAAGGGGACCGCAGGAGAAAATTGCCGCCAAGATGTCCACACAACGGAAACATTTGAGACTAGCCGCCTTGCAGCTGGCTATGTGGGCCATGTCTTCCCAGGGCCACGATCCCTGGGATGTTGGCTGCCAGGGGCGAGCTCTCCTGCACCCCGGCTGCTGGTCACTCACTGAAGCTGCCAGCAGCATGGCTTAGGGGAGACCCTGGAGGGGGCCATGCAGCTCCACACCACCTGAACCAGCCCTCATCACACCCCGCTGCGCAGATGTGGTCAAAGCTTTGTCCCAGAGGAAGCTTTTACCACCCAGCGGGGTGCTGACCCCCTCCAGACCCGCACGGCAGAGAGGGGCTCCTCCTGAGGGACACCCGGACACCTGAGCCCAGCCCCGGGCAAGCCCCTCGCCCGCCGGCCGGAGGGAGCCCCGCTGGGCAGCGGGACTGCCCGAGCTGGAAGCCAGGCCCTGCCCTGCACCACGCTAAGATGCTGCTGCCACCAGTGCCCGCACCTGCATGCATCTGGCTGAGCGGTAACCAAGCCAAAAAGAGTGCAAAAGGACCAAGAGCATCACAGCTCTCACCCTTTGCCACTTAGACTGGTAGCTATAAAATAGCATTTTCCCTGTGCATGCACAAATGAGTACAAAATAATGTTTTTTGTTGTTAAGACGGACACATCTCATGTGACACCACAGCCTAATGGAATCAACTTCTGTGAAGCGCTCAGATCATTTTCACATTAAATATTTGTCTTGGGTCAAAAATACAAGAAAATCTCTAAGGGTAAAAGGATATTTAATTGCCCCAAGACACAACATCCACGCTATTAGGATTACTAACGGAAACATTATAATTTTTAAGTGAAAAACTCTCTTGCATATCATATATTGTAGTAGTTATCACTATGTCATTCACCTTATTAGAAATTTATTTAGAACCATAATCTCGTATTATTAGTGCACTTTTATCACCACAATAGCCTACGAATAGCATGTTGGAAATTGTAAGCAGTGACCATCACAAGGAAATTGGCTTGAAAATGACAAATGTGATACTTTAAAAGACTTCTGAGTTGTGATTTTGTCATTTCAAATGACAAGAATGGCAGTCAGTAATAAGAATAAAGTGCAGAACAGATTCGAAGAGCTGAACTACAATATTTCTAGCCATTTTCAATTACAAATACATTCTGTGAATCTTGCTTCAAACTATTAGGTATTAATCAATGAATTTTATAGAGTCATAATTATGGTATCTGAACACTTAAAATTCCCAAGTTTCTTAATAACAGTCTAGGGCTTAACACCAAAATTGAGGAGACAAAATTCAGAATGGTTACAGTTAAGTATAAAGTTCTTTTAAATGCTACCATGTACCCATAAATAGAAGTCAAACTTCAATCCTGAAGCTTTGATCTTTATTTAAAGACTGCTGCTTCAAGTCAGAGGGATTATATAAACCATTAAATTTTTCTCCACCTTTGTTCCATGACATCCCTCCCTGCTTTACACAAGTTATAAGAGAAACTGTTTTCTCTTAGAATTTGTTGAATCAATAGCTAGCCAAGCATAGCCAAATACTAGCAAATACTGATACAGCATGCCAATTTCTAGGAAAATCAGTGTCATTAGCATTTAAATCCTCTGCCTGCAGGAGGGAAGGAAGGCCTGGCCCAATATCCCAACCGGACGAGCAATCCTGACTGCTCAGTCACAGCATCTGCTTCTCTGATATTCCCATGCCCAAGCTGTGTGTCACGGCCGCTAATTCTAGCAGTGGGGGGTGCAGGCAGGTAAGATGCAATCAGCTGGGGAGCATCTGAATGCAGCAGCTTGCTTTGCCAGTTACTGGGCACCGGGTGCTCCTGCCTGTGCCCAGGCTGCTGGCACAGACCTCTGGTGCAAATCTGCAGTGGGACCTCCCAGATTTTGGGACGAGGTTTGGCTGATGCTGATTTATGAGCAGCAAAGCACTCATCAAGTTGTGATGGTTCAGGCACCATTGTTTTCCCCCTTGTGCCCTGGGCTTGCTTTCTGTATATCTGAATAAGGAACACAACGTGGCACTTTGCCATTAGCCATTACAGCAATTCACCTGATACACACCCAATACATGGTGGCCCTGAAAGCATCCTGGGCATACAGCAAGTTATCTAAGTGAGCACAGCTGAAGAGTCGTTTCAGACAACCACCTGTCTGGAGCCTTGCCTAGCTGACGCCTGGTGCTTTTCACCAGTTTCAAATAGGAATAGCTCATATTGGCTTTTCTCTGTGCCCTGGCTGTACTGCTCCCTAGCACAAAACTGGCAAAATCCCTTGCAACCTAAGTAATCATTTGCAATGAGCAAAGGGGAAGGAAAAAAAAAAAACAAAACATATTATGAGCTGATTCACTGAATACAAAAAACACAAAACAGAGGCCTTCACGTTGCAGCCTGATGTTAACAGGCATCAAAGCACACACCAAAATAGAAAAGCTATCCCAGTGTAATTCAGCTGAATTCCTCACATTGGTCTCTGAGGCAAGGAGGAAAATTTTTTTATATAGTTTTCACCATTAAGAACATTTTTTTGTTTAACTTGCTACCTATATATTGATGTGTTAACTTTACCTGTAAATTAAGGCATTAATATAAGGGGACAAAGATAAGGTTCATTAAAAACACAGGATTTGGGACAGATAATAAAGGATGAGAGGATGAGGAATAATTCTTCTATTTTATGTAGTTGGTTTTTCTTAATTGTATGATATGACAATAACCTTTATGACATGCTAATTTGTTAGGTTGGAATGTGTTTAGTCTCAGTAATAAAACTGTCCTGACATGTGACAGCTCTAAGAAGACAATTTATGAGTTCAGAGTCAGCGTCTGATATAGCTTCACGTAACCCTACAAACAACATGAGGATGTAATGGTATCACATAAATGGATGCAAATCACCATTTAACGAATGGAATAAGATGCTCTAAATTCATTACAGGCAAGTGTTTATGTGTAGTTTGCTGATTAATAAGTTACTTACCTGGCTTTTCAATAGAAAGGCACGCAGGGAAGGTATTCCAGTGCTCGAATCAGTAGTGAGAGCTCTGCCAGCTGCCACTGAGCCACAGCTGTAAGCCTGGAAAGAACTATTTGTGCACTAGTTAGGATGATTATTTTTGTCAAGAAGAAAGTTTTCCATTATGCAAATGTACAAAGCTATGCAATAACTTTTCATGTAGCTGTTGAGAGGGACAAACCTGGGAGAATGAAAGAAGCTGCAACTTCTCGCTAAGTCAGCCACATGTATGTGATCATTTGGCAGGCCCAGTTCCTCTGTCATGCTCATCCCAAGGGCAGATGAGGTAGAGACTTGGGAGCATGGGGGAACATGTTTTATTTCTTTGAATTGTTTAAGTCCTTGCTATTCCCATTGTTTTTAGTGATAATTGCTGTTCTACCAATGAAGGCAAGCAAAGATCTACTGGATCTGCTCATGCATGCACAAAGCAGCGCAGTTCTCAGTGCTCTGTCCAGCCAAGCTTGCACTAATGCTAACAGGGAGTCAGTTCCCTTTTCCAGCTTTCCTTCCAGGCCTCCTAAAGCGTGAGCGTGTCCCAACAGATTAAGACAGAGGAAGGTCTCTCTCCTGTCTTTGTCTTGCATTTACACCATTAAGAACTCTTCTGGAAGGATTACTGGGATATGACTAGGAAAGGGCTCATACTGCAGAATATATCCCTGGCTATTCACATAGTATTTCTCAAGGCCCTGCATGCATCTCACCTCTACTACATTGATTCTTACAGGAATCTTTGCTATCTATCCAACTATTAGCCATTGCATGTTTCAGGAACGAATCCTCAAACCTCATGGAATATGGCTGCACGGCAACATGCTGGAGCACTCCTGGACACAGCACTAGCTTTCTCAGGCTTCTGTTTTTCATGTCTTGGCTTTATGAATTTTGTTGATCTATAAGCTCATTTGCATGTTTAAACACAACATGGTCTCAGCCTCTACAAAGCCCCAGTTCCTGCTGTTCCATTGCAGTGAAAGGTTTGCAAGCAATATATAAATGTAGGTAAAAAGATATTTGGTCAATAGGAGACACACATGGCCAGATCCTACCTGAGTACTACAATCTGTAACATCATCTTTGCATATACTATGCATATACTATGTACAAGACATGGGCTTGTAGATGTGTGTGGCACCTAGCTATTGAATCATCAAAAAAAACCCTATGCTTGTCCATACAGTTGATGTATTTACCACAAAATACTGCCTATCAAAGAGCTCTTACAATTGATTATTTTAACTATCATAGTTTTCTATTAGTGAACAATATTTAGAACAGGCTGATTTGAGAGCGCATAAAGACTCCTTTTGTTCTGTCCTGAACTATAAATAGTTCAGCATTTGATGATCAAAAATAAACTAGGGTATTGATTCAGCAAGGTACTGACAGGCACTGGTAAGCACACTATAAATGTTCCCAGATCTTACTGAAGTCCATGTCTCTGCTGAGGACAATCCTTCCAGTCTCAGTGAAGGGAGCAATTATGCCACCCCTGTGTGCATCAATACTGAAAATAACAGGAAGACACAACCCCAGGACATGTGCAAAACTGATCCAAGCCCTGTGTATGAGCAGAAGGGTTTCCCAAGAGTAACAGCAAACACAAAGGTGATATCCAGGGACTGCTGTTGTTTTATATTGTAAGCACATCTGCCAAACTACAGGAACAGCCCTGGGCTCAGGGCTCGGGACACGGGATTCTCCTCCTAGGAAATGTTTGTTTCACTAGGCTGCAGAGCCATGCTCTGCTTAACATCATGGCATAGCTTCCACACAAGAGCAGGAAAACACCATACTTTGCTAGCTGACCCACTGGTCTGATGATAGGACATCCTCTGAGGATATAGCAAATGTGGTTTTGATCTCCATCACTTTTTAAAAAAGAAAGTCCTTGTGTGTTTTAACAATGAACAGAAGAGAGCCGCAGATTTGCACAAATGAATTCTGAAATTAAAACATCACGTAATTTCTTAATGATATCTGATTAGCTCTAGGAACACTAGATACAAAATGAGATTTCTAGGGAAAGCTTTTTCCCTTCATTTATGCATAGAATTTCACTGGTTCGGGAAGCATAGCACAATAAAAAGATCACGAGGTGACTCACTCTATTACTTACACCTCGAGAATAATAGAAAAAATTAATTTCTTCAACAGCAGGAGTTTTACTGACATTCTTTTAGGAGTTGAATATGTGACATAAATAATGGAAGAACCTCACTTGTTCAGAGGATAATAGTCTTAACTCCAGAGAACACTCAAAAAGCCTGCATTCAGTTCAAAGTGTAATACATGGGGACTGCACAGAAAGCAAGGCTGAAGTTCAACACAAACCCTTCGTCATTTAACTCCATGGAAAAGCAGATCAAGGCAATTTGCTCACCCAAGTACAAGAGACATGAGTCGACAGAAAAGCTTCACCTTCAGAAGTTACTCTACTAACATCCCTAGTTAATTAAACTATGGAAGTTGCAAGCCACTCTTAGATGAGCAAGTCTGACCTCAAAATCAACACCCAGTTACAACATTCATATTTCTGTCCCAAACAAAAGGATTATTTTGGGTCATTTCTCTCACCCACAGCCAAGGAAGCACAGCACCTATCTCAAGCATTAGAAGGCCTTTGGGCTAGAGGTGAAAGCTGAAAACACCTGAAATCTAGGAACAGGCACGGTTTCAAGTCCCTTCTCTTTTTGTTTGTATCACTAAATATTCATTCCATTAAAACAGCAGCAAATAATTTATATTTATATATAAATTTGTCAGGGTGTACCTCAGAGAGCTTTTCAGGTCCCTTGCCCAGTCAGCGTTGAGGCCTGCTCAGCCCCGTTGCTCGTGCTTCCTGGCCTACCCAGGCAGCAGGTGTGTGGCACCAGGCCCGGGCTTGCAACCTAGGGCAGCTTTGTGTGCCAGGTCATCTTAGTCAATCCGTGGTCACAGGAACATGGCACTGCCGGGATAGTCAGTGGCCTTCCAGGAATGTTTGCAGTCTTGCCTTTCCTACCAACACAGCACAGTCCACTCCACAGCCAGTGCATGGCTGTGGGGCAGGCCTCAAGGGGGCTGTTTATGACCCAAATCCCATGACAGGATAATGCTGGGACTATGAAAATGTGATGTGCCCGGGCCTGGTGACTTGGCACAGATATGGTGGTCTGGCAGGCCCACTGAGAGCAGGACCACAACGGTGAAACACCCTCAGTCCCACATCACCGGACACCACCTGTTTGTGAAACCAGTCTCTCCCTTCTGACAGCAGTTGATACACAAATAAAGTATTTTTAAAAATACATCAGCAAGTGTGAGAACAGTGTTTTAGGCACTGAAATTGGAAGCCTCTCTTACCACTCTGCCTCCAAATTTTGAGTGTCCCTGTTCCTGACACCCTGCCCAGCCCTCCCAACCAGGCTGGCTCCCCAGGCACACTTCCAAACAAAATTTCCCACTTTTGGAGTAGACCAGCAAGTCCCAAGGACCCTTTGAAGAGCAATAAATGTCAGAGACATCTTCCCAGAGACACCCACCATCCTGGTAGCCCCAGTCCCCCCCAGCAGCCGGCGCCATAGCAGTGGCTGCCACCTGCCCAGCCGGGCTCATCAGCTGCCACAGCTCCTCTGTACCATGGCAGGAGCAGCTTTGTCCCCATCAGAGCTGAAACTGGGAGCAAAGCTGGAGCGGCAGCACCACTGGGGCCCTGTACATGCTCCCCAGACATGATGTGCCATGTCCTGCCTGGCTGAGAGAGCTGCACAGGCTGAGGAAAATGGGCCTGGCCTAGGGATACACACAGGTCTGCCCTCACCACCCTGCCCAGGGCCACTCACAGCCCACAGCACCCCAATGGGGAAAGGAAAGTGTTCAAGTAATTTAAATTGTGCTTCCCAGTTTGTGTTATTTGGGCAGAGGAAACATGAGATGTAAACCCAGGTGGCACTGACGTGGGTTGGTTACAGACACTGTTGCCTTCCTGCTCTCCTGCCTTGGATTTGTGTTTTCCCATGATCAGGAAGATGGCAAAGCAGGAGCAGAAGCTCCTGGGATGTCTCAAGACCTAAGGCATATTTTCCTTTCCAGGATCTCAAAACACGCTCTAGCCAGTCATCCGCTTAAGTCCCCAGCTTCCACGTGGGGTCCCAGCAGTGCCCAGCACCCCTCGTCAAGCTGCATGGCACGGGCAACGGCACTGTGCCTCACACACCCGTGACTTGCATACCGAGAGCGCTGGTGGCTTTGTGGGCTTTTGAAAGCTTCTCTAATTATGCAGCAGTTTGCTCATAGCTGCGGTGTGTGCGGTCAATAGCACTTGGGCAGCTGGCCAGCAACACAACACCCTTCCCATCTTCTTGCTAGTGTTAAAAGCACTCTTCAGAAAATTAAAGTATTAACTAGCTTTTCAGAAAGCTGCATCTATCAACAACCAGCATAGACCAAGTTAAGGGTGAATAATGTTCCACGGTGAGATTTGAACAACTTCAGTACAACAACAAATAAAATAGTGCCAAAACATGGTTGTTTTAAAGAAACAAGCCAACCACCGTTAACTGTGGCTGTGATGACCTGTAGCACTATAATCATAGTTAAAAATGCAGAAATTTCTCTTGCAGTCACTTCTGTTTCATACATAGGTGTTTACATGTAGGATTTTAGCACCTTCCAGTAAATGTAGAAATTTTAAAGTATTTACGACTGTAAAATAAAACAAGCCTTTTACTTCCAAGGTTCAATAAAAACTGATGAAGTTTAACTTCATTCCTTTTGTCTACCTGCTGCTAAATCAGTGGAGAGTTTAGGAAATACAGTGATGGATGATGTGTGATGAAATTAGTAAAATGTACATGAAACAGACTAGATGACTGATGTATGACCTAGAAGAGGATCAGCATTTCTTGACAAGCTGCAGTAATTCAGGCTTCTACATTCAGTCTCATGGGTACTTTTCTATCCCAAGCACAAATTCCTGAATATCAGGCACTGAAGACTCTTAACTTGGACATCTTGTGACCACAGAATGACTCCACGTGGGGATACAAAACTTTTATTAACAGTACTGTAAGATGCTAACACAAACACAGCTGTGTGTATTGGAGGCAAAAATCTTGCAACTTTGATTCAAAAGATGAGACGGTGACTCTTCTTTCACTTATTTCTATGTGGGAACTTGTTAAAAATGAGTGTTTAGTTTTCAGAAGTATGTATTTGTCAAGATGGAGTGTCATGTATGCAGCCACAACAGCCTATAGTCCCAGATGCTAACAACAAGAAAAACAAGTCTGCATGTAATTAGTACAATGCATAACCTCCCTTATCTTTAGGTAGCTATAAAATTTTCAGTTACTTAAGCAGTTCTCTAGCATACTGCCGAACTTCAATGTACTAGAAGTTACCACAATACATTCCAGATAAATAAATATACAGTTAACACAATCCTACATCTTTTCCTTAGGCAAAACAGTCTTTGATTTAACTTCTGAGATTGACACATACAGAATAAGAAGTAATGAAATCTAACGTGAGCGTGCAGCTATGGCACATTCCTTGAACCCTGCACTTTAACAATGCAACAGAAGACTCCTTGGTTTCACACTGTAGATGATGAAAAGGATGCAGTCCCAGCACTCTGGTGTAAGGTGAAGGCAGAAAATGTCACCAAGTCTAATTTTATTCTATGGTTAAAAAATTCTAGAAAAACCTACTGAAATACTTGAAATTGTTTTTGTGAGGTCTACTCAATGAAATAATGCTTTGGTTACTTCATTATGACAGATGCCTGAAGTTTTATGGAATTCTCCCCTTTCAGCCCTAATGTCACTTGAATGAATTATTCTACTATTAGCCCTTTGTTTGTAATTGAAGAGAGCTTGCTTTTAATAGCTAAATGTAGCTCAGTGATATGGTAAGCTGATTTGCCCTTTGTTGAAATGCAAAAACATACAATGAAAACCTTGAAATTTCAACTGTCATTGTTTATTACTGTTTTGGCTACATTCTCTACAATTTCAGCAGCATCTTAAAGAGACAGTTAATGTTTCTTTATATACAATGAAAACAAAATGGCTTGCAACATCAGAAACAAGAGCAACAGTTTAACTGTACAATACTAAATGAAAACCTGTGGTAATACAGCCTCCTTTTTCTGAAACATGGACAAAATTACATATAGGTATTCAGCATCCAGAATGGTACAGTAAAAAGAACTGCAAACGGGAGAGAGATACGCTGTTCTGAAAAATAAGTTTCTACCATACAAGGCAGTTAGAAAATGTTTCACATTTTAAAATATCTGTACAAGCCACAAGAAACATTTCCTTGTTGATAGGAACTTCCAGAAATAGAGAATAGCCATGAGCAACTTCTACATCTAGTATTGATGCACTCTACAGGTTAAGAGCGCAATAAACTGACTTAAAGAACTGTACTGTATATTGCCAACATAGATCTGTTTTACATGCCTTGATTGTTAACGAATTACCTACTCAATCTCTCTATAACGTACAGTTGACTTGCACCTTAAGGAGGTCATTTGATTCTTTTGCAAAAGTAAAAGCAACATCATTTAGCAGCAATTAAAAGCGCTTTGAGGGAGACTTAAAAAAAATACAATATCCAATTAGAAAAAGCCATACTTTAAACATTTGTACAGGAATAAGTTGCTGAAATTTAACTGAAAATGTGACATCTGTACAACAATTTACAATAGAGCTAGAAGGGAATTTATCATTATTCCTGCATAGAACATTATACATGACCTGTTTGCATTTGGTTTCATACTGTTGCTTGCTTTTATCAGAGGCCTGGAAAAGTTTCACAAGTTTCGATACCACAGCAAATAATAGTATTTGTATAAAATTGAGCGTATTTCAAAATTAGCAACCTATTTGAGAAATAAGTACCTGGAATTCCCTATCACCCTTCCAATCTGAATTCTGTGAAAGAACACCACATTTTTGGAGGTACAAGCCTGAGCTGCCAAATAAAATACTACAATTTTATCTGAGGAATCTGATAGAGAACATAGCTTTGACCATCTTGCACTTCTTACTTTGGTTTCAAAAGATCAATGTCTTGGTAACATGGCAGTTATTTAGTTTATAACCAGGCACGGAATTTTTCCTGTGTTTTTAAATTTGCTCATTACCTTCTTTTTTTTTTTTATTTAAATAATGAAAAACTACCCTTCATGTTAGAACTTTCCAGTATCAACCAAATGTACTTTAAGTATTAAAAAGATTATTTACAATGTTCCCCAGAAAAAAACTAAAAACCTTTTTTTTCTTCAGTCTTAAACACAGTATACCTGTTAGTGTGCAACAGGCAGTGTCATCCTTCAATGTTTAAAGGTTATTCTCTGAAGGGTACATTTATTCACAGTCCATGATCCATTCCAATCATACAAATGACACTATGTAGGAGGACTTAGTCTGAAAACACAGTTATCAAACTTGTCCTGCATAAAAACACTCAAATGCTCTCAAGCTCAACTCTGCATCTGGAAACTACACAAAGGTATCATGCCATTCCTCAGGTGGAGAAATTTCAGTATGAAATAATGCTTGAAGTAGGTGGTGTAGGGGATGCTGCTAGCCCAGTCATATGCAAGTTTCCTGAAGAATTTGATCTCCTCATATGAGGGAGAAGATAAGGATCATTAGCCAGCTGATGGACATCAAATCTATCCTCTTTTCGGTATGCTAAACAGCGTCTGATAAAGGCCTAGAAAACAAATATAAAAAGTTACAATACCATTCCAAATAATTACATCTGCTTACAAGCAAATAAGCATGACCTCCCAGATAAACTAGTTTCTAAGAAGATTCTTGTTCTTATATAATTCAGTTCAAAGACTGCCTAACACTTTACCGCTGAGTCCAATGAGAAATGTAGTATGTTGCGGCAGAAAAAAAAAAAATCAGCAAGCCTAATTGGCTTAAAATAATCACACTTCAAATCTGTATTTACATGTTCAGACCAAAAAAAAAAAAAAAAAAAAAAAAAAAAAAAAATTTAAAAAAAAAAAAAGTAGGAACTACATTTACAAGTAAAACATTAGCATCTCACACAGTGAGAATTCTGCGTGTGTTATCCCTGAACAGCTTAGTAAAAGCTAAAAGCAAATGTCAGAGGATTGAAAAGGTAGAAAGGAGCTCCACGGAGCTTCTAAAACCATTCAGCAGTGCAGTAGATGAACAGTAAATGGAAGATGCAGGGACAAAACTTCAACGCTTCAGCTTGCCTTTGGAAAAAGGCATTACCATGCGTCATGATAGAATACAGCAAAAACGTAAATTTTGACAGTGGTGGTTGCCACGTTCAATAGGCATTAAATAAGCAATGAACTATTTAAGAAATCACTACCTAGCTGGAACTTCTCTCCCAGAAAAGACTCAATTATGTAAGATATTTTAAATCAGATGAATTGAAAAAAATCTGTCTAGCTTCAGGACTGCTCTTGAGACACTATACTGTCCTACATTTAGGTCTACATGATGTCTGTCAATTATTTTACCATGAAAGTTTCTGTCAAGTCTCATGTCTAGTACACACAGAACATTCAGTTTCTTGGGAGCTCGGGCTTCAACATTTAATGATAGAAAATCCTTATTATTGCTACAGAACTGATTAGCACATCATTACTTAATTTAGAACTTAATTTAGAAGAATTACATATCTTTTCTTGATAAATCTGTTTGATTGTTTGTTCTTTGTTCCAATTAAAAACTGGAGATTAAAAGAAAAACTCATCTGTCATACAAGTTCCAAAGAATCCTGATAGAATTTACTTCAAGCACTTACATATCCAGCATGAACAAGTTACAAAATAAAAATCATACACATCTTAATACATATTCACACATTCTTGGACATTATGGATTTTAATCAAATTTTTCGTAATTAATCCCTAACAAATGACCTGTTAACAGTTGTTTGCAAGGTTCTCAGAGTAACATTTTGTTTCTAAAATGTTTGTAGAATACTTAGTGCTTCTGTGGCACTGTAGACATTACTGTGATGCAAAGCAGAACACTGCACTAAATAGGAAAATGACAAGGATCAAAGGACAGTTACAGTCTGAAAATTAACAGTGTCATTTCAGGTTTCATATTCATTTCATCTCCATGTTTTCCAAATAAAAAACCCAGTTTACAAGCTGTTCTTTTCCAACTACCAGGCCTATAAATCTGAAAGACAATTTGGATTCTACAGTCATCATAAACAGTCCAAATTTACAAGTTAGTCTGAAATTGTTTTTTAGTATTTATCCCTCTCTTTTACAGCTATCATCATAGTGTTAATAAACTTTCATTGTTCTCCACTCTTATTCTATTTTTTTCAAAACAAACAAAACATGGAACACAGAGAATGTAAAATAAGTCACTAAGTCCACATCAGAACCATGCTGAGTTGTCTACTCTCTCCTGACATCCTCTACAAAAACACCACCAATCACAAAGAAATGCAGAGTTAAAAGACAGATATAAACCACTAGCATGTAATGTTATCAGTTATATGAAGCATATTTGTCAAATGCATGTAGGGGACATACGAGGTAAAAAAACAACCTCCCAAAAAATGAAACCAACCAAAAAAGAAAATAGCAGGAAAAACTAGTTTTTCAACAAATTTTCACAACCCTAACCGCATCCCATTCACTTAAAACTACTTCTAGAAAAATATAACCAACATAAACATACCACAAATTTTAATAATATATTTATGTACCCAAAAGAGTTATTTTCCTGTGAAGCTACATCCTCTAGAACTGTTTTCTTTCCATTTAATCTTGAGAAGCTGAATTGTCTTGTCTTACCATCCTTAAATTCCTCGCAGCTTGTGTCCTGAACCTAAGTATGTTTAATTAGTTGCTGAAACTTGAATAGCCATTCCACTATCCTGGCATTTTTTTTTATTTTATTTTTTCAATGAGCACATCTCTTTTGCACCTGGCCATGAGTTTTTTTTTAAAAATCAGGACAGTTTTACAAAAAAAAGTAATTTGCATATAATGTTTTCTTCCATATTCACAAAATTGGATGTTATAGATGCTCACAGTAGCAATTTTGGAAAACACCTTAATCTGTTCTCTTAATGGCTAGTCTGTGCATATGAGTTTGATACTACCGACGTTTCAAAATAAAAATATTACTAAATACAGGAAACACTGCCATCCACACCTTTATGGCTGATCAACTATTTTAGCTGTCTTGTTTCCCAAATAGGCATTGAAATATTTTAATCTTAAGAATTTGTGTTTCTAAACTCAGATTTAAGTTAATACACACATACTATGACCTTTCAAGGGGAAGAATGTTGGCAGGCACACTCTCCAGGTATTCAGTAGTCAAATAGTTCTTTAAGCCAATAAGGCTGGGGAGAATAAACATTCACTATTTTCAGAAAGAGCTTGTTACTGTTTACAGAAGTATTTCTTAAGAATTTTCAGTAAGACAGTTAAGGTCCTCTGCAAAAAAGCAAGGCAGTTCATTTTAGAGAATGCCTGCATTGAAAAAAAATTTGGATTATAAGGTCTTGCCTTCAGGACACAATTTTTGGAAGTCCCAAACTAAGTTTGCTGAAGTTAAAACATGAAAATACTAGTTCTCCATTATATTTTCCTACATGTTTATTTACTACATCCCACAGCATTCTTAAGTTAACAGCAATTCTATAGCTGAATCCTCAAAATAAGTGACAGAGGTTTTAACTGTTACACTGAGATTGTATGAAACATTACCTTGGCTTCATTGCTTACAACAGGTTTGACAGGGAACTGAACTTCTGTGGCTTTTAATATTGTATTTTCTTGTAAGATATCTTGCTGTGATTGATTGTGGCCAAATGGCTGAAAAATAATCACAGGATTTTCTTCATGAGTTATCCAACTATTTTGATTTCATAAATATTTATGCTATAGTAAGTTGTTGCAGTGTTAATATAAATTTCTAACCATTCCTTAAATTAAAAAAAAAAAGTTTTAGTCAAAATTTTCTACATTTCTTGCAATATCAATGCACACCAGTAAAAGCTAACACAAGTCATTTTCCGTATCAAGTCATGTCTTTACAACTATTGTTCAAAGTCTACTGGAAACAGGCATTTACACTAAAGCTTTAAGATTTTCAAACAATATTTTCCTTACCTTTCTACCGTAAAGACACTGGAAAAAGATTACTCCAACTGACCATACATCAACCTTATTAGAAATCTTTGGTGGCTCTTTGCCAACTACAAAACACTCTGGAGGCAAGTACCTGAAAAACAAAAAATGTGCCTTAGTGTCAGCAACTAGATATATGGAATCACTAGAACTCGTTCAAATATCAAATTCTACAAATGCTTTATATACCATCTCTGATCTTTTGACAACTGTACAGTTACCTTATGATCTTCATTCCAACACTTTGCATACCCATCAAAACTGACATTACAATTTTTTGTATAGTCACACAGTCAAATAGAGGGCCTATTCTTTACCTAAACCACTAATCATCATTAATTTTTCAAGTATGGGGATCCTAGGTTAAATATATGCCTTCTCCCTCTATCAGAACAAGAAAAGATGAAAGCTATGCAGGGCATTTTATGGCAATGCCTGACGAGGAATCAAAGATAACACACATATGGCTTCAAAGACCCTTTACATAAGTTTTCAGTAAAAATGATGACATTAATCAGAGATATATGGTAGACAAAGGTGATTGCTATTTCCATTCCTACAGTCTGCATGGAAATCATACTTGAAAAGCTGAAAGTAGAGTAAGTTCGTATGCCATCCATGAATTACAGAAGAACTGGTGAAATGGAATCTCCTCTAAAAAACAAACAAATCCTCCAAAATACCAATATGGGGGCAGTTTAGTATTAATGACTATAATATTCAAAATTTAAAAAGGTTTAAAAACCTATTAGAGCAATTACAGACCAGACATTCTTTCATCAACAGCATGTAAGTTTTTAGAAAAAAAAACTTTGAATAAATGTTTGTGAAAATGGAAATAAATAGAAAAATGAGATAAGAACGCACCGTGAGTATAAATTTCACAAAACATCACAAAATCTCTTCTGGAATACTGGTGTATGATTTTGATTACAACATTCAAGAAAGATGGTCTTGAACTGATACAAGTGCAAAGAAAAACTACTGAGATGATCTGAAAAATGGAAAGCCTACAATTCAGAGAAAAACCAAAGGCTATAAAAACACAGCAGAGCAAGTATCAGGAAGGGAAACAACCTATTTCAGAGGAGGACAGTGTTGGTGCAGGAACAAACAAGTATAAACTGGCCACAAGTAAACACAGTCTGTAAATTAGAAGATTAGGTTTCTAATGATCATAGAACTGAGGTTACAGAACAGACTTCAAATCAGATTACTGGGGACAAAACACTAAATTTAATACAAACAACTAGGTTTACAGAATAGATTATGTGACCTGACTGCTTGGAAGGAGAGGTAAGTGGACCCAATGACTGCAGAAATCTTTCCCAGTACTAGGTTGCTGAATCTGTGTGATTTACTTTACACAGGCTGATCCCCACCTCTAACTCACTCAAAACTTTCCCTAGTGAAGATTTTTGGCTTAGAAAAAGCATGAATTAGAAACAAAGAGATTCATCATGAACCTGTAATGGTCAAAGACCATTTCTGATCTCTCAGTGCATAACACCACTAGTGCATGTGGTGTTTTAGATGAAATCCAAAGACCAAAATTTTTTGAATTGTGTTCGTACAATTAAATATTTAAATTCATGTTTAAATAGATGGAACATTAAGGAAAGTAGCAAAAAGTATATCACTCCTAAAATGCTTTAACTTGAAAAATTGTTCTTTCAAAGTATGTGCACATTTTTGTTTCTGGAAATTATGCGCGTTTTTTCCCCTAAAAGTTCTGAAGGAAAAGACAAAAAAAAACCCTGTTATGTGCAACTTCTAAATATAGGAAAAGTTGAACATCAACAGGAATGATGTTGGCTTCTCTGTTTAGAGTTAGGTTTCAGCTTCTGACTGTATTCTTGCTACAGGCAGAACGAGGGGAAAAAGAGTAAATGAATTCACAAGTAATAGCCTGCTCTATATAGGCTTTCTACTCCACTCACCCTGACACAGCTACCATGCACCCAGGCTCAAAGAGCTACTGTGCCAAAAAGAAGCTACATCTTTAGAGAGCAAATTCGAGAAACAACTTTTCTGTAAGCAATGAAATGCTGTTTGTCATTCTTGTTCTCTAGGCAGCTCTAAAATTTCAGGTTTTTGGATAAGCATGCAGGTACACACAGAAAACAAGTCACAGCTGCTGAGCCGTCATTAACCTTTAGGATGGAAGAGTAAATACTCTTTTGTCCTAAGGACATTACCTTCTGGTAATCCCTGCTCTAAGATTTCCAGGGACTAAGCACTCACACTTAATCATCACAGCTCTGTCAAATGTCTTCAACCACCTGCAGCCAAAGATTAAACACCTGCTTCTTCTTGGAAACCATGTTTATAAATCACAGAGATCTTCTCCACATCGTATATATACTCTTACCTTACTTCAGTTTATGGCACCATTCTGTAATATTTGGGAATATCAAGATCCACAGTACTGCATAAGAATCTTTGTCATCCATGTTAATATTTTTAATCCTAGCTATCTACAGGAATTAGCTTTATGAAACCATTTCTGAAGTCTGAACAATGACCCAGAGTCTGAACAATAAAATCAAACCAGGCATTACCAGTAAGTTCCTGCTCCCTGTGAAGTTAAATCCATTCCATCCACACCATAGCTATCATCATCCATTATTTTGGACAGGCCAAAATCAGTAATTTTTATTTCTCCACATGCTGTTCCATCTACAAGAAGGATATTACCTAAACAGAGGAGAAAAAAAGTTTTTTGTTTTTTTTTTAATTATTTTTTTAACCTCAAAAAAAGCTATCGGAATGCTTAAGTTTCAAAACTAGGCTCTATTTTCAGGAACATTCAACTTAATGAGGGGTCAGTGACAACTTTACATCATCTTTATGTCCTCAAGTCTAGAGTGACTTGACTATGACACATTTTAGTGCAGTCTCAGGAACTCTCTAGGTTATCATCATCATCTGAAAAGGCTCCCTCAACTGGCTGGACAGTGAGGAAACAGCGAAGTGTAGCAGATACTACTCATAATGAAGTTTCATATTTTTCTGTCCAGAACAAATCTTACACTACACATTTCAGGGTTTGCATATGCCACAAAATAGTGCTGAGACATGACTGTGGTGCTAAGAATCTAACTCTGCGTGTTAAAGTTGTACAGTAATTTCTTGATACAAAAATTATTTGATGAGGTTCCTCTAAAAAGAGGACAAAAAATAAGGAGACTAAGAATACATTCTTTACAATTCCGTAATATGAAATCTATTATTCTATAAAAGAAATCTATACAAACCGTCTACTGCACAGTAGCAAAGCAAACAGCCCGGCATTAAGAGTTACACCACAAACCCTAAACTCAGAAGTGCAGAAGATTAAAGTACATGAAAAATACAAGCATTATTCACAGAAGGTGCTAAAACAAAGGCCACGGATTCAGGACAGAATACATCATTTATGACAATGCGCATTACTTTTATTACTGGTAAACTTGATCAAGATTTAGGGAAGAGATCTGATTAAGAACAGTGTTTACATTAGCTTCCTGAGAAAAGCTAAACTGATTCAGATAAAGAGGTGGCACAAGAAGACGATAAACACAAAAAGAGGCATATGGAGTTAGTTAAGAAAAAAAGACTCAAAACTTAAAAAGTTCTGTAAAGTCCTGGTTTGAAGTGCTTATCCTCAGATGCAGAAAGTGATTGATTATCTATTTTAATCCTTCACAGGCTAAGAAATACATAAGGGAAAAATTATTTACACATCAGCATTCCACCATGATCAGACAGGATTGATCCAAATAATGATCTTATCTGCTTACATTTTTAAATGCTATTGTATGTATCTATGTGCTCTATGAATTCTTCCTACAAATTCAAATCAAAATAATGCAAAGGAGAAAAGTTATGACAGACATTTTTCTAAAGAAAAAACAGATGATTTTGACAGTAAAACTAGAAAGAAAAGTATCCATTTCTCAGTTGCTTTAAATAAACCTGACATACAGAAGATAATTCTGGTATTTTCAAGGATGAATTACAAATAAAATAAACGATAAAAAAAAGTGTTGACATTTTCAATTTTATCATTCCTCATTTACCTGGTTTAAGATCATAGTGTATAATAGGGGGCTTGATCTCATTGAGATACCGTAGTGCATTTACTATTTGCATTACAATGGACCTAGCTTCCTTCTCTGACATCAATTTATGTTGCTTGAGATAGAAATCCAAGTCATTGCCTTCACAGTATTCTAACACCGTGCAAAACCTAGGGCAAAATTTAGAGAGACAAAATCAAATGATGTATCAAGCTACAAGATCAGAGATATGACAACCTAGTTTGATACTGACAAGCTTAACAACAGCTGCCTTGAATATTAAACTACATGAATGAGATTGTTAGTAAAACACATGGCATAACCATTAGATTATGAAACTTGACATCAATCAGAACATTCACACTCACCAAAAAAGGAAATTCATCCATATTGAAGAAAGATTAAAAAACAAACAAACAAACAAACAAACAACCAAACCCAAACTTTTTTATGCAGGCACAGTAGAAAAAAATATATTCACTATCCCTTAAGATGTGACACAAAATTTCTTGCCCAGTGACCATGGGCCACACTCAGGCTAGTAAGGCTCATGATGGCATTTAGTCTTGGAAACTTATTTAAGCTACAGCAGCATTTCCAGGCTGCCCTTTTTCTGCCCCAAAACATTACAACACTGCATATCCCTTTCATCCTCAGAACACCCTGTAGGGCTTTCTAAGTCAGGTGTAACAGTGTTTTCATCACTTTATAGCAGGCCTGCAATATTCATCTGAGACAAAATTCTGCAACGAGTGTTTTTTTTGTTATTGCTTTCTTTTCTTCTTTGTTTTCTTTTTCTTTTTAAGTCCCCCTAAGGAAACCTAAAGTTTTTGGCTGAAAGCAAGAACATATTCTTTTTTGTTCAATTATTCTTCATTTCCGTTTATCTAACATAAAATACTAAAATCCTTGTCAAGTTCTAGAAAACATTTCATTTCATGTACTTACGTATCTGTATCCAAGGAAAAGTAGTCATATAGTTTAACTATCCGGGGGTGATCCAGTTCTTTGTGTATTCTATACTCTCTGCAGGCATGTCTAGAAGAAGATGGATACATTAATCTTCCACAATCAATAAAATGCTATTCAATTTAACACATGAAGCGTACGTCATTAATATTTACTTGTGGTAGTTTTCTTTCTTTTCATCCCTCCAGCTTTTGTTAAGCTGGTGAATCTTCACAGCAGCATATCTTTGTTCATAAAGATCAAAAGCCTAAAAAAGAAACCCACAAATATGGGAAAGTTATAACCAAAGATGATAAAAATAACACCCAACAGAAAGGAAAAAAATTGGCATGTAATTCATATGTCTATTGTAATGCTACCTCCCTCCATGCGTTAATCAAGGAGTTTGCTCAACCACTGTTTCAAGAGTATACCACGTTAAAATCCTCCTGCTTATTTAGATCCCTCACCACCCCTCTGCCCCAGTCCCAAAAATTAAATCTACAAGAGTACATGACTCAAATATTAGATTCAGTAGATTCAACACACTCTACCTTGTATACTTCACTGAAGCCACCTCGGCCAAGTAAATGGAGTAACAAATACCGTTCATTCAACGTGGGGTGATCTTTAAACCTTGAAAGAAAAAAAATAGTTTAATTTAATTCTTTTTAAGGTATACAAACAGAGCCTAAAATTTAAATCTTACTATTAATTCTCACAAATGGAACTTTTCTTTCTACTAGTGATATCTAACATGCTGAACAATATTTCACCATGTGCAACTTTATAGCACAACTATACAACACAGCCAGTTTCAGTACCTGTTGACTACTTAGCATACAACTGCTATCACAACATCATTGTCAAATCACACAATTCTGGCAAACTTTTTGTCATTTTTCTCTATTTTTGTGAGGATAAGAAAAACACCCTTAACCCACTCACTATAAACACTGTGCTTATGATGAGTCAACAGAAAATACTATTCTGTGTTGTCCTCATATATTTTTTTTTTTTTTAAACAAAACCACTGACTATCAACAACAGGAATCATTGTCAATATCAGCATCAGTAATAACTGTAGGGTCTATTTCCACTCCATAGCACGAGCTCTGCTTCTAGGCCATCTGAAAAAATCAGAAGCAAGCACAGAATTTCAGCACATTTTCACCCTTCCAATCTGTTCATTTAACCTTTATTATTAAACATGCCCAGAAACCATCCAACAGTAATATTCTAAATGCAGGTAAATATTGCTTTGCAACCTGTATTACTAGAAGGCTGCTGTTTTCTTCCCTAGCATCCTTCATCAGGTATCCTGCTGAAATCCCAAACCCTTCTTCTGCATAAAGGTTAATGAAATGGGATACAAGGGCTAATCAGTAACCCGTTTCTTTAAACCACAATTGAAAATTTTAGATTCATGTTTTCTTGGTCCTTCTATGACATCTATGCCTCTAGTAAAACCAACCTGGTGAACCTTACCACCTTCCCCCTCCACTGCTGCTTTTGCTACCCTGTGTGGTTTACCATGCCTCAGAACCGGCACCTTGCAGGCTTTCAACCCAGACGGGGAAGCCCTAACCTGCACTCTCCACTTGTCCTGTTGTCTCAGTGCAGTTGTAAAGAACAAAACAGACATACAAGTTTACCCATCTTTTAACTGGGCAATACAAGATTTCCTGCTTTTTGTTGTTAAGCCTGGAACCCCAAACAGGTGAGTTTGCAGAATACTTCATGTTTGGGAGGCTTAGGGAGCACATGCGTGGGTAGAGGAACATGGAGGGGAAGGCTGCCAGAACAAAAAAGAGGGCTCAGCTTCGGACCACAGGTGGAAGTTGAGAATCCAGCAGGATCTATGTCAGGACCCAACAATGCTTCACTTCAGAACCCTCTCCCTTATCAAGTAGCTGAGACCCAAGACATGGTCAGAAAACATAGCAGGGGGCTGCAGACCTACATGACTTCCCCATTGCTTCCATCTTCTGTATTATATTTGTAAACTGCAGCTTAGCCACTTGGTACATACTTGAATCTAGATCTCCGCAAAAACATGAACACACACACACACACACACACAGGAGAAAACTTTTAATTTTGTACCACAAAGTATGTCAACACTGACTGCAGAAAACAAACAGTGAAGGTGCAGAATTCTGCTTGTCCATGTCTTGTAACTTTCTTTTCAAGGGGGACTGTAATTCAGACACACTTTGCCCGAGCCCCACCCACACAATGTTTACACAGACACAGCAGGTTATTTTTGCTGTAGCATTTATTCCTTCTTATTGAAGGACTTTTTCTTTTCTTTTTTTTACACTTTTTATGCAAACAATGAAGATTAAAAAATGGTTAGCATTTAACGTGCAAAAAACCTGCTTGTTTTTATTTGTTGTAGGACATTTATTTTCAAAAGAAAATATTCTGCCACCGAAGTGTAAGCATCAACACCCATTATTTTTCATATCCAAAACAATGACACAACATCAATTTAGCTATCAATTAGTAGTGTAGCCACATGGTAACAAAATTCTTCTGTATTCCCTGAGGGTATGGGGACCATTAAAACAGTTGAAAACAGTTTCATGTCTTGTTGCTTTAATGTTCAGAAATCTTAGTGTATATATAATTCTATTGTGTCTAAAAGGTAGAAATTAAAACCCTCAAGTCCTAAGGCTACTGTTTCATAAACATTTACTAGTGCAGAAAGAAACAAGCCCAGTCCTGCCATCTCCTTCCCCACAATTGCTCATTCCAACCTTGCGCTGCCCTCTCTCCTCATGGCAGCATAAGTATTTGTGCAGTGGGGGCAAAGAACTAGACCAGGAGATTGACTGATCTGGTGTTAAAATTAATCCAGAAAAAGAAACCACAAGAGCTGGAAATTTAACTTGGATCAACTTCCAGCATCTGTCCACTAGAGAAATGCTATGCTAGCATGTGAAAGGAAAAAGGGCAAGGGTATAAGGAAGTAGTAAATAGGCAGAACCAGTTTCTTTCAAGCAACAGTGCCAGCTTAAAGTGCTGGTTAAACGGTGGTGTTAATGTTTGCATTCTCCATCATGGAAAACACACTAACTTTATTAGTTATGTAATTATTACTTTGGAATCTACATAGTTAAAGCAAATTTTAAATACCAATTTAACTTCATGACATATCGCCATGCGAGCTGAAGTACAGAGTAATATTTAACTTAACACAAAAGACTTTGCAATTGTCTTTTTCCTATCAGGTACCTGTGCAATATGTAAATTACAGTGCAATAAAACTAGAACTAATTTTAACTGCATCATAAAATTGCTGCTCCTGCATTAAACCTCCCCACCATTTTCTTGCATTACTGTAAGCTAAGGGAATTGCATTAGGTTCCTTTACAAGATTTTTTAACCTAGAAACATGGTCTTGCAAGTTTTAACTTTCCTGCTCTATAATCTGTGTATGTATGCTATTTCCTGCATATTCAATAAAACCATTAATTTTTTAAAAAAATTACTTGCTATGTGGGAGAGTTTAAATGAACTGTTTTTTAAAATATATACATAAACTAACCAAAGAAAAAATTATGAACCTTCCTCTCTCTTATAGGTAAAATGTGATTTTAGAGCATTATTTTAAAAGTAGACATGTAAAATTAAGACAGTAAGTCTCTTACTGTGAATTATCTTCATTATTTATTCTTTTCAGTTCTCTTATGTGAAGATTTCTAACTCTTTCCAAACGTTCAAGTTCTGCTTGTATTTCAGCTTCCTCCTGCAAATGAAAAGAATGAAGTATAAAAGCTCATTTACTCCCCATTTGAAAAGGATATTTTTACCCCTGCATCTATACTAGTGGTAATGGAGGAACATTACATTACAAAACCCTGCTGAACTAGAAGAAAGCACTGCTTTTCTCTTAAAGCCTGAAAAATTCAGAGAGATAAGGCAAAAGCCTGTTTCAAGGAACCTTCTGTCCATGAACCCACAGGTAATGGGATGTTCATAGTTTTGTTCTGCACTGTAGGGATGCTATTCAAAATGAGAGGCAGCTGGGTTTTGTACCTCAGCCAAGGAGAGAAATTATCTGGGAAGCGGTCTGAAATTGATGTACAATGAAGAAAAAACTGAGATATGTGCAGTTATAGATTTTGTACAAACTGACAGATTAGGAAAGGACATCTGAAATATTTTGAGGCTTAAGTACAAACCAAAAAAAAAAGAATAAAAGAATAAATCATTACAGCAGAAGCACTCAAGGTGTTGATATAAAACACCAAAACCAAGCTAATTTCAAAAGATTTTTCCATTTTTATCTTATTAAAATTACAAATGCAGAATGTGTTGCCTAAAATTTCAAATGCAATTTCAAAAGAAGTATGTCAGCTATGAGGATATTCCCTAACTAATCTTGGCACTTACAATGATGTCATCTTTATGCCACATATTAGAAAACACTAAAACATCTATTCAGATTCTCAAGAAAAAAAAAAGTAAAGAAAGCACAGCATCTAATTTGTGGTCTATCTATACTTGAAAAGAAAAATGTATACTCATTGAAATACACTGTAGAAATAGTTGCATCTATTTCAGAGTTAATACCTCTAGAACCTGAAAGTTTGAAAAACGTAGAGGCAAAATTAGTCTGTACATGAAAGCTAATAATTATGGAATTATTCCATCTGAAAGGGAGAAAGAAGGCCTGGCATCTGATATGTTTTCTCTTTTCGTTTTTTTTTTTTTTTTTTTCCAGCAGTGCCAGTGGAAACAGTGGCCCACATCATCTCTTATTATTATTTTGACACAGCTGTTTGTACAGCCACATGGTGAACCAGACTGGAAAACTAATCAATCTTTTGTTTAATAATAATAATAAAAAAATACAAGCCTCACAAAGACGTATATATTTATTTTTTGAAAGAAGCTAGATCAGTTCTCTGATCCAATTTATACTGTAACTGCACAATCTGGCAGTGCTGGTAAAAGCAACAGGGCAACAAGTCAAGGCACAAGGGGATGGAGGCAGAAGTCAGCACAGGGGAGAAATCCCTTCCTATGATAAACTAAGGAAAAAAAAAACACCCTCAACCCATACCAAGACATTAGATGAACCTCCATTCAGAAAAATCAAATCCCTAACAATTTAAGATTTGTACTAAGCAACACTAATCTGCTAGCAAATCTAGGTAGATCATTTGTTTTTCCTAACATGTAAAGTCAAGTGTTTTTTTTCCTGTTTATACAATGTTAAATTCTTTTCCATATTTAGATTCATCTTTGCAATTCTCCATTAAATACCCTGAAATGATATGCAGTTCCTCATAACCCATTAGTCCTCTATAAAGAATTCTAGCCCTTCTCCCCCCTCAAAAGGCCACACACTTATACACTGTCTATGTTCTTCCCATTAATTGACAAAAAAAAAAAAAAAAAAAAATCAGTTATGCCTCTTTTGGGCTTTTTTGTTCATATATTATGCAATTCAGTGGTTCTCAAAATGTGGTTCACAGGCCAATGTTAGTCCAAAGAGAACTGGCTGGTTGCATTGTTTCCAGCTGTTATTTAGGACACTCAGGCTGTGAATACCTTTAAGCAAGAATGAACCAGCTTAGCTGCCTCAGGTCACTGCTATATAAAAGGAAGTGAGAAAACAAGAGCCTCTCTCCAGGACCAAAGCTGCTAGCTGGAAAAGAATTTCCTGGGGAGCAGAAGGAAAAAGAAAACTGGTGGTGGCAGCGTGTACAGGGCACCAAAAATAAGAGCACCAGGAAAGCATCTGGAGAGTGAAAAGGAAGAGGAGCAGACAGCAAAACAGCATATGCAGAAGGAAAGAATAAACGTAACCAGCAATGAAGCACTAGGGAATATTGCCACGTAAAAACATAAAATTATTTTTCTTAGTTAACAACAAAATCTGTATCACCCATAAGAATTAAAATGCAAGATGTGTTTTTATTATTACTTCCAGATTTATTCAAACATGATTTGCTAAGAAATAATATTTATTTCCCCTCTGGCATTCAGTCAAATAAATTTTTTCTTATACAGAACACTTTAGCATTGATGCTCAAGGTGAAAACCAAATCTGGGGATTAAACAAGTTTTTAACAGCTTCCTTCATATGTCACCTGTAATTTCCAATAGATTTCAAAATACTTAAAGCACGGAAAAAACCTACAGAGTTTCATAACAGAATTTCATATGAAGCTATTTCTATAGCACTAACAGTGAAGGGCAAACTGGGCAGTCTACCTCAAAGTGCCAAGAAGTTTATATGCAAATTCCCTGCCACAGATTCAAGTACTTTCTTGGCATATTCTTTGAAAACAGTATTGTGTTGTCATGTGTCCCAGTTCAGTTTATTACAGTAGTATTTGTTACAGGTTCTTTGTACATTTGAAGAGAACAGGCCAGAAACAGACTCTTGCAACATTCCCAGGGGAAAAACACAATGACCATATTTGACTAAACATTTGAAGAACTACTCTCAGCAGATAAAATACCTGTCTAACAAAACTGAATTATCTCTACGGAGTTTCATTTAGATCTAAAATTTAGTGGTACCTTCCTTTCACACTTGCTGAGGTATTTCTGCCTTCTTCAACTGTCACTCCTTTTCAAAGGCTATTACTCAGAAGCTTTACTTGAATAAGCAATAGTTTGTTAATATCATAACTATCTCATTACACAGATTTATTAGAATAGCTTCAATAAAAAAGCACTGCTGGATTTATTTTGGAAGTCAAGAACTGGAATAAAGTATCTGGCAGCACATATCATTTAAGAAACAGAGAGAAGGTTTTCCATAAAACTAGGAAAAGTCTATTCTCTCTTGCTATAGGTAATATGCTAACTGGTAACAACTAAAATGGATACTGTTGATAATCAAAACATGCTATTCATTCAGAACTGCAACATCCCATACATCAAACCTTTTTAAAGGTCAAAAACTAACGTAAGAAAGCCACATATCAAATTTGGTTGACTCCACTTTCTCAGCTCTAAAACGAGACCAGTAGTGGCAGTAACACCACTTTTACGAGGATTCACTATTACTCCCTTGTACTCCTAATGCTTATGGCAAGGAAGCCCTCTCCTTATTTTGACAGCACTAGTTTTCATGGTTTGGGGCATGCCCCAGAACTGTTAGAACAGACCATATACATACCTTTTTGAGATGTCCTAATCGAAGTTTGAAAATTTCTTCCTGTTCGTGATACTCTGCTAGAGTCAAACTGAAAAAAATAAAAAAATAAAAAAATGATTACTCTAATTTAAATACTACAGTAAACAGAGTATCTTATGGCAATTGTTTACAACCACAATATCAAGGGTATATGTTTGAACCATTTGAACATCTTTCTTTGTAATTTCAGGGTAAAACATACCTACAGAATGCCTCTGACTGATGTTCTGGAACATTAACTGCCTCTCCCACTAGACCATACCTCTTTTCCCAGACAGCCTGCTAGATTATCTGGGTGCATCCTGAATCATCTCACCATCCCAGTATTTCAGCTGATGCTGCTCCACTACTTGATTCTCAACTCTAACACTTAATGCACCAAGAGATGGAGATCCAGAAACTAACTGGATGAGATCGGTAACAGCGGATTTTTGATCCGTGATTTAGAAAACATAGTACTAATCCACAGATTCCAAGTTCATTAACACTACATTTTGCATGAGACCACAAATTCAGTTTTGAATTGGCATGCAACTCTTCAGCTTGTTCTCTCTTCATCTTCTTTTGAGATAAGGTTCTTGGTTACAATTAAGTCAATGGTCCCTCACTGTCTGGAGGCTTTTGAGGAGAGAAGGTCAATTACCACCCAGAGAACCCAGACTGTTCATATGGACCAGTAACTAAGAAATACACAAACTGACTGTGTGTAGTATCCATTTGACAAACAACAAACACACAGAACAGAACAGAACCTCTTACAAACCACCAAAGGAAAGAAAACAAAGACACTTCAAGTTCCAGAGAAGAAACCATATGCCTATGATGAAGGGGGACAGGAGACTGGGGTGAGGAAGAAAAAAGTATGGCCTCCACACAAATCCCTACCAATACACTGAAGTGGTGAAAAAACTAATGCTGGATGGCATGCATGTTTTACTGGTTTGCCAAGATCTACTATTTTCATTATGCAAAGCTAGATAATAGCATAGTATTTTTTCACAAAGTCCGTATTTTACTGGGTTGAATTATCATCTGGCCTGGGAAGGTAAGTTATACAATGTACAGAAAACACTCAAAGTCAGGTGACAAAAGTACCCATGTGGTCAAGTCAATTTTAGAAAGAAGCAATCTTTTCTTTTAAGAAGCATCAAAAAAAGTTACCCTGCATCTTTTTTTCCTACTGGAATGAAAAGCAGCCATGTATCCCAACCAACAGAAATCCACAAACACTCTGAAGGCAATAGAGTGAGGAAATTCACCTCTCTTCAGGAAAGAGAAAAAGTCCCTTAGAGCCATATTTTGGCACTGAACACTTGTATTGTTTTCCTGACAGAATCTCCTCTGGGGAGAAGAAGAGGCATTAAAGCAAATGTGAAATGGAGTGTCTCAATAGGGTAGGAAAGCTGGCAAAGCATTCCCCATATAGTCCAAACGACCGCAAGAAACCAAAGAAAACAACGCACTAATTCCTGCTTTAATGATAGACCTATCAAAGAGAGCAACAAGGCCAAGCTAGACAACTCACAGAAGCGTCCCTGAAATTTTTTCAGTATTTCTACTTGAACAGCAAACTACTCGAATATGGATTAAGCTCTCAATTAAAAAATGTAAAGAATGAACGCCAATGCGAATGATGTTCAGTATTATTTCTTTCCAGGTTCTTGTCTGCAGTATAAATTACAGGTTTGTGCACCTATCTCCAGAAATGTAGATTCTGTAAAGTTTGTCTCTCTCGGGCAGAAGAACCTTTAGGTGGCTTAGCAGAGCTGAATCACATGTAAAACACACTGACAATATAAAGTGTATAACATGAGACTTTCTAGAATTTTCATTGAGCACTGAGAGCCTTAAAACCATAGATCCCCTGAAAATCTAACACAATACAGGAAATCTTTTTTTTTTTTTTTTAATTAAACCTCAGCTCTCTAAGCAGAGTTATGCCAAAGTGCTTGGACAGCCCTAACAAGTATTGCCTTCCAAAAAGTTTTTAAATAGCCCTCTTGAGCGCAGAGCACAAGTTAGAGGTCATATTGAAAACATTAATATTTGAAGTCACTCTTTCCATATGTTCATGTTATATCCCAATAAATTACCGTTTTCCATTTTTCTACTTCCTTACAAATCTAATTCTATTAGAGACACAGCATGATTCACAGCAATTTGAAACTGTCGTTACTGACCATAGCATTTTGGAGGAAGGCGTATAAAACACTGAACTACACGCAGACATAGTCGCTTTGGATTTTGTTAGCTTACTTATGAAAAACAAAACTTTATTCCCTCATATTCAGAAATACTTGTTTAAAAAAGCAGTGGTTACTTACTTTTTATCTATAAGTATACTTTAAATGTATATTGTTGAAAAAACATATAACAAATAGTAAAACAACGACAGCATGCATGTTGTCTGTTTTCTGGTCATAGGCTACCACCCCACTGCACAGGCTGAAAACAGCCAGCCTAGAGAGTGCTTCCCATCACCTCCCACCTACGTCCACCTTCTGCTTTCTGCAGGCCAGTGGCACACTGGAGGCCCCTTCTAACAGCAGAAGTCGCATACAAGACGCCATCACTTCCCGCAGGAGGGGCTGCTCCTCCACCACCCAAGAGACACAGGTCTCATCAGGTGCAGAGGACGAAAGGTTGAGGAGTGCATGGGAGGGATGGAGGCCAGAAACGGGCTGCCACCATCCACTAAATGCACTGAAGTGGAAAGTTAGGCTTGAGGCTGATGGAAGGAGTGCTGGGGGAAGAGGGCAGCTGGGAGCAGGTTGCATGAATGAATCTGGTAATAGTCTGGTCCTGACCATGATCTCTTCCATTCAAAACTACTGCGTAGTAAATGCTGTATTTTAACTGTCTGCACACAAATGAACCATCTCACACATGCAATAAATTCCTGAAATTCCAAAAAAGCACCGGATATATTCTATGCATGCAGTATAATTGGATGTGTAGGGCCACGGTATGCCGTATTTATTTGTCACTGGAAGAAAGCAAGCCTGCCTGGACTGAAAGGTCTGGTATCATGATTTAAACATTTACTTCATTAGCAAAAATGAACCTTCTAGTAGCTTAACAGTGCCTTCATAGGCTAATTTCTAAGGCTTTGACACAGTATGCATAGGTAGACCTAACGAACCTCTGCACTTCTTGCTCACAAGTTAGGACAAAACCTTTTCTGTGATCAAAACATTCTTAGTATTCTTACTAGTGGGTACTGACAACACACACACACACACAGGAAAAAAAAAAAACAACAAAATGGCCACACACTCCTTGGTTGTCATGACAGTTAAGCCTGGCACATTTACAACAATCTCTCCTCCCACCTTTTCCCAGTTCAAAAATCATCTTGGATACACATGCACAGCTGCCATGCCCCAAAACAGCAATTCACACATCCAATACAAGCTTTTGTTTACAATTTTTGAAGTGTTCCTTTTTTTGGTCCAAACTTATTCAAGTTCCTAGAATTTCTACAAAGATGGGCAGCGAACGCTGACCAATTCAAGCCTTCCATGAGATCTTTCCGCCATGTCCCACTTCCATTGTTTCCATGTCTGCCTTAGAAAGAGACTGCCTCAGGAAAAGAGCTGTCGTCACTTGTCCTGTAAAGCCCAGACACATTGTTGGCACTTCAATCTGAAAAAGTTTCTGAAAATATTTTTATTTGTTCCATACAGAACAGAATGCTCCCTCTAAACGATGCATTTGTTCAGCTACATTAACAAACTTTGCCAGCTCCCTCTGCTCTTCTATTTCAAATTATGTACGGCAACGAGGATACATGCAGACTCTCATGGAGTAACTGGGGAAGCAGAGAAAGAGGCGACTGGGAATTAAGTACAACCAACCAACAGGGTTGAAGCTGGAGAGAAAGGACTACACCACCCACACTACATAAAATGCTGCTTCTAGAAACAACCGTCTGGTAAAATAAGACCTACTTCCAAAAGGTTGGGACTAGCATTATCATCTCTAAAGTCCTCAAGAATTTGGAATGGATTTTTGAAACAAATTTTTCCAGGGCTATGAAGGCTACCTTTATTTCAAATAAATGTTTCTTCTTTAAATACATTTCAGTTTATTACTTTCATGTAAGACTAATAAAATTACTTCATTCGGTAGAAAGGTGATCTCTCAAAACTGAAACTACTTTTTAGTTTTGTTTGGGGCCACAAAAAACAGAATGAAGGCTGGAAAACCCAAACAGTGTTTAAATAACACGCAACACATGAGTCTAAACACCAAAATCACCTTTCACTCACAAAGCAATGACAGATGGCCACTTTTGTATGGATAACTTCAGTGCAAAGATTATGCTTTTACATTCATATCAGAGAACATAGCATATCCATCTAAACCAAAACAATGCTCTCACTAAGAATGCCTCAGGCAACACCTTAAATTGGTTTCAAAACAGTTAACCGCTGTTTTCAGAAATGGCTTCAATAATATTGCTTGTTACAAAGCTACAGATCATTTTCTCTTGTCAATACATGCAGCTGGAGACATCTTCTAAAGCAAACAACCTTAGCAAAGTAGAGACACTTGTTGCTAACAATGGTTAGCAAGTTGTTTGTTTGTTTAAAAAAAGATTTGCCTAATCACTTGCATGTATGTTGTGCTGGATTACTACTGGTTTAGTTCATTAATCTCAGCAGCTCTGCACTTTCCCTAGCCTCATATAAAAAGAACATCTTCCATTTGGCTATACTAATTAAGATCATTACTTTCAATGTAACACAGGAACAGTGATAAGCACAATGTAATAGGAGGGAATCACATACAGCAGATGACAAATTTACACTAAAATGGAAGAGCACAATTAGTAATTGTTTTATCAAGGTACACAAAACATACTTAATTCTGTACTGGGCAGCAAAGAAGAATCAACACACAACACTACTATATAAAATTGTAACAAATCCTAAATACAAACATTTTTAACATCCTTTCAAGTAAAGGCCTAAGAGCATGATGCAGCTTAATGATTCCGTGATCTGAGGACACACTAGAAACCTTCTCAAAGGTTTGAAACAAAATTTGTAAGCTTATCATAAAGGCAAGTAATCTTGTATCTAGATTACATTATGTTCAAATTAGGATACTTCAAGGCAAAAGCAATTTCGATTCAATAACAGTTTATTAGACACAAAAGGGCAATTCTGATTGTTCGCTTGGCAATTCTGTAACCAGCAAACATTTTCATGTGCTATTTAACACATAACTGGTTAAGCAGAATTAAATGAAAATTTGAATTTTTTTTAAGTAATTTGGAAATGATTTGAAACTGCATAACACCAGAAGCTATTCAGAAGTCTATTATCAGGAATTCACCTTGACCTACTTAATAGTTAGGCCATGTCTTCTGTACTTTTTTCCCCAGAGTGAGTATTTTATCATCTGCTAAAGTAGCAATAAAATTATGGAAATTTAACATGAGGGATGACATGGCCAAATGCACTTGTTAGGTATACTAATAAATAGTACTAAATAGGGGTAATTGCTGGGTTTTCAAAAACCACTAAAAAAACTTCTATGCCAATGATAAGTGGAAAAGGCAACAACACAGAGTTCCCTGCACAAACAAAAGAAATGGAAACTACCTACTACCACCATTTCATTATTTACGTTTATTTCTATTTCCTAGTGAATACAATGTTATGAGCTGTCAAATCAAATAGAAAAAAAAAAGCTATTACGTATGGAAGGCATCTTAAAAAAAAATCTGGTTTGCATATTTGAAAAGAAATTTTTTAAAATGTTCAGCTCCTGAGAGGCAACAAACTCTGTATGAACTTTCGCTATTAACGTGGAACCTTAATAGTGGTCTCTAAACTAGAAAACATGTCCCATGTGCAATCTGGAGCATTAACATCAGCCCATCAACCATAAAAATACTAATAGCTCTCACTGATGGGGTAAACATTCAAAATGAAGATATTTTTTTCCTGATTACTTTCAAACTAAGAATTGGCTAGAGCCATGTTGACTCAGACGTTCTGAAAATATTGCTTGGATGCCCATCCTAGTAATTCTTAATCTTAGTATCAACTGAAAAAAAGCCTCTGCCTTCTTTTACTATGGAATATACAGAGACTTGCATAAAAAGCATAGATTGTATAAGAGCACAATGATTATACATAGGCAAAGATAACATGCTGGTGAATTAAAAGTTCTGTAATTTTTCTTTTTTTTTTTCATTCCTTAAATGTTACTTTTCATAACAAGAGGTATTACATTCAAACAAAAAGGTATTTTTAACATGACAGTAATCTTTGCCCTACTATTCAGAAGTATTAATTATGTTCTAAAAAGAAGCGTAGGCACTAAGTATTGCTAAAGAATCAATTTTAGTGAAGACTCTTCAGCTCTCTGCCAAAGGACACGAGTAGCAATAATCAAGATTTGCTTATATTGCCAGCCTTACTATTATATTTTCATGATATTTTTGTCACAGCCAAACAGTTACACACTGTGATCTTTAAGAATGATACATTATGCAAAATATATGCAGCTGTCTTCAAACTGATTGTCCAAACATACGATTTTGTAGATGTAACCAAAGGAATTTAGAAGTTCCCTCCCCTGAGGTATAAATTACTACCTCCAAAAAGTGAGAGGTGACATGTGATGATGTGCAACACACCTAGCCTACTTCTGCAAAGAAAAAAGATTAACTTGCTAGTCTTTTTAAACCTACTTATTTACTTTTTAAACCGACTAGGAACAGATACACCATCAGCTGCAGCCTCTCAGCATCAAGGGCAATAACTAGTATCTGTGAGAAACAACTTCTTAAAAATACTCAATTAAATGTCAAGAACGCATCTGTCTGTGTGCTGGATGGCACCATTTCTGTTTCGAGGAAAAAAAATGTCACTTGAAAAATTGAAAATTCTTTGATAGCCCTCAATTTTTATGTGTAAGTGACAAAAAATTTCAAGTGTCAATATGTGAAATGGGATCAGTAACTCCTGACAGTTGCTTTCAGGGTCTGCATTCAGAAAGGGCAAAAAACACTTTTTCCATTTGTTTTTTCTGGACACATTTTCAAACACTAAAGGCAAAAAAAAAAAAAAAAAGCTTTTCTTGTCAGATAAAGACTGTTAAATAAAAAATGAAACGAAAGAAGAGGTTCCTAACTCAATGTGGACGAATAATAGTTCAACAGCAATCAGTAACATTACAAGAGTAAGAAATCAGAATAAGGACTCCTCTGGATTATGAAAACAGAAGGAACATTGCATAAACACAGAACAGGCCTTTCTCTGGTGACTACCAAAAATAAATTGGGCAATTGTACGGCATCTTCATAGGCAGTGGTGCAAATTTCCCTAACATCAGCAAGTCCTCAGTGAGAATATAGCTGCTGAATATACTGAGTGTCTTTTTATGCTGTTATTTGAATGGAACTCACACAGACAATATCTGAGAATTTATGTAAAAGACTGATTGAAATGTTAAACTTACAGCTGTGGTAAATTGGGTCTAACAAAGGGATCGTTTTCTGCCCCATTCACAGCTTTATTTTTCCTCTGCTTGGGTTCAGAATTGGCAGATGGTGCCTGAGAATTATTTGTAGTTGGAGGCTTTCGCTTGGCCAGGAGCTTTCTTTGCCTTTCAATGTCTTCCCTTTGTTGATTCACCCATTCTTGCTGCCTGTAAACCCCAAAAAAAGCTTTATTAAAGTTCCATCATTTTGCATTTTTAAAGAACTATCTTTTAAACTGATGAAGCATTAAGTTAAGATTTTTTTAGAAAATTTACTGTACATGTGAAAATGTTTCTTAGGAAAAGTAACTATGACTCTTCATGAGGTGGAAAAATTTTCCGAAAGTTTTGTCACAATTTATTTTTGAAGTGTTTATGTTTGTTTGAAGTGTTTTTTTATTTTTGTTGTTTGTTTCATTTTTTAAAGTGTTAAACATTATTTCTTCCCTGGAAACAAAGGATATCTGAGCTGGTGGATACCTTGTTTTATACTGTCAAAAGGAAAGCTGCAGAGTCAATGGGGAGTACCTGATTTTTATAGGCCAAATACTGAATTTGATCTGGCCATTATCAAACAAATCATCAATTTGGTTGCATGGCAAACAATTACAGCTTTTATCCAAACCATATACACAGATTGTTTTTAAGATTGTCTTAAAAAAAAAATCAACATCCATGGCAATCACATAACGCTAAGACTAAACAATCCCCTTCAAAAACTAAAATCTTGGTGAATTACTTAAATATATAAAGCCAAAGACTGAATCAGAGTTGTTACCAAAGTACATCTTTTGACGCACTGAGTAAACACTTTGCTACCATCTCTGATTGCCTCCCAGACTGCTCTTCCTTGGCCACATCTCGGCTGAAATACTTGTTGCAGCAGCTCGTTTCCAGCTGGCTGCTTTCCCCCATCCACTTGGGCTAGACTAGCTGAGGCTGTCCAATTTGTCCCTCATCTTTCATACCAATGAGGAGTTCGATGCCTGAAAAAGCTGCTACAATAATGGATCTGAAGAGAGCACCCATGTGACCAATGAGAACGTCATGGACTTCATCTGTCCCAACGATCACCAGTAATACTTGGTTAGATGCTTGAAAAATCACTGATTTAGTTTCACAGCTCTTTCTACCAGCTGAGCTGAACAATTACATGCTGCTCATTTAGTACATTCACACTTTTTGTAAGGATGGTTAAAATCAAGCGAAACCAAATCATCTTTCAAAGACGTTCAGCCTTAGTGTTCTCTCAGTTGATTAAGGGAGTCCTGTACTGTATTCTCAGTCTTCAAAAGGCAAAGCAAAATTTAACGTATGAAAAGCTGCTCTAATCCTAGAATCTCAGTAATAAAAAATCCACTAGAGGGAACTAACAATTAGAGAGAATTTTAAGAACATTGCATTGACTAACTTCACAAGATTTTGAAATGCAAAGCCATCTGTCCACTGTTCAGTAAATGAAGCACCATGACGAACTGTTGTAAAATGCCCCAGGCGTAATCTGTCTTGCATGCTCTTCTCTCTGCTTGCCAGCTTTTCTTGTGTGCTCTAAGAAAACAAAATATATTCATATTTAGTAATACTGAAGTATTCAAAAAGTCAGTACAGTACTCTGTTTTTTTCCCCCCAACAGCTTTCTAAGGGAGGGAAAAAAGGACAGTAGATGAAAAACTCTTTTAATTATTTTAATTCTTTTATTCTAATTTCTGCAGAACTCATATATGTGCACTTTTCAGAATTGGTACTGATGATGATTTATACACCAAAAAAAAATCGAGTTTGACTCAAGTTTCCCTATAATTAACAAAACATTTTATTTGTAAAAACAACAGAACTGATAAGAGTATCAGCATCATATAAGTGTATAATTAAGATTATGTCTGTACACATCTATTACACTAAACAAACCTGCTTAATTATTAGTAGTGCATTTGCTCTAGTTGACCTGGAAACTCCCTTGACAGGACATCTGTGTCATTACTTTTACCAAGGTGACTGGGTTCGAGAATTTCTAGGTGGGAATGCACTGCAGGCGGGCTTGGTCTTGGGCCTATGGCCCAAAACCACAGAGTGAGAAGTTGATGGAATTAAGGATCGTTGTGGTAACAGACTTTTAGACTGAAGTGGAGACCTGCATGGCCTTTGGAAAAAAAAAAATTGCCTATGTGATATTCTCAGTCTGAAGCTGCTCACCTAGCAACATAAGTGATGCATCTTTTCCTTGTATTCTCCTCATGCTGGAAGTTAAAAAGGACTGAAATAACTTACTTATGGTATGCAGTGAGTAAATTCCCCCTAGTCCTCTAAAAGATCAGTTTGTACCCTTGTATCTGACAGCAGCATCTAGCAGCTCAGCTAGTGTTAGGGAACACACTTGGCTGTTTACCTCGAACTTTTTATATCCTAATTTGTAATAAGCTGATTTTCTATTCACTTTTTGTTAGCTATTCTTTTTGTTAGTTATTCTTTTAATAAGGTTATTTTAAAGAAGAGGAAGGGAAGCAAGCTATCCTTGTCTTTTAAGGAAAAGTGCTGCTAGTTTAAATATAATTGGCAGTACATTTGAAATAGATGTTTCTTTCAAAGAAGTATGAAGGCAAATGCTCAACCTTCGTGTCCTTGTTTCCATTAATTCTGAGCTAACATAGCATTTTATTGTTTTTACATCAAAAATTATCTCAGCTGCTTGTGTCTCACAAAGATTATGTCTTCTCTCCACAATAAATTAAGTTCAGAATTTTTTTCACCCACTTATAATCTTAAATTTTATCCAGAAAATTAGTCACATTCTAAATTCTTATCTTTTATGCTGTGTTATATCTGAATTATTCACAATGGGGGGAAAAAATTAAAAAGGCAACTTTTTTATGACCTGAAAAAGGCTCAACATTGTATTTGTTATTTGAGCTTATAAAAGAGTACTTCCAGATAGAGACCATGCACAGAAAGTTTTGGTCTCAGAGACTAATTTGAAAGTTACAGAAAAAGTGAAAACTAAGGAATCATAGTGGAGTTCTACATCACTCAGTTTTTATCACAAACATTTTAACAGCAGTGAACTTACCTTTTCAATTAGAAGCTTCTTGCTCATTGAAATACATTTGTTTAACCTTTCTTTATATTTTTCAAGTAGCTTTTGTTGTTCATCTATTTGTCTTCTAAGATCACAGTTAGCCTAATAAATATAAAAAAAGTATTAAAAAATAGTGTTTCAATATTTCTTTTATCAGCAGCCACAGAAAACAAAGGTATCTACCTTCAACATATGCATCTTCTTTCACATGACTAAAGTAAGAACATAAATATCCACATGTAGTCAAAAAATCTCATTTCTACATATTAGGATAGATCTGTGAAGGATGCTTTTCTTCCTGTTTTAAAAATAGGAATGAACTTGAATGAAACTGCATTCAAGAATGTTATTTCCTTTACACTGAGCCACATTCTGTATTACAGAGCTTTCGGCCTGTATTTATTTTCTCTATATAAAAGCATTGTACTGATCTCTTTTCCAGTCCTCCAGCGTTAAACTGGAAATTTTGATTTAGCTCCGGATCCTTTGTATCCAATTGCTGAAATAATGCTAAATTTTAATGTTTCATATGAAATGAAACTTTTACCATTGTGAATTTTCATTGTGAAAAAATTCAATTGAGTAGATAGCATGCCACGTTCCCTATGTTCCTATTATATTCATCTTATTGCCTTATCAATGCCATCAGTGTTATTTTGTTTAAATGGATTTTTTTTCTTTTTTTCCTTTTTTTTTTCTTTTAAGAGATTAGCTTTGTCTGTTCCATACTGCAGAACATGTGCTAAAACAGGCACCCAAGAAGCCTGTAAGTACAATTTTATAATGTATGGTTGCATGGATAAATATATATTTGCACACATATAAACACTAAACAGACTGACTTGTGAATGGAATACTTTTTGTTTCGTTAGTATGCAATTTAAATACATCATATTTCTATATATCTCCTCTCCAACCCTACTTTCAGGAGCTCAAGCAGTAAGACTACTTTATCTGTAAAGAGGTCTTAGAGTACAGTATACCATAGGTTTCTTATGAAAGGTAGTTATTGTCCACGATAATTTGTCACAATCACCTCCATTCTGAAACGCAAACAGCTGTCCCACTGATGACTGCTATTCACAATTAAAACAAAGAAAATCTGTTATGTGAAATTATATTATATAACTTAAGGAATTAACCAACTGCTGCAAAACAGCATCAACTTTTTTTGTAACTTCAGAAAGTCTATAAACATATTTAATCATTAACAAGTAATACAGAAACAGAAAAAAAACTTATGCATTTATTTTATAGGCTTCTCAGATTTTCAGAAAGAAATAATTAAAAAATTAAAAACTCTTTTCACCTTTTCATTTAGGTAACTCCAGGGTAATTTTGAAAAACATCGATTATTCAAACTTTTAAAATATTTGCTAAGAATTCACTGCTTGTTGTTCTGAATGAATATCTTTACCCCATGTCTAACACTTACCCTGAGTAAGTCATCTATACGACCTTCTTTCTTTTCCAAGTCTTGATTTTTATTACTTTCTAGTGCAGCTAATTTCAGCATTGTGAGATCAGTCTGAAAAGAACATTTTGAAATATTTAATCGTTTTCTACAGAATTCGTTTTTTATCGTTTTTTACAGAATTATTTTTCTCATGTTTGTTAAATAAAGAAATAAACTACTTTAAAAACATTTAAGAAGGCCAGCACGTCATTTTCATGGATTTTGAATGTCACATGGAAGGTTCACATTCAAAACTACTTTCTCCCTTCATTAGGAAGACTGGGAACAGTTGGGACAAACCACTAACAGTGTGAAAAGATTTCATCACTAATTGACAAGTTATTGTTCAGAAATAACCATATAAAGCAGGGCAAGGATGTATGTGTCAACTAATTACTTTAAATCCTCTGTATTTGATCAACAGGTGAAGTAGCCTGTTCTAACTGACTTGTGAAAGATAGAACAGATTACATTAGAAATGGCAGAGAAGATAAAACAGGTTCTATTGGCTTTTAAATGTCATGACAGGAACTATATTACATTTTGATTACCGTCTCATTTTTCCTCCTCAATGTTTTATTTGAACAGTAATATGACAACAGCAGCTGCCACCTCAAATATCTGAAAGAGAAGCCTCCCCTTCTAAGATCATGAAACAGCTAAAATCTTTTGCAAAAGCATACCAAGCACATTGTCATCTAACTACTCACGAAGCACAACATTGGAAACAGAGTGCAGAATACAAAATTAATCCAAAAGATTTAAATTATGAGCTGCTGAACTAAAAAGAAAAATGCTTTGAAAGACTGTAAAAAGCAAAGCTTTTGAAATCCTTTAGGAATTTAAAAACAGTTGAAAGACAAAGAAATAAACATATCTATCAGTTTTTTCTATAGCCTGTAATGATACAGGATAGTTCTACTCAAAAGTGCTTACCTGAGTAATTTTAAAAGATAACTGCTTTGGTTGCGTGATAGGGTGGTCCCCAAAAGCTAATGAAGTAGGAGAAGGACTATTCTGTCGAACCTGGAATGCGTGAAAACAAAGAATTTTAGATATAACTGTAATATTCAATTATGAACATAACTTTGTTTACAACTCTTGGCAGGAAAATCATACCAAACAGAGAAATATGGTATCTTTATTACACAAGGTACCAAGCATAGTACATTGCATCGAGAACTATCACTAGGCTGTTATACATCACTTGCATTCTAGAAAGGATGCAATATATTCTCTGAGAAAACTAGGACTGTCACTCTTGGGAAACAGACTGAAAGATTTAAGACAATACAAGACTGACATAAAGCAATGCCAGTCTTACACAGACTTATTTTTCTGCTTTTAAGCTTTTGCAACTCAAAAATGTGAGTTATTTTTGGAGAGGTTATTTCCCATGGGAGAACCTGAAAGGGGAAGGTAATGCTGATCAGAACACAAATTCTGTTACTCAAACTTTCACAAGCCCACTAGGTTTCTATGAACGAGACAGTTTTCAAGCCAAATTCTACAATCTGTATTATTCTCCATACTATTAGCAAGAATAAGAGGATGTCTGAAATTGAAAATATGTGAAATAAAACTAAGGTCTACCAAAAGAAAAAAAATAAATCCTTTCTGTAATTGACAGAAGCTGTTTGGCCATTCAGGCATACGCATGTGATTTTAACACTGAAATTGTGCATATAAGGGGAAAAATTAATTATTATGACTAATGACAAGCACTGTAAAAAGATACAGGCAAGTTATGTATCAATTATTTAGAAACTTATGATTTAGCAAAAGCTTAGCTTTCAAGTCCTGAGTCAGGGGTTCTCTTTCCTTATAAGTAACGAGAATACTCCCATTTTATGTTTGAGGCTTATGAATAAGTGTCAATAGAACATTTTAACATTTATAGAACATTTTGCATAATTATCTTGTATTTAAAAATCATTTTAGAAAAAAAAATCCCAGTGTTAACAGTTTAGTTCTAGAAAATTTTAGTTTTAACATTTAACTTGATTTTTCTTTTTCCTGTTTAAAGAACGAATTCCTTCCTTTGAAGAAACTTCCCTTGTATATAGATTTTATTTCAGTTATGCTACTTTTAGACAATGAAACCACCTCTAGCAGTCATGAAGTTCACAAACTTACAGAAGAAGGGGCGGAATGTGAATTCTGAGGAGATCGGATTGCAGGAGGTACGCCTCGAACTGGACTAGAGCCGTTTCCACCTTGGTACTGAAGAGAAGATATGACCCTCAAATCAGTCAACCTTTTTAATCAAAATATATTATACAAACACTGAATAACACAGCTCATCTGTACACAGAATTTGTAATCTACATCACATTACTTGTATTACTGTAGCCTTTGGCCATCTAAAGTAAAGTGTGAAAAAATGTCTTTTGTCTTCTAGCTCAGGCCGCACCAAGAAACCACTGCAGCTCTACTTGAAGGTTTAACACTCAAACTTATATTTAAAAAAACAGTGCATCATCTGAAGAAAAGCTAGACTTTATTATATTCAGTATTTTCATACATAACTTGAAGTAGGGTAGGCTACTAAGTACATAGCAAGTCTGTGCTCTCACTGTGGTTTGGTAACCCTCTTGAGTTCACAAGTACCATCTAAAATTGCTTTCAATAAAAAACTAAACTAACAAAAAAACACAGAAACCTTACCTCAAAATAGTCACTAATCTTGTGACCACGTCCCCCGATACTCTTTCCTAAAACAAAAAGATTAAATAGATTACTTATAGATGTCTTATATTTTTACCTGTATGGTAATTATTGCTAAGTCTTAACACATGTTAATTCATTTTCTTTGATGTGCTAATACATGCTCTCCCCATGTAGATAATTAAGGGATTCGCCACAACAAAGAGATTTGCATATTCCATTCATTGAGAAATCAGAAACGAAGTCACACTTCAATTCCTAAACCAGATTTAGTACAAACTTAGCAGTAAGTCTAGACCTCTTCTAGATAAGAGGAAACTCATCTCTCATCCTACAGATGAAACCTTTAGCACCAAGTCCTTCCCCTTTTCAAGCACCACCTCAAAGTTCACCCACATCCAAAATACCAAATTAACCTATCAATATTATGCACTTCAGGTGAGTTATTTTGCCCAAATGTCCAGCTCAAGGATTTCCCTAAGTGCCAGAAACAGTGTGGACACGGAAGATGACAAGTATTTCCATTCCTCCCAGTATTTCCGTTCCTAATCAGCTAAGTCACAGTGTTCACTAGGGAGAGAAACAGAGCAGAAAAAGAGAATAGAATTTCTTTTAGCTTAATCAGTATCAAGACTTCAGGAGGACCAACTTGAATTCATCTTTCTTTGACACAAATGACCTGAACCATATGTGGCATTCCAGAGATGTCACCAATGCCTTATCCAATGGCATAAATATTCTCCTCTATTCAGCTTTAAGATAAAACTGAAAACTAGTCAGACTACCTGTTAGGAGACATCTTGAATGTCTATCACTGTTCAAAATTTTTTTCTTTACAGGAAGAATTTTTTGCAATAAAGTAGGAGATCATTACCATAGGTCCAAAATTGTATCTCTGCCCTTTTTTTGCAAAGACTTTCAAGCTTTCCTATTGCTTCAGTCCTCAAGAACTCTTACTAGGCCAATATGTCTCTGTATTGGCATTGCTGCATAGTTTTTTTGTCACTAACAATCACCATGAAGAAACAGAGACATTTGGCAGCCCTTTGTGTGTCAAGACTTTTACCAGAAATATTTAAAGTAATTCAAAGACCTAGAACAGCATACAGCTAACTCCTCCAGTAGTTACCTATTTTGTGTACACAACTGCTACTGCCCGCTAGCCAAGTATTTACATACCATGTAATTCTGCTAGATTTGTCCTCTTCATGCTTAATTCTTGTATATCACTTTTTCAAATTAAAATTTGCTTTCATCCAGATAAATCAGAAAGACTGCTTTTTTTTGGGGGGGGAATTCTATTCTATGTCATTTTACATAACTCTGCACTGATGCAATACATCAAGTTATTCTGGCACAGCCAATTACGAGTAGATTCACATTGATTTTATCCCACTTTCTAATTACCTCCATGTTCTAAAAAAAAAAAAACTTTTGTTCAACATTTATGGAATATTTTGCATGTTATGGAAGTCAAAATCCTAGGTATGCTGTATACAAGAGCTTGTTCCTCATTTTTCAGTACAATAGTTGTATTTGCTGTGCTTCAACTGCACAACTCCAATATGCTGCAGTTTCCTAGGCCAGTTCCTTATGAATGTTGCAGTGCAGACTACTCAGTTTCACTGCTGCTGACAGTAAAACAGTAATTATTAGACATTATAATCATGCTGTCTATGCCAAAAAGTTCATAAAATTTCTATCATCTCTAATTTCAACTACTGGTAGCAGGAAGGATGAGCTACTGGAACAATGGAAATAGGAAATTTCATTCAAGTTCTTTGAACAAACCAGGTCTCTATGAAGTAACACTTACAAAGAAATTAATTTTAGTCAAACCACATAATTCTTCAACTAATAGTATGTTGCATCATGAAGCCCTCCAGATATGGAGCCCATTGATACACATCCGAAATGGCATTTCTTAGCTTAGAAACAAAAAGAATCTAATGCAGATGTTATCATAACTAGTTCCTCTCCCCTTTTGATGAATTTTTGTCTTGAAATCAAATTTCCACCATTTTCTCCCCTCAAAAGTCACATTAAAGAGAGGAACAACAATAACCATGCTTTGTAAATACTGAATGGAAAGTCTGTCTCATCCTGAGTCCCCCATCCCTATAGAGCACTATACTGTACCCACAGTATGGAAGAATAAAATTCAATTATTTTTAAATATACCTCAAAACCAAGCAATCCTATATTATAATCAATAATCCATTTTTTCCCTTACCTACTGAAAATAAATACAAACCACAAAGGTATTTTTGATGAGAAGAACTGCTACAATTTTTAATAACTACACAGAATGTCATCACAGCTGCAAGTTACACACAGAGCAGTGCACAATTCTTATAGGTAATTACCAACACAGCTCTGGTTTTACTTGCCTGTCCCTTCCAGCGACGGATAAATTTGGAGCGGGATGGGAAGGTATGTAATTTATCATCCAAAAGCCAAGACTTGTCTTACACAAAGCAAAAATGCAGGATTTTTAAGCCTAACAGTCAAAACTGCATTATCATTTGATCAAATATATGAAATAACCATATAATTCATTTACAGTTTAGTTTACCTTGGCTGCTTTCACTCTGAGTGTCTGCTTTTCTTTTCCTTCCTCTGGAAGGTTCTGACTGTTTCTTCTCTGGAGTCTATGAAGAAAAAAAAGAATGTGATCCAACAATAGCTCTATTCACTTGTATCACCGCTATAGTATTGTGAAACAAGCTGAAATCTTCATTCATAAAACATGATTTCATAATTCAACAAGTATATCATTTCAGATCCGAGTTAAAGTTGCTAATATGACCCTTGGTCAATCAAATAATTATGAACACTAAAGGATATGAGAAATAATTCTTAAATATTTTCCCAAATGGCAATTCTGCAAATTAATTGTAAAGCCATTACACCTTTTCATCTGTTCTGGGATTTGTGAACAGCCAATTTGATTTGACCTAGGCTACATTTCACCAAGATCTTCAGGTTATAGCTGTGGGTAGTTTAAAGCTCTCTGTTTATACTCAGCGAAATAATCTGACTCTTGATTGTGCTTACTACACACTGCCACGGTATAAACACAGAATTCTAGTGCTTTAACAAGAAGCTAATAATATTCCTCATTTTGTAAGTGCAGAAGTCACCTGCAAGCTAACATAAGTTGTACATTTCTAGAATCTTCTGAGGATTAAAAAAAATAAAAAAGTGCTCAAAACTTGAATGTCTACCCGCTTGGAATTGTTTTCCCCCTCTCTGCGTATTTGTATCTCAAAAAAGCTAAAGAAAAACATCAATAGTAAGTGAAAAAGTACAGATTTGTTAAAAATTTATTTCCGAAATACTATATATTGTTGCCTAGAAACTACAATCAGAGAGTGCAACACTGATCACAAGAAAGGGCTGCGATCAGAAGCATCTCTGAATTATACTTGTTCTCTCTTGATCTGAGGATTCAAAACAGTCTCCCCAGTATAAGTTACATTGTACAAGCTGCTTTGGTTCAAGGAAAAGATGCTGCAACTGTGCACCTACTTAGCCTCAAGGAGCCTCATACCAGTACCAGGAGAAATCACAGCTGTTACACGAACCCTACTTTACAGTCAAGTAACCAATGGTCCCCAATATCTCAGACTAAATTGGAGATCAGTGGTAAGATGCTTTATTCTTTTATGATACCAATACTTTATCATTTCCACAAGTTTGTCACTTTGTGCTCAAAGTATTATTTTTCAATAAGAAAAAATTTCAGCAAAAGTCATCATAATTCAAATCTCAACCTATCACTATAAGCACTTCAAGTATGTTTCAGTTCCAAAATTCAGTGGATACCTTCAAACATAAATTTTCTAAAAAAAATCCAAAAACATTTATTTCAGCAAAGAACCACTTGAGGTTACTTGTGATCTATAGAAAATTATCAGTCTACAAGGGGAAAGTCAGGACAAGAAAAGCTCTAACTTCCTTATCTATACCATATATTGTTTATAAATTTTAGCTTTGTGGATAGCTTCACAAAGACACCTTTGGAAGCTTTACAATTTTAACCGTTGTATTAGTAGGCTACAAATTAAGCTCAAATTACATATACATATTAAATGTATTAAATAAACTCTTCCAACCAGATCTGTATGCTTTACAATGCTATTGTACATTACCCAACTAAACAACAGACTCCTGAAAATGAAGTTAGCTTAAGACTATACAATTCTAAAAGCAGAAAGCGTAGCTTAGAAATATTACATTAATCATTTGCAATTGCTGTCATGTAAATAGTTAACATTAAGCTCTCTCTCCACATAACTGAATTTAAACTATTTACCCAAGCACTTCCATCCTATTCTTATTTTCTAGCTTTTAATTTTGCAGTTATCCTTCTAATGTAGTCAGTTTTACCTACCATATCAAGCCAAAAAAAATTGTTTACTTGCTAACTGATGCTTAAGCATTCAAAATTTTCCCCAAAGAAAATTAGTTTCCAGCTGCAGCGACTGATGCCCTCCATTTAAAAAACAAATAGGTTTATAGTTATAAAACTAAAACTCAAGTAATTCATAAATAAATGTCTATTTCCTCAAGCTTTTCTGTTTTTTTTTTTTCAGTGCTTAGTTTAACCTTCCAAACTAAAAAGTATTAGCACACTAATGAGGTTACTAATGAGGTTACCCAACAAGGTCATGATCATCGTTTTCTGAGCACAATATTCACATGGCAATGTACAGTGTACATCACTCACTAGCAAATGTTCTCCAAAATCCTTTCTAATGAATGGAACCATAAGAACTACAAGAAACTGAAGACTAATGGGGCTGACGAATATCCTCCTGGTAAACAAAGACTCAAGCTGCTTTCAATCACTTCAGAAGGATTTACCAACAGCCAAGATTTAGATTAAAATCCTGCTAATTCATAAGCAAGAGAAAATAGTTTTGAAGTTATCCAAAGTTAGCTTTCAAAGCTATGCTAAAGTTACCTACAGCTTGGCGTATTAGCAGAGCCTTGTACATTATGGCCTCAATCCTAGTTTACTCCTCAATTTTAATGTGGTTCCCTTGAGTCTTCTCTTCATATTTATAGTTTTAAATCTTGGCTTTTAACATCATCTTTTATGAAATAAATACTTTTAAGCACCAACTCTCAACAAATTAATCTCCTTTTAAAAAGTACTTGGATAAGAATTCCTATATGCTTTATGTAGAGTTAAATATTTTCCACCATTATGGTAGAACTAGTAACAATGTAACTCAGGAAGTTGTTTTTGTAGGAAAAAAAGTGCTTGATAAAATCATTTTTTTTTTGTCTCAACACTTACATCTCCTGTATGCCTTTTTAGCTGTTAGTACTTTTCATTTGCACAATGAATGAGTCGATAGTTTTGCATAAGTGCTTTCTTTTAAATCTTACACCCCTCTAAAGCTTTACAGCTACAGCAAATAAATACAGCAGCGCTGTTTTCCTCAGGAGCACATTATGAATTCCAATTAGATCAAACCTTCAGTTACTTCTAAAATTACATTTATAATGAGGGTTCTGTATTATTGGGAACTGAAGCAACTGAACAGCTAGCTACAAGCACGCAGAGCAAAACATTTAAATAACTAATCAAACTGGACAAATCAAGCCACAGATGAGACTTTCCTCCTTTAAATAATTCATTATCTACAGAGAATAGAAAATACTAGTTATAATTAAAAGAATGTATTTGTAATCAAAACAGGGAGTAATCTACTTTAACAATGAATGATGGGGAAGGCCAAAAATACCATAAGACTATCAGAAGCACTTGTTCACAATCTGAGGTAGTTGATTTAGGATTTATCTTAACTACAAACAGCTAATACACAGTGTTAATAATCTAAATTAAGAACTATGCACCACACCAACAAAGCATTTAATAAAATGATAACAATATATAAATTTAAAAAGAAACTGAAATACAGGTCTGGATATTAAGATCAAACAGCCAGTTAACGTTTATTGCTCACAATGCTGAACTGAATCCAGAATAAATCTTGGTTTCAAGTTATTTTGCAGATCAAAGTTTACCTTGTAACATATCTCTATTAAAACTATTACTCAGTTATGCTGCCCTTCTTGATGCATCCATCAGTCACACACAAAAAAAAGACTACAATTCTTACAGTTGTATTTCCTGCAGTCCTTTGTGGGAAAAAAAAAAAGATGAAAACATTACAAACCAGAAAAAGAAAAAGGTGTCTGGGGGGAAGCCTGCCTTGTTTTGAAAACTGAGAATGACTTTTTCTTTTTTTTGTTTGTAACTAAGCGATGAAAGTACAGCATGATTACACGAACGTACCATCACAGTTTACTAAGAAGCTGACATTCTTGCTACAGATTCATTTCAATGATTCTGAGATTTGCATTTCTATTTTTTTCTCAATATCTGTTGTAATACAGCAGTTCTTTCTCAACATCAAGTGATGGCACTGCTTCCCAAATAAGTAAGTCTTTGTATTTCTGTACTACCTTCCACAAGAGGAATTCTCTATTGTGAGACCTTCATTGTCACACCATTAAAAAAAAAAAAGACCTTGTTTCCAATATTAGGAATTAAAGTGTACTTTTCATAGGATTACAGCATATAAGAAACCAGATGTTATTTTAAGAACAAAACCTTAAAAACTTATTAACATATTTGGTATTACAATTATAATTTAAGTGAATACAACTGACAACTTCTGAAAATGGGTCAAGAAGCCATTATTTCATTATTCAATGTCATTAATACTGAACTTTCAGAAAACTCAGAAGAAGCTTGGAACGCTGAATTGCTCTGTGCAGGGACCATTTTTAAAAAAATATTTATATTTTAGATTCCAAGTATTAGAATACTATATATATGTGTATATATATGGCAAATTACTATGTATATATAGTAGTGTGTGTGTGTGTCTCTGTGTGTGTGTGTAACTACAATAACTACATATATAGAGAGAGTTCCCTACCCAGAAGTATGGCTTGAGCTTAAGCTACCGTGCAGAGACTGAAAAAATGCATTGAACTTTCAGATTTACATGCCTTGGAAAAAACATTTTGCCTCTGCATCTCATGTGTCCAACTGTAAAACGATATTCTTCTACACCAAATATTATGAGGATATTTTCAAAGACTCAGCTAAACACTAGCCAAAGTTAATCTGTGCTGACGAATGTCTTACTACTTATTAGAAAAAAGTTGGCAAACTGTTCAAGCATTTTCAGCTCCAACAGCTGTATTTATCCTCATAGCATGACTCCACAGGTAATACAGAACCAGAAGAAGCTAGTAAACAAAAGCTAGTTTCATAACTAAAATTCAAAGAATGGTATGTTTTAGTATTGCATGTTTTCTCCTGTCTAGCTGTGTGTTTTGTATTTTACTTTAAAAGCAAAATGCAATATAAATGATGACTGACAAACATTGAGGTAATAATGAATCTGCCCAGTATACTTACCTCTGATTCTTTATCACTTAAAGATCCCAAGCTTCCAAAACTGTGATTCGAACTTTCATTATTTGTTGAGGCCTACCAGGACAAATACAATACCAGATATTACATACAGATTTATAAAACAGCTAATCCATTATTATCACTCAAGTTATAAGAAGGAGCAGTGATCAAATTTCATGCTTGCAAGGAAAAAACGATTAACTCTAGAGTCCTTCTGATTTGCAAGGGGGATAAGAAATTTGATGGGTGTATGTTTTGACATGGTACAGTAAATTCTGCATTTTAATTGCTTTTAAGCCAAGTAAAACCCTAGAACATCAGAATCATTTCAGTCTTATTTGGAAATAGCAAAACATTCAATGAAAAACCCTATAAAATGATTCCAACAAATGGGCTTATACATCCAATATTGCTGGAAGTGTTGGAGACAACTAAAAATTTTCATTTTCAAAAGAAAATAAGTTTTAATTTCCTCCAAGGCAGACACTAGGCTATTGCAGAGACATTTTCTTAATCCATTCAATGACAAAATTATAACCTATTGACAATATTATTGCACATTCTTACAACAAACCATATCCCCCAGTACAACAAATGTAGACTACTGGAGAAAAAAAAAAAAAAAGAGAGAAACTGAAATAGTTTCAAATTACAATATTTATTTAGAAATTTTCTAAGGCTGATTTATTTGGAGATCTTTTGAACAGAGAATGGCAACAAGGACATTCTATTGAAAGAGTCTGTTCCATATTCACACAACAAAAAATGCTAACATGAGTTGAGTTTTTTTTATTAAAGAAAAAAATGTTATACTGCTGGATTATTCTCTTCTTCCATATAGGAAGCAGAACGAATACTTTGAAATAAAACAACAACTATTCTCAAGGCAAATACTCAGCTTGCTTCAAAGCATTAAATTGCAGCACTGCATCAGCTTGCAGGACAATATAGATCTGGGACCTCTGAATAACTAGATCACCTCTGAATTAAGATTTCTAGAGAAACACAACTAAAAACACAAAAGTTTCTGTTTGTTTGCCCCCCAAAACAGTCTCTAGTTTAAAAATGCCCATATGTAGTTCTCCCTTGTGATCTTTCAGTATCTGGTCATCGAAGTCAGCTAAGACAATAATCTCAGTAACCTATACTCACATTTCCACTGAAGATGTTGGGCTTCATCCCCCACCCCCAACAGTTCCAGAACTCTTCAGCAATACAGTAGATAGGGGTGGGTCTTCAATATAATAAACCCAATAAACAAGAGTCCATCTCAATTTAATTACTAGAAGAATAGCCCTAGAATGTTTCCCAAAATAATCTGTATGTGTGGCTGCAACCTCTGAATTGTCTTGCTAGGTTTGGAAAATGAGAATTTCACATGTGTAGAATCAGGTATGTATGTGAAGAGGAGGTTTTCTCATTTTTGCCTTCAAAGTGGGTGATCATGTTCATAACATCCCCTTTTCCCAGTTACCTTTGTACATCAGCTCAAAAAGCTTTCATCCTTTTTTTTCCCAATAAAAATCAAACAATCCCCTCTCAATGTACCCCACCAAGACTACAGACTATATTAAAAAAAAAAAAAAAAAAAGTATATTCCAAACACAGCCCAGATTAGCTACTGCACTTCATATCATCTGCTTGGATACAGAGTGGTCAGAAATGAGCTCAAGAAATAAAAGAAATACAAACAAAATCACCATTTTACTGATGGTGGGATAAATTACAGGACTAGATATTGGTATTCCCCTCCATGTTCCAAAACCAAACAAAATGGAATCAGGAAAAAGAACAGAGATTGCACTGTATACTGAAGATCATTCGTAGATTATTTCTGTCAAAGGTAAGAAGAACAAAATCTACTAGGTGAGGATCTGTATCTACAAAAAAAAAAAAACAGTGGTAGTAGTATCTTCTGCAAGCAACTAGCAAAACATTTGGTAGTATTAAAAAACTTTAACTGACTATCCATTTGCAAAACAATTGGATGAGATACAACTATCTATTCAAACAGATCTTGGACTGTGTCAGGGACAAGAAGTTTGTGTTTCACATGGTAGAGAGAAAAAGGAAATTAGCTGGTTTACATTTCTTTTTTTTTTTTTCCTGCCTGATTTGGATGAACAATCTCAGAAGCTGAAAGTAGAATGTAGTTTCATTGTGAAGTCAGCTGAACAACAGACAAGAAAAAGAAAGTCTTGAAGAGATTTATGAAATTGGTAAGCAGCAACTCACAGGGGACCTAAGTTTAAAGAAAAAGAATCCCAAGAAACTTGATGGTTAGTTTTAAAGAAAATAATTCTGAGGAGGAAGAACTAGCAATATGGCAGGGGACCAACACAACTCTATCAAAAACTAATAGAAGGGTTTATAAATACACTAGAAGTTATGTGAAGTCAAAAGAAGGGAGATCTAGTCATTAAAAAGGACAATTAGTTATTTGAATCATGAGTAATTACCCGAGCAATTATCATGAGCTAATAAATTAGGGGAGTAAGTGTACTATAGAACCCAAAGAAGAAAGAAACAAAGATGGACCAGAATTACTGAGTTTGTCTCAATCTAATTTTAATCACCAGATAAGGGCAAAGGATACATTTTTTGCAGTCACATTTAGAAGACCATTGAATACAGAAAGAAAACAGCAGTGCATCTGTCACATTGCATCAATCCTTTCCCTGACCATTTAACTCACCGCTTGATTAAGTTAACAGAAGTCTTTTTTTTTTTTAAAAAAAAAAAGATTTTTGTCATTTACATTCATGTCACTCAAATTAAGATACGATGCAAGATCACTACGCGCTGTTTTCAATTCTCTACAGTTTGTCAATAAAAAAAGTAGTCACCAATACATCATATGTTTACGGAAATTTCATCAACCTCTGCTACCAGGCAGTATTCTGCTGTGTAATCTAGATTGGTAATAAAAATGTTGAATAGAAAGTGGAAAGTGGTAACAAAGCTTGCATAAAACTCTTAAAGTACGAGGGCACTGCAAACAATTTGGAAACAGAATTCCAAAGTACTTTGGTCATGGGGGAAACATGCCTAAAAATTAATAAACTGGTGTTAAAAAGAACTAATACAACACTTGGTGAAGTACACCCAAATACACAAATACAAAATGGAGTACCCTTGTCTACGCAACGGTATTGCAGAAAACAGTCTTGGAAATTTAAGTAAACTTGAATAGGATTTGTAATAAAGGCAAAATTATTTTGCAGATGTATTAACTTAAGGGTAATATACAACATATGGAAGGTAATTAAGCCATACTATTCAATGTTCATAAGGTTTTCCCTAACATGTTGCATCTTGGTTTTGACACTAATGGACAGATTGCAAAAAGTCTACAAGGAAAGTACATAAAATTGATATAAATGTCTGGAAAAGCTGAAAGAATTGGGCTTTGCTAATCTAGATATATCAGCCTTCAAGCAAGTTTAATCTTGAAAACAGGTCACACAAGACTCCGTGTGTCTATTTCAAGCAGAACAGTTAAGTAGTTGGTCATCTGCAGAAAGGACAGCTCCATTTAAACACTGGGAAAAAGTTTCACCTCTGATCACATGTACGCTAGAACAAAACCACGAAAGAGCCTGTATAACCCCATTCTTTGGTGTTTTTAAGAACACTTCAATGTTTATATGTCAAAAATCAGTTCAGGATAAACAATCCTATCTAAAACCAAAATAACAGACTAACAGTGATTTTTCTGAGACCCTCTTCCATCCTAGTACTTTTACAAATAAATAGCATGGGCAATATAGAAGGGAGACACTATAAGACAATAGTTCAAAGACGGTAGACCTGGATAACTGCTCTAAGAACTTACTTTAGCTCCAACACTGCAACTTCCAGTACTTCCAGTGCTGCCACTTACTACTCCTGTAAATCTTGCCTCTAACAATTCTTGTCTTCTTGGGTCCAGGCTATGAAGCTCATCCATTGCTCCTAAAAAAAATAAATAAATTCATTATATTCCCTAAAAAGCTTGCTTAGAGTGGAGTATTTTACAAACAAGCCAGAAATGTCACTGGCCTATGCAAAGAAAGGATTTATGCCCCAACTTGTCTATGTTTCACCATCTGTTACTAAGTAACAAATTAACTCAATGAACTCCAGAAATTTTGGGGAAACTTCCATATATCAGAATACCCTTGTCAATTTTGGTGAAAACTAAAATCTGTTAGAGGCATGTACGCCAACCAGGCAATTATTTATAGACAAAAAAACTAGCAACAGGAGCAAAATACTTTTCGGCATAAAACCTCCCAATTCAGCAATCCCCTTGATCTCAGTGTTACTTAAATTGTGTAGGCTATCAAAATATCAATGTCCAAGTCAAACAAAAATCAAAAAAGGGAAAATGAGGACATAAACCACAGTCCCCAGCACGTACAAGGGAATGTGGTGTTATTTGGAGGGCAGAGAATCAAGAAGCCGGATCAACAATGTGAAAGGAGCCAGGAGCAGCAGAGACCCTTGTACAGGTGGTGCCTCCTACAGATGCTGCTAGAAGGAGGTAAAGCAGTGCTGCTGGCATGAGGAAGGGAAGGAAGGTAGAGGGAACTGGAGGAAAATAAAAGGAGTTTCTGATGAGCTCAAATGAGTAGGCTCACACGAGTAGGCTGCAGCATGATGTGCAGCCTTCTAATCTGTATTTAAATCACTTACAACTGTTTAATCAGTCTTAAAGATCATCTAGACAAATAGCCTTCTGTATTTACACAAATTGTGTTCTTTGTTTTTGTCTTTTCAAATACTTGAACATTCAGTTTATCTTCCAATTGGAAATATTTCAGTTGCTTTATTTTAAATAAGTTATTTAATGCCAAAGTCTTTATGCAGTATTTTAATGACATATCCCTCAATTACCTTACAAAATGATGTAGCCTCATTTTTTCAACTAAGATACAATTTACCAACTTTGTGCTTCTCAATTGCACAGAACAACATACATTGTCAGAAAAGTAGTACAGAAAGGACTGAAAGTAATAACCATGTACATTCAAATGGTACTATTAAAAAAAGCTTCTGGAATTCTCTTTTCATGGAAACCACACTTCGCAAAGTTTGAGTGCTCCTATTGACTTTTACCCATCAGCTAAGCAACCTGACAAGCGAGGCATCAGCATAGCTTTCCTCACTGTCAATACGACACAAGAGACACGTTGCGATGACTCTTGGGTATCTCACAAACCTTTAGCATCCAAGAACTAGACAGACCTTTCTGTCCTGCATATGTTGGCCACCTCAGGCCACACAGCTCACCCTTCCAGCACGGAAAGCCCTGGCTCGGTTACTTTGCTGCCCTTGTCTCATCAGCAGTGTCTGCCTTGCTCCAGCGGGACAGCCGACAGGGAACGCGGTGCCAGCGCTCCTTTGCTGCGGAGCCCAGCATCCAGAACTGCTGGGATGGACGAAAACTGTACCAGGGGAAAAACGGCCAGGAAGGAGACATCTGGGAAACGTGCCGGCAGAGCCTTCTTCTGAAGATCAAACCACAAGTGGCTGGTGGAGCATGCCGGGTTTTGCTTCCCAAGGTAGGGCAGTTAACCAATCGAGCCCCATCCGGAGGTGGAGGTCTCTCTTCCAACAACACAGGGCAACTACCTGGTTTGCAACTGCTGCTGGCTTGTCGACAGCAGTCATAATGCTGCTCCTGAACTGGGCCAGTAAAAGTTCCTCCAATTTCTAAGTATTTTAGATGACTGTAAGCTCTCCGGGACAGACTGTCTTACTATGTGCACGCAGTGCAGAACACTCAGGAATCCCCCTTAAACTCTTGCATCCTGAAATGTTCTTGTGTACTGCTTCCAAGGGTTTCAGAAACAAGTTGCACACTTTCTCATTTGCACAAAAATACTTCTTAAATTTACACATTGTGCAATAAGGCTTTTTCTTCTCTCTCTCTTTTTTTTTTTTTTTTAAAGCAGATCTATACAACATATCCTTGCTAGCATGTACATAATCTATACCTCAATGGGAAAGCATTAACCTGAAAGAGTGTAAGAAACTGATCATACTACATTCATCAGGCAAGTTTAAATGACCATTGTTCTGCTTCATAACAGTAGAAATGTCTTAAGTGTATGCCACTCTGAAATGACCAATTCTAGTTTACCAAAGTGACCCACTTAATGAAGCAGGACTAGCAATATTCTGATTTACTAGCCTACTTGATAGTCACTGCCCATAAAAGTTCAGAGTTTACCTAAAATTAATGATATAATTCTAGCATTTACAAACCATGTGTATATTACAGAAACAGATACTACGATACCCGATATTGCTTATTTTATGAAACATGGGAAAGCAATGATCACTGCAGATAGCAAAGGCTCACTGGAAGTGGTGCAGGGTAGAATTGCTACAGCAGGTTTCGAGTACTGGTTTGTTCAATATGGATCTAGATACTAATGCACTAAATAGATCAGCACTCCCGGGCTACCTTATGAGTCAGAACAGTAACTAAGCAGCTAGATGGGTATTCCATAGCATAGATGAGGTGCAACCTTCCAATTTTTTCTGCTTAGGTTTCAGAGACTACACATTCTAATGAATTCACTATATTCTCTTCATTATTTCTGGTGGAGTTTTGTTTTTCTTTTGTATTTAAATGTTCAGAACCAAAAAGCAACACACAATTAACACCCACACTCCATCATCCTTGTGATCTGAAGGACAGGCCAGAAAAGCTGGATTCAAACCTTCTTTCAACACAGAACAAATCCTAGAAAGGTCTACTAAATAGCTTCCCTCATTAACACTGTATTTTAAGTCTGACTTTCATATATAGCTGTTTTTTCAACAACACACAGTTCTCTACATTCCTTCAGCTCACAGCAGAAGTTACCTGCTTTTAAAGGTATTGAAAGCTTTAAGATGCTACAGGCAAGAGACATACATTTTTTTTTAAAACACCAGACTTAATAAATCCTACTGCTGCTAACAACATAAACAAAACTTACAGTTTTGAAAATATACTCACAGACTTCTTGAACTAGCTTCATTACTACCCCTGAAAGCCAATTTATCAATTCAAAGCACATGCAATCATGTTACAGAAGCACCTAACTGAGGCATATTTATAACGATGCTATATGACAGACTGGCATTGCTATCAACTGCTGCCATTCAAACATCCACCATCTTCCAAAATAAAATACCTCAAAGATTACCTGAACAATTACAATGAGAAAATACTTTTTGTTATTCCTTGTAATCACTACTGATTTTGCAAAGCTTCTTTTAGTCTTTTTGAAAAACAAAAATAACCAACGGTACCTAGTTGCTGTATTTTTTGGGGTGGGGGATGGATTCTCCTGCATTAATTTATCTTTCAGAACCCTACACAGTCTCTAGTGTAAAAGTCCCAGTATATTCTCCTGCAAAGGGCATTTGTTTGTCAGAACTCTTTTGAACAGAAGTCCAAATTTCTCTGAGAATTTGTTTAGCAACGGGTTATGTCAAAAATCAAAGTTATAAAGCCAGAGAAATTACAAGTTTTTTTCATGGCATTCAGTATACTCAATCATATCATATTTCTACTTTACCAAAACAGAGATGTAAGGAATCGGGGGATTCTCCACAGTAGTTTGAATTTTTCAAAATTGGTGACCAGAAAATAATAAAGTGCAACAACACCTGTACATCAGGCCTCAAACCTCCAAATATATGAATACTTGCAAAAGATGCAATTATTTGACCAAGTACTTTCTCGCACCTCAGTATAACTGACATTTTAGGAGAAAAAGTTTAGCAGAAAGTTGCTGCTGTAAGTCTGAACCTCCTGGATCTTTTGGGACACACGCACACTATGATCTCTACCTCGAACACTGCTAGGCTACAGGGCAGAGTTGCAGACCCAAATACAAAGGCTTGACAGATGAGACAGGTTTTTCTTTTCTACTAAATATAGAATCAAGTTCCAAGCCTCAATCTCTATCTTCGACTCCCTTATTACCGTGAACGGACTCTTGTTATCTGGCAATCAATTACAGCTTCAAGATGAAGAAAGATCAACAGCTTCACACATTGTCAGCTTTCTACAATGAAGATAAAGTTCATTATGCAGAAGCCAGATTCTTCTCAGAACAACCCTCAAGATTAGATTGAGGCCCCCTCCCCTGAATTCAAGGCCGGCACAAACCACCTTTCACTTAAGTGAAAGGCATACTGGTTTGGGCTGGTTTCTTTAACAGACTTATATGCATATAGCTTTTAATTCCAAAACAAAATACATCAACAGGGAGACTCATCTATTGAAGAGAAGACGACAGTTCAACAATAGCCCAAATGTAAATTGAATTTCCTAGTGTACTCCTAGTAGGCACTCAGGTATTATGGTAACACACACTGTATAAGATTCAAGACTGACTTTTTTTTTTTTTTTT
>VXAA01006848.1:290689-309181 GCA_013399115.1 Anseranas semipalmata | reverse complement strand
GGGGGGGGGTGTTAAAGAAAGGAAGGAGGATATTTTATTTATGAAAAATGATGCATAATTAGCAGGCAGATAGATCAGACTTTTGTCTACATAAAANATACATATATATATGTATGTATATATGTGTATATATATATACATACATATATATATGTATGTATATATGTGTATATATATATATATATAAAATTGACAAATTTTGGCCTTAAAGAACATAAATACAGTAAACCTAACAAAGAAAAAATATTCCCTATAAACATCAGAACATAGCTGTTTTTCTTTGACAAATGTGATTTGAAAATCCACTTCCAAAGCACTTTTATAAACATTTTTGTCTGCTGGTTACAGTTGTATGATTATTAGATGCAAACTTGTTAAAATACATAGTAAAAGAAAAAAAAAAGTTCCTCTGATGGGGAGAAAAAACCGCCACAACTTTCGACTGATTTCCCATGAACTAAAGAGTTGATAAGGAAGAGCAGTTGGTTAGGGTTATATGCATTCTAATGTTCAACATTAATTCTCCTGGTGCTGACAGACCAGGAAAATATTCCCGGTGTCCTTCCCCTCCACCCCCCAAGATGCAACCTATTTCTTTTTCAGAGTCTTTTTCAAAGGTTGTTTTTTTCCCCTCAAAAGACCATAGATACTTTTTTTTAATGCTGTTTGGAGGTTGTTTATTTCACTTTTTCCAACAGTTCACCAGCCCAGAAATTTGATCTAAGACAGAGACAACCCTGCCTGCTGGATAGATAAGTCACTTTCTGCAAATCATTCTACAACAGAAATCAATTTTTTAACACTAAAAAATTCTAATGATCTTTAGACTTCATCTATATGCTGCCGGTTTTTGGATATCAATTGTCTGGCCAACAACCTGGAAAAATGAATTAGAGAGAAAGGTGTTCCTGAGTGAACCTCCACTAACGTCTTAAAGAAAGAATTATGAACAAACCACTTGGCCCAATTCCAGATCAGCTAGGAGGCATTTGTGGGTAACACTCTAAGAATCTGTAATCCTTCCCACCTTTCAGCTAGGTACCCTGTTCTAAGATCCCTTGGCTATTACGTGTCTCATCAGATGGCTGTAGGCAGCTGAGGCAGAGATGGATTTACAAGTTGCCTCCCAAGGCCTTCATTTTGGCTGTGAACCAGTAACATATACTCATGCGTGTGGGTATATGCCACAAGGACGGAAACTCAGAATGGCTCATGCAAAGCTCAGGGAATGATTCATACAACAGAACAGACAATAACTCCCCAAGGGTCTATTCTACTGTCGATGGGGCTGAGCTGGGCATGCAACTCTGTCCACGGCAAGCCAGTGACGCCTCATTTCTGAGGGTCCCTCTGGTTCTGTCCCCTGGAAGTACTACTGAATTGCCCAAAAGCCACACATGGCTCAAGAGCAACACACTGGCCTCCTGAAGCAACCAGAAGCTCTTATTTCTGAGTGACAGCATCTTCGCTACATACCGCACAAAAGTAATTGCGCTTTCCTTCAGCGCCACGGGCAACAAATCCATTGCACCAGCATGAGCACAACCTGTGCAGCACAGTACCTACAAAAGATAAGCACTAATGCACGCAACAGAAACACTTGAAAAGAAAGAAGAAAAACAACTCACTGAGCACCTTTAAAAATTACATTCCAAAGCTATGAAGATACAACATGCATGTCTATGGCATCTTTCAAGACTGAAGTACAATGGATGCTGATGGGTTTGAAAGCTACTGAAGCTTTTTTGCAATATTCACGAAACAATGGCATGCCACGTCGCATTCCAATCCTGTTCATTATTCAGAAGACAAGACTCAACATTTAATTTGACATGAGTCCTTACAACAGGTAAGTTATTAGCCAGTCTCTTCTTTATGCTACCTTTTCTTTCAGGGATTTGTCACAGAACAATTTTTTCCCATTTTGCCTCAGAAATTACTATGTCGTTATTTTTGCTATGTTTTTTCCCATCTTAATGATAGGAGTTGACAAGAATAGAATAATTCATAAAGATAAGACATAGCACAGAACATTGCACCTACCTATCCGTTTCCCAAGCTTCTAATAGAACTCCACTTGCACCATGGACAGGAAGCGTTAGCATAGCAAATAAAGCTATGAGCAACAGAACCACGACAAGGTCCTTCCTGAGTCTGTTGAATAATGTTTAGCTTGATGAACAAGGACAACTGAAAGAACATATAGTGTATTACCAGTATCTTGAAACCTTTTATCTTGCAATGGTCACCCCTCAACACCAGTAAGGAGGCTACATTTTGAAAATGGATATCACCGTATTTTCTGCTCTCCTCCACACTCAACTAGAGAAAAACTGAATTCAACAGATCAGTTCATGGGCACAGTAACAGAAATACCTGCTGTGCCCAAACAGCAGAACAGTCCACTTGGATGGAGAACTCCCCCTGTCCACGATCCTTCTCCATGTCTAGTAATCTCTTCTACGCTCTTAAAAACAATATTCAGTTAGGGAAAAGCTGAGTGTATTTCCTATGTTGAAATCCCAAACTGTAAGATCTTTCCCCATCATGAAGACCATCCCACATCAATCAAACAAAACAGCCACTATAAAATATACTCCACAGAAAAGTACTATCAGTAAATAATAACCCTTCTGGATATGTCCTACTTATAAAAACTTATTCTCAACTCATATAACTAAGAGCTTAAATAATAAAACCTTTGCTAAAAATGGATTTCCTGAGTTGTTGGCTACAATACTGTATGCAGAAAGAGATTGACAAAGAACTCAGCACTCTGAACATCTACAAACTAGGCTGGTGATATCCTGAATACGTTCTTTACAGGAAATAATATCTATTCCTTTGAAACTTGTTGCTATTTAATCATGAATGCTGTATTTTGCCACATCTTTTAAAATCTAGATTACTCACGTGCAATTATTCTTTGGATTACTCCCAATTACCAAAAGCAATCAAAGAGCAAAGGTTGTGATTCAGCAGGATGATTTCGATGGCTTTTCAACACTACCAACTTCTACCATTTAATAATGAACTGGCAGAGCCAGTATGTATCAAAGAAACGAGTAGGTTTGGTAACACAGTCTTCACTGACCATTTCCTACTGCTCACAGATGAAGACAGCGATACCCGAGAGGGGGTTAACTGACCAGTTCACTCTCATTGTCTAAACTACAACTTTAAGCGTTTAGTCCAGTTAGAACAAATGCACAGATACTGAGTAACACATGCATCTTCAGTAAAGCTCTTTTTTAATGACAGCATCTGATTTGAACATCTGCTACAATGACAGAATAATCAGAAGTACAAAGCACTCATTTAAAGTGCTTTTAATAAAGTTTGGTTCAAGACAACTGTTAGGGCTGGCAGCAGCTGGGTGGCCAACCAGGACATCGTGCTGATGCTTCTTGTCATCTCTGACCATTATAATCTGTGACTGCATGAATGTGATACTACACTTTCTAAGGTCTCCTGTAAAAGCTTAAACCATCATCTCTAGGTTCCAGGCAACTTTCTCCTGGAAATGGAAAACTCACTGCATAGTTGTATGGTCAAGAGCAATAACTTTCCCTTCTTCAGAGTTAATGACAACATTCTGCTTAAGGAAAATCTACATTAAACATATTGTTTCTATGACTGTATTTTGTCAAGTTAGAAGAAAGACTACAAGAAAATGACAGCACCCCTTGGGGTTTGTTGTTGTTGTTGTTAAGTCTTCTGGAGATGCTTGGTGAATCAAAAACTAAAAAAGTCCATATGGTGTCCCACAGGACAATAAAGCAGCATTGTTATATTGCACTGTACTATGTAAGTACATTAATAAATATACAATACACAGACAAGAAGTTTATGCACACTATTCCCGTATAAGGTAGGAAAAGCCTATTTGCATTTTACAGAAAGCAGCTAAGGTCTTGGCCAAAGTTATGGTAAGACATGTGCGGCAGAAACACTAAAAGACTGTATTCCTAGTTAGCACACATCTGCCTTGAACACAACATTATGTCAAGAGAGAGAAAAAATAATACAGCCTGGGCCAAACACATACAGGTGACATTCTGCCTGCCTATCTCTAACAGCTCCCTTTTCACCTCTATGTAGAGGAATCTGCAGCAATTACTGTTGCTCCCAGATGGTGCTACAAAGGGTATCCAGACAGAAAGAGAGATGCAGAATTTGCCCTCCTCACCTTCATTCGCTGCAAAAAACAGATGCTCCCTATCCCCTTTGGGGAACGGGCAGCAAGCAGGGAGAAGCACGCTGCAAATTCATGGGTCACTTGTTGGCAACACTGACTAACAGGTCACAGGATAACACGAGTTTCGTGATACTCTAAAAAAGTGCATCACACCCTCAACAAAAGCTCGCTTCTTTCCATCCCCCTCTATTTCTATGCTGAGAAGCACTAACAGCCTGCAGCAGTCACGAAGAAACAGCTACCTAGAGAAATAGTAGAAAGTACAGCAAATTTCATTTGCTGCATTCAGTTGTAAGGAAACAAACCAGGAGCCCTAAATCCTCGAGCCCGCAAAATGGCTGTTCTGCAAGAATTTAAAATGGCACAGGCCTTCTGTACATATCAAAAATAAACAGCAGCTTCTGCTATCTAAGGAAGGAGTGAAAAGGAAGTTAAAAGCAGAGGTCACCTACCACGCAGGAAGGGAGAGCAGTGCCCCTCCCCGCAGCGCTTGTCTGTTTCTCTCGCTCACTCCACAGAAAAAGTAAGCCATGAAGGAACAAACAAACTGTACATCTTTTCCCCAAATAAACTGGTCTGGAAGTTATCTATACACTAGAAAGATGGTCATAAAAAAAACAACTTCACAGAATCTTGTATTTCCCAGTTACACCACCAGTCAGCTGGTTATTCGAAAGCTGCATCTGTGCCAACAGGAGTGTGTTTCAATTGTTAATTCCCCAAACTTCCTAATCACCTTATTCCATAGGTCCTACTGCCGCTTCTGCCCTTACGATCTCCACCACCCCTCCGGCGCGGCACTGCCCCAGGCCAGCCACGCCGCATGGCGAGGAACGTGCTGCTAGGGAGAAGTTAAGCAAGAAGTCGTGTCCTTCCAGCTATATTAATCTATTTCTTTCATAACATTGTCATCGACTAACTTCAGCCCCCATACACTTATGTAACAGGCGACAGTTTCACATCAAACATGCAAAAAACGTTATCAAGCCTCTAAGATTAAAGGGTGACAGTCAGCTCACCTCTGACTGTAACCACAAGCCTCGTGAACCATTTTGGCTTTTCAGCTACACTATTTTAAGAAGAAAGGTATTAACCTCACATCAACACTGTTAATTTTTCCTTTCAAAATACCCATACAGAGCACACAGTATAAAGAACACTAGAAATTGAAAGAAACAAAATTTACATCAAGAGTTTTCACAAGCTTGGTGAGAAAACAGCATGACACCAGGCAGCTCATGCAACGGTGGCTCCATCCCCCTGTGCTGAGTAAGGCCACGCTAATTGCATGACTGATCGCTATTTGTCTCTTGTAGGCACCCTGTCTAGAGGCTAGGTGGTGCTCAAAGAATCAGGCAACTAGATATGGTTCCTCTTTTTTTTGTTGTTTTTTTTTCCTTTTTTTCTTTTTCTTTTTTTTTTTTTTAAATTTACTCAACCAGCAGTCTCTTAACTGATAAGAGAATCCAAGCTTTGCCAAGTACAGGAAGAAATTCACTTCCTCAAAGCCCCCTGTAGGGAGGACTGTCTCAGAATACAGCTCCAAATAAATAAGTTACATACATACACCTGATATATTACTGACTATGCCTACATTTTTCTAGGACCTTGCAGCATCGCTCCCATTCTGCAGAGAGGGGGAAAAATGAGACTTGTATGAAATCACACCTGAATCAGTGAAAAATCAAGTTCGGGGCTAAAAGAAAAAATGTTTTAATTTCTAATTCAGCACTCACCCAGTTCACAGACAAAGAAACATCATATGTAATCATCTGTCAAAAATCTGGTTTTAGTCTTGCTCAGCATCATCATTAAAGAAATCTGCATTACAGCTGTTTCTCCTATCCAGTACTCATCGCCTAATTTTAAACCAGCTTTCTTTTCTGCTATACTATCACTTTCATTCATTTAAGTTTTAGAACAAAGAAAGAAGGGATTCTCATTCTTTCCAGCACAGTCCTTTCCTGAGGACTGCCCATCTTGCACGCTGAATAAAGAATGGACCTCGTGGAACAAAGCCTGTGATCACTTGGATTAAGTTTTGTAACATCAGTGCAGTTAAAGCCAGGAATTAGGCAACCAGGAATTAGGATAGAGAAGCTCTAAATCTTCGATATTACAAATAAAATATATATATATTCAAGACACCACTAAAAACAAGTGCAATTAACAACATCCACCATGTAGAAAGACCTGAAAACACACCTGCATAGTACTTGCAGCACTACAGAACTAACCACGCTTATTTTAAAGGATAATGTTGTTACACTGACTTCTGTGGATCACAGCAAACACAACTTAGGTAAGAACAAGTGTGATCCAAGCTCTCTTCCCCATCCAGTGCGAGATAAAGCAGGAGTTCTCCTTCACATAGCTCAGGCAAGGGAGGACGGTGGAATTCCTTGGATGGCTGAAGTAAGCTTCACGGAGCCTCCTGCTTACAGGTCACTTGACGGAGACCAACCAGAAAGCGCTACCGGGAGTAAATGGCTGACAAATTGGGATGCATTTCACCCAGCACACATTTAGCCCTGCCGGTTCCACAATCCCGACCTTGGGGGTAACTAAGCACCAAATTGACTGCACCGAGGATATTTTAAAAACCAGAATAAATCCAGCAATAAACCTGCAATGGACTGGGAGCAGACCTGGCCAGCCCGAGCGGGACCAGCGCTTGCACAAGCAGACGCCGGGCACCCTCACGCACCCGCTCCCTCACCTGGCGGCCTTCCGGAGGTCGCCTCACAGAGGAAAAACCTGAAGACTGATGAAATTTAAGAACGAGTGAAATCCACTAAGCCAAAACCCCTCAGGAACGAGAAAGTTTCGCCATCCTGCCTGGTGCCCGCGCAGTGCCAGCAGCAGGGGCACCGCGGCACGTGGCAAAGTCCGCACGCAGGCAAGTTTCTGAGTGCGGGGCGGCACATGGTAACCAAGTGAGTGAGTACACCGTGCAGGTTTGGGTGTAACTTAAAAAAAAAAAAACAGGTTAGTCTCCAATGACACTAATTTAAATCCTTAACAGCTAGTCACAATACATATTCTGCTAGTTACTTGAATCACTAATTCAGTCTTCATTTACTACTTTCACATAACAAAATATTTTTCTAAGTACTTCAAGCTAACATGACTATTTGTTGCGCTAATGATTATTTATCAAATGAGAGAACTCATACTAGAAATGTTTTATTTTTGTCAGTAAAATTCTTCCACACAATATCTTTGGATGCAACAAAACCAGTAGACTCAATGAGTCAATGGATGTAACAAAAAGCAATTGTAATGACCTGTCTTAACTTGAAGTCTAAAAACCACAAGGAATTTCCACTATTAAAGGCTGAAATACTAAGAAAATCTGTTATTGCCAAAAAAAACAGAATCCTTCATTTGGACCTCTGTCTGCTACAGTCTCGCTGTCATGCCACAGGATGCAGAGGAACCCCCAGAACCTGTGCCCTCACAGGAGCGTTCAGCACGGCCGGTGCTGCCGCCGCAGCCACCTTTTCCTTTACCATAGTACCTCTGGCAAAACCGCTGCGGAGGCAGTGCATGCTCCTCAGCCATCGCGTTATGGGACAAGCAGGAAGGCTGAGTGCAGGGCTGTCAGCCTGAAGAGGAAAGCTGAAGTTCACAGAATGGCACGGGAGGTCACGCTGGTGGCCAAGTGCTGGTAGCAAGGGAAACCCGCGGTGGGAGGACGCAGCCCTGGGGACCCCGCTCAGGAAAGTGCGTGCTCCCTGCCCAGAGCGAGAAGCGGGCACCCACAGGCACACAGCTAGGTCCTGCAACTGCTGGCGGTCACTGGTATTGCTGCCTTACGCCTGGCTTTCCTTAGAAAGAAGGGAATCCGAAGGTGCAAGAATGACGACAACAACAGCAACAACAGAACAGCTTGCACGTTCCGTTTCTTTTTTTCTTTTTTTGGTACAAGCAAACGAAAAAGAAGGAAGATTTAAGGAAAACACCATGAAGGTGGTGTCAGACACAGGCAGGGACCAGTGCCTGTTATTTGCACTTCTCTAGAACAGCAAAACAAGCAAAGGGCTCAGAGAACAGCACACTGCGATTTAGCCAGGAGAACAAATCAGGTCAGCTTTCAATCACCTGACACAAGGAAAAAAAATCACTATTAAGGTCATTTACTGGAAACTGTTTTGCCATCACAGCTTCAATATTTCATTCCCAAATTAAGATATATGTTGCAAGGATAACAAACGGGGAGAAAAATACAAGAAATACAATACTAATGTAATACACAAACAGGCAATGCTTTTCTGTGAACTTAACATGTTTTCATTCTTCTGTTTGAAAGCAAACAGCAATAAAGAAAACTAAAACTCAAGGTACAGCAAAACTAGTACTATTAATCTAGCAGCCAAAACTTTATTATGTGCAATGCTCATCAGCAGGTTTAGCAAAATGATGTGTTTGAAAACATGAAACAAGTTTGGAAGAAGTACATAATAAGAGACAACATGATTTTAGAACATTTTCACTAAAAAGTGACTGAAGTTTTTGTGTAAGCTTAGTGTGTTTATGAGACTGCTATGGAGGGTCCTTACAACAACAGTATTCCTAACAACCAAACAGCTCATCAAGACCTCACACACACATTTTGTGTATGCAAAAAAGCAAGTGTGTGCGTGCATGATATATAAAATTGACTGTTCCTTAATATCAACCACTTGCATGCTCTGGATGTGACAGCATGTATCAAGCATGGGCCTGAAAAGAAAAAAAAAAAAAAAAAGTATGGGTACAGAATACAAAATACTATCTGACAAGGAAGCAAAGATGGTGGTATTTGCCTTCCATAGTTTGAGTACTGGTGTTAACAGTCTTGGGCATTACTAGTATCATAATCATTTAATAATACCATTTAATTAGAAAAAGGTAATATGCAATCAGATTATACAAGTAGAGGTAAATCAAACAGACAATTTGATTTCAAACTCACAAAACGCAATCACATTCTGAGGCAATAGCATCCACACAAAAAAAGTGCTTTTTTTTTTACATTTAAAAACTCTAAACCGGCATCTTCAGGAATTACTTCTATTGGTACCCTAAATTAACTTCAAAATACAAAAATCCAACTCCTTATGATGGCCTTCATAATACTAAACACAAAGTTACTGTAACAATTACTCCACTTTATTAAAAGTTAAATCTTGTGGATAACTTGCAAGATAGCCTTTTTAATATAGTTCACTACCATGAATAAACCTACTAAACTAAAACTTAACACCAATAATCAAAAAGTTTCTAAAACATCTATCAAAGAAACAGCAACCACTCCCCAAAATACACCCAGCTCAAGGAATAACTGACTTGCAAAAGAAACAAAAACAACAACAAAGCCCTAGCGAGTAGTACTGATCAACCCACTTTAATAAAATAACCCATAACCAACAACACCAAAACTAAACCCAAAAAACTACTTAATGAAGATAACCACACCGCCTAGATCACCACCATTATTCTCACTACAGTACAGGCTCTCACCTCACTGGTGAAGGGCACATACCAGGGATAAAATGGCCAGAAAAGGGAAGTAGGACACTTTCCTGGATATACCTTAAAAATGCAAAAGCACAGGGAAGAAGGGATTCTTTCCTGAAAAAAAACTGACAAAATCTTGAGGAAAGACGAGATACATTTTAAAGCATTTTGACCTTTTCTCTCCCATATATTCTAAGTTCCTACTGTCTACTAAAGACTTGTCATAACCCACAACAGGTCTTGTGAAAATACTGAGAAGACTATCCTTTTGCTGAGTTCTAATTGACACATATACTTAACCTGATCTCCTTGTTCTGAGCCTGCCAGAATGACCCACTTCAGTTTAAGTAGCTCTGTTTTGATGTTCTCAATGTGTTTTGCTGTTTTTTTTGTTTGTTTGTTTTTTTGTTTTTCCTTTTATTGAACACATGAAGAAAGCTGAGCTGGTATTTCATCATGCTGAACTTCTCCCACTCCTTCCCGCATTTAGCTTTTCTGAAAGGCTAAGCCTTGGAGTTTGTTTTCAATTTTCAATTAAAAAAAATATATTTTTAAACACAGAAGTGAACAAAATTTAGGATAGCATGATTTAAGTTCTTTTTCTAAGAACAAGATGGTTAAAAACAAGTATATGACTAGAAGATCAATGTGCACTGGTTATAAAGTTAATTTAGAGAATGTGCCAGTAATGACACCATGTTATGTGACAAATGCATTACTGTATTTCCAACTGATTTAAGCACATGTTGCACCACTTCATTTCCAATAAATTTGCTCTTTAAAAGCTGTACTTCACAACTCTTCCACACACTAAATACACACTTGGACTTTGTACGTTTTCTTATTCAAGTAATTCTCAGCGACCAATGCACAGAAGGGACTGGATGATCAGAAGATCCAAGCTGAGATTTTTTGGTCTTTGAGGATGATCTTAAACAAATCAACCTCTACAGAAAACAAGGTATTATAAATAAGCAATGAATCTCATTAATATACATAGCATTTTGATATGATTACTCTAATAAAGTTATCCTGAAAAATGGACATCATACTGCAATATGCACAACGTTGAATGTAGAGAAAGAGGTTACTTGAAACAGATTTCTTCATTGGACAATAATGTTAAACACTATCTTCTAAATACCATAACTGAACTAAGACGAAGCGTGATTATTTTCTACAGGGCTATAAATTCTAGTTCAAAGGACAGCAAATGCAGGATTAGTTGCCATCAAATATTTCTACCATTCCTCTTGAGATAAGGCAGAAAAGGAAGGCAAAAGAAAAAAGGAACATTATGAAAAACAACACAAAGAATTTTTACTTTGAAAAATTTCAGAACTTCTGGAACATCTTTTTATACAACTTTTAATATAACTGTTATAAACAGATCATTACCCACCAAGACTAAAAGAATTTGCTAATAAAGACCTCCAGCAACCAAAAAAAGATTACTTTCCAAACAAATAAACATCATTTTAATTACAATTCTCTCCATATATTTATTTTAAAAGACATGTTTCTACTAATGTTAAAGAGCATATTATTAATAACATGGGGATTTTGTTCTTCAATTGCTTTATGATAAACATACCAACTTACTAAAGGACACTTCTCCCATCACCTTTACCAGGAATAAGCTAAGAAATGAAGACTGCAGTCTCCCTGGGGACCCAAATAGCTACAAAGAGGGTATTAGGGCACAACAAACTAACAAACAAACAAGAAAACCAACCCGCAAGCACTGGCTGAAATACAGCCGCAAAACTTAGGACAAAACTGTGGAACCAACGGGAATGCAGTATTAACTACAAAAAACAATATTTATCAAATACAGTTACAGAGTGCACAGGCCTGATCAGTCTAAGCCACAGGAGTGAAAGAAAGATGTATTAGAAATCCTACTTGTGGCATCATCTGAGTTTGTCTCCCTAGAACCAAGAGCTCCCATCATTCAGAGGTGGAAGAAGTAATGGAAACGCCCCTGTTATTAAATCCAGATGATCCCAAATGCATCAGAAACTCACTGAGTGAAGTCCAGGACCATGATCCAAATCATATTCTTTCAGACATACATGAGTTAAGAAAAACAACTTAATATTTACTAGTATGTTTAACGTTGCTTTCTCATTTGTTGCTCTTAAGCATATAATTCAGAAGTTCTATTACTTACCAAGGAAATAAATTAAAAAAAAATCATAAGTCACCAGAAGCCACAGCTGCACGACACAGTACTTGAAGCATCTACATACTATGAGCTCAGGGTACAGTCATAAAACTAGGTAAATATCTAAAACGTTAGGCATATGTGGTATCATACAATGGATTCTTCCAAAGGCATCAAGATTTCCTGTTATTCCTCAAAAAACACATTTTTTCTTGCTTTTCTCTTACAGGTATAGCTGTATTAGAAGTCCAAAGAAAGGGAATCCAGTACTTGCAAATCTCGAAGTAATTACAGTCAGCCCTCATTTCCTGTAAAAGGCACTCTGGAATTTCTTACCACCATCCCAATCTCTTAAACCCTGAAGTACGGAGCACTTTGTTCATAACAAAGCACAGTGGCCTTTAAGTTTCCACCCACTTAAAACTGCAGATATGATGAGGCAAGACCCATTTCTTAATGCTCCTGCTGCTACCTCTCAGCAAGCGGAGGCGGCCTGGGGGAATACCGACCATCTCCCACGACGTCAAATTTCATGTAAAAGCTCCCAGAAATGAAGTTCCCTATTCCAAAACTACCAGATTCCCATCACAGACTTGTAATCACCTAATCACCTCTAACTTGCTAAAGCTAAGAAGGCCTTCGGAGCACAGGATGGAGAACTTTTCTTATTTCTGTATTTTAAAAATACCCTTCAGTGTTAAACACAAGCTAAATTTGGAACAATAATCTACGGCGAAGCCTAACATTTACAATCTATTAAATTCACACACGTGGAAAACACACTCCAACGACACAGGTCTCATCGCCGCGATGTGCCGGCAGATGCCCGCGCAGCCAGGCCGGGGCTCCGCAGCCCCCAGCCGCCACTCCTGCCCTCCCAGCTCGCTCCACTACCTCTGTGCAGCAGTTGGTTCGCTCGGAACCGAAAGAGCAACTGACGATTCAGGAGGCTGGAGAAGTCTGGTTTTCTCTTTCAAATGCTGAACGAGAAGGAACGGTGACTGGATTTGATCAGTTAACTCAAAATCTTGAAAGGCGCGGTGACCAGAAATAACCGACTTGTTTCACAAACTACAGACAATTCTAATCCTGCTTAATCTGGTTTAAATGCAAAACACGCTTGGATATATTTGTTTCTTCTTACGTATCTAGCACAATTAGGATTCATTTTATTTAGCTAATAAAGTTAGCTAAAAGCTACCTAAAAGATTGGGGAATTATGTTTCTTAAACACTAAGAATCTAAGCTGCGTAACTACTTAACTACATGCATATAGATGCGCACCTCCCTGCCTAGTGAGAAGCATGATCAAATTAGACCAATTAGAATCAACTTTTCTTTAGGAAAAATAATTAAGCACAAATGCAAATAAAATTAAAAACAATTATTTAATCAGGATTTCCTGCTCGTTGATTTAAGTCATGATTAAAATTAGTAATATAATCACTGATTTCAGTCAGTCCTTGCAGCACGGGCCCACCCCCAAAGCTCGCGGCACCAGCCATCCCCTGCCTTCAAGGTGCCTAGCCCCAGCCCAGCCCTCCTGCCCCTCGCTTCCAGGGCAAGGTTTGGCTGTGCTCTTTTAAAGCTTGCGAGCGTTCAGACTCATCAGACTCAGACCCATCACCTACCGCGTCTGCCCCTGGGAAAGGCTGGCTGCCCGGATTTTCCTGCTGGCATCTTCTGAAGCTCTGCTCAGGAAGGAGAGAGAGGAGTAAGACCTCCAGAGAGAGGGTGCTCAGGAAGGACGCATATCCTGGGTTTCTATCCCAAACTGAGCATTTCCATGAGGACTGAGTCAAGATGACGGGACGTGAAGGATCCAAAATATCTTCTGATGCTCACTAGCCCTTCTCTACTGCTAAGGAACTCAATCCTTAAACACTGGACACAAAGTGCAGTGCTCATCCCTTGCTATCCTTAGCAATCATTACAAGTTTTCCAGTTACAAGCCCACCCGAGAAACCAGATTGTATTTTGAAGGCCAGTTTCTGTTTAACGGCTACCCCGAGTCACGATCAGGACCTCCGTGGAACTGCCCTCCAACACGCACATTCTAAACAGAAAAAAGTAATTAGTTTTCTTCCCCTACCCAACTTTAATTTCCACTTAGACCAATCCAGCAAAACTGATCTCCCTTTTCCTCTTTCACAGCTAAAACACACCAAGCCACACAAAAAAGTTCATAAAGTTCATGAAGACAAAACTTTTTCCCCTCTATGCTTTCAGATTTTAATGGACCTACAGTTCAGGAAATATTCTACTTCAGAAACATATACAGTTTCTTAAGTTCAACTCCAGCACTTACTTGTGTAAAAATTTCAGTGTGAGTGCAAGGTATTTAGTATTGGAGTAATCTGTATTGGGAACAAGTACTACTTCAAAACACCACCTTATATCAAGCACACACAAAGTACAGAGGATTATTTAAACCAGTCATATTTCCATAATCTCCTTTCTTCAGGTAGCAAAATTCCACAGACCTCGCTTTGACCATGATACACATATATACAACAGTCTTTCCCAAGAGTGTTTACAACAGTATTTTGCAATCATTTAGAAGAAAATCCAAGGTAATATCAACACTAACTGCAGAACAAAATTATTACAAAGAAGCAAGCTTATTTCAGCTTGCTAAAGAAAAACTTTACTTGCTGAAAGAAAAAAAAATAGAGGAAAAAAAGAAAGAATCGGAGAAACAACATGCTTATTATTCGAATGGAGGTAATAATAAATAAATACAGCCTGCCCAACTCTCTCCATTTAAAATGGAATAGGTTAATGGTAAGCTCCATTCTAGACAAGTTAAAACAAAATTAAAACAATCACACAAGCATTAATTTGCTCTATTCTCCATAACACTTGCCTTTTAGAAAACCAGATTCAAACAGTGCCCACAATAAAAAAAGGTCTTCTTTTCCTACCTCTCACTTGGGCACACTATAAAATCTCATAAGAATTTGGCATTGGCATTACTCACTATGAGAAACACATCTGCAACAGAAACAGCAATAATATCACAAGCTAGAATCTGTGCACACCAGTAGAACAACATTAAGTCTTACACAACACCTGCTGCAGGCGGCCTAAATAATCTTTTATGATTGCTGTGCTCATTCTAAGTAAAAATATACCATCACCTTTAACAGCAAAGTGTTCCCATTCTTCTTTGTTCCCACATAAACTGGCCAAATCCGTAAGATTCTCAAAGCTCTACATCTACAGTTAAATGGTAAGAAACAGCAATAAACAAACTTACTGAGAGCTTACTGGTTAAGAAAATAAAACAGTTGTGTTGTTTGCTTATAGTGTAAAAACAAAAAGAAAACAAGAAAACAACCCTGGAAGTTTTAATAAAATCAGGTAGGTTTCATCTACATGCACTAACACACCGTATGGAGCATCTGTGACCCAAACCTGCATCTACAAATATTTGCTAGGCTGGAAACTTAAAGAAGAAAAAAATTGTACCTTTATTCTCAGATGGACAACTACTGTCACATTTTAGGTAACAATGAATACATACACTATACATTAATCAATTAAAAAAATAATTATCACCAAAGCTTGCTATATCTACAACATTAGTTCTTCCAACAGTGTTAAATAAATGTCATGAGTTTATTTACCACCTTGTCGTCATCATGTTAACTTGGGCTCCAACTCTAAATGTGAACCTTCACATTCCTGCCATGGTAATTCAGAGTTGTACGCGCTGTTTCGCGTTTAGTAAAGCCTTCAAAGCCAGTAGCACACAAAACATAACCTGCAAAGCACCATGCCTGAGTCACTGGGGCCCTGCCCCCAACCTCAAAAGAGGAACCATTCCAAGATACTCGCACATCCCTCCCAAAATCTCTTCCTTCTGCCTTTTCTGCAATAGCCTGGACATCCCCCACTTAAAAAACAGCACTCTCCAGCTCTGCAATTTGGTCTCCTTAGTGGTACACACAAAGCAGTCAACAGTCAAGAAACTTCAAACACAAACTTGTGTGATTCCAATTATGTGAGCTATGGCACAAGATTTAGCTACACAATCACATATGGTACTTAAAATAACACTAATTAACAGTTTTCCTAAATTCCTTATAGCCCATATTGTATGGGTCTTGAATAAGTGACCAAATATACCACACACAAGTTATTGGCGTATAAAATAATTGATAGAACCACAGGAAGTTAGATATTGTATGGAGATGGAAACATGATATAGTTCTGGTACAGTAAAAGTGTACAGACATGATTCTACTCAAGTCCAGCCCAATATTTTCATTTTAAAACCCTAAAACACAAATTCAAATCCGCACAGCTACGCCATGATGCCCCTATAAGTCAAGCTATAATAGAAGATAACATCTAATGAAGTACTGCTATAATATTGTAATGCACTTCAAAAAAGATGAATTATTTTCTTTAATTTCACCCTGTATTTCCCAATTAGTCCCTTTTCAATACTGACAAGGTATTATATTTACAATTAAAAAACCAAAAACGATAACAAAAACCCCACAGCTTTAGGTGATAGTTATATATGTCAGAGGTTGTTTTTGTTTATTTGTTTTTTCTGCTGTCTCCACAGTAGGGGTTCAGGGAATATTTTTGGGACTTCCTAAATCAGGGTGCTGGCATTTCTGTTCTCAATAAGCGAGAGCCCTTAAAAGCCGTCGAGAGCCATGCGGGCGGACACCAAGCGCTCAGGGCAGGTCAGGGGCAATGCCGGCTGAACGGCTCGGTGAGGCCTGCCTGCCTGAAGTCAAGGAGCAGGGCCGGGTCCCGCAAACCCAACAGCAGGACCAGGCCCTGGGCTCAGCACAAGCACGGCCCGGGTCTCGCCCAGGCCTACGGCCTCACACGCTGTTTCGAACGCACCAACAACATCCGGCAGCTCCGCAAGGGTTCACCAGTCCCAATCACCGGGCGCACAAACTCCTACGAACACGCTGCATTTCAGGTATTTTGAGCTCGTTGGTTTGATCTGCCATAACTCTTGTACATGCACAAGCCAGTGTCTGTGAACACACTGACATGTCTCTATTTGATGGTCTACTGCTTTCACGCAAGATGCTTCACTGTGAAATACATGTACACATCCATAGACAGTTTAAACAGAAAGCACAGAACCAAGGGCTACTAACAGCTTACACTGATACTCAAACGGAACTACCTCTGCCACACAATCATCACAACGGAGGAACACTATGCAAATAAATTATAATACCAAGCACATACCAGGGCTTTCGTCACTCTGTAACCCCTGAATCTGTACTAGACGATGTAAATCACCGCACCCAGGAAAATCCAACCGCATGAGTTCTAAGAAATAGGAAAGTAAAAAGCATCATCATCGCCTTAAAAATTAATTTCACAAAACTGTTTTTCGATGCCTAGATGATGCACTCAAAGAACATCGTTTTTCTTTAAAATAAATAAATATGTAACGTGTATATATATAACATGTATATATATATAAATAAATTGTATATATAGATGTCATGCTGCAATAATCATTTCAGGCTTGTATACCAGGTGTCTGAAATACGCTCAAAAATACCTCACATACGCACTCTATATGAATATTATATGCACACATATTCATAACAAGTGTTGCAACACTGATGAAATCTACTCTCCATGAACTTAAAATCAAAATCAACTGCATATTCAGCTGCTGGTGGCTGCTTTTGAGAGCTCCAGCTTCCAAGAGAACGGGAGCACAAAATGCCTACCACTTTACTCAGCATCTTTAACATACACCGTAATTCCTCTCCAGGTACTTTCTAGAGCATTTCATGTCAATCCACCTGGAGGAGCGTGTGCAAAAGTGACAGAGAGTGACACAAGTCTGACAACTGCTGGCACAGAAAATGGAGAAACACGTCCTACATTACACATTTTCAGGATAGCGGATCCCTGTTACCAAGCCCTTAAATTGCTTATCAACAACAACAAAAAAAGCTACAGGAAGACTTGAAAAACAAAGACTCTCCATTCTCACTATTATTTCTATTTAAAGTTAACAAGTTTCCTGCCTGGCCAGCAACGTTTTGCAGACGCTAGAAGAAAAGCTACATGGAACTCATTAAACCGGGGCAAATTGAGTAAAATTATACAACTGTTTAGTATGCAAGTATCTGTGTATAAAAGTTCTCCTCCACCACTAGCCAACGTTCAGCAAGTAGTTATTTTAGCTAAAAGCTCCGAGCCGTTCACCAGCTGTATAACTGCTACATCTTGTGGCAATACATTTCAATGCAAGGAGGAAAAAACAGACAATAACCGAAACGGAATAGAAAGGGGACTTGTTTGCTCGTAACCTTCATACAGATATTCCCTGCAAACACCCACAACACCCCGCTCTGGCTGTCGGTGTAACACAAGAGGGGAGGAGCAGGGGAGGGAGGAGAAAAATATTATCATCTAAGACGTGATGGAGGAAAGGAGAAAGTTGCAGTCATTCCGTGGTGGCCGTAAGGTGCCCTGTCACTTCGGGCCGCAAAACCAGCCGCTCCCGAGGGCGCCTTCCTGATAGGGACAAATCCTGCGATTTCGGTCCCTCTCTCTGCCCCACCTCCATGATGCCAAAAGTGCCCGACTCCTTCCATCCAGCAACAACGGCCACCTCCAC
>VXAA01006848.1:244128-281087 GCA_013399115.1 Anseranas semipalmata | reverse complement strand
TTTTTTTTTTTTCCCTGTAATGATTTCAGTACTAGATAACCTGTTTCCTTTAATTTGGCTGCTGTAGCTTAGGCAGTACTACTACTGTATGCAGCCAAGGCCTTGGTGAAATAAAGCAAACCTCCACTTAAAATAAGAAATTATTAGGAAAATGAAAAAATAAAGAACACTCATTTTTAGCAATTTGATAACATAAACATGACAAAAAAAATATAAACAGATAAATACAACCCACATTTTTATAATGACAAATGCTATTTACATTTTTTAGTCAGCTTGCACATGTATGTCTTTGCAAAGGCTTCATTCGATACTCACTATATCCTATTAGTAATGATGATGATGTTGATTGTCATGTTGAGAGATATGAGCAACCACATGGCAAAAAATCATAGTGCTGTGTTAAATTTAACTAAATAAAACATTACTCTCTATTAATTACATTATTTCTTAAAATATAATTCTATTGTCCAAAATATTCATTTTATAACTTTTAATATGTCAAATTGAGATTTTGAATTATTTTAAAATAACCAGGGTAGTAAAAGATATTTTGATTTTAATTTTTAGTTTTAATCTAGGTTTATTTAAAGAGAAAAAAATACCTATGATTTTCAACAAGAAACAAAAGTGATACATGAAATAGAGAAAAGCAACTCACAGGAAAACTGTGAATGAAGCTCTGTCAGCATCTCAAGGTTATGATGGTATCACAAACCACACAAGTTTTTCTCCTGTGCTTAAGATACTGTCATCAGAAACCTTCAATGTTTATCCACGGTAGCCTTGGGTATCACTGTTACCGGTACTTAGATAATATCAAGCTATGCACACGCACAGAAGCACGAAGTGTCAAGCTATAGTTACAGTTGAGCTGATGACACTTTCATCCTGAGAGCTAATGCAATCCCTTTTAAAGAAACAAAAACATCATTCGTGTTGCAGCCTTCATGCCTACTATTAAGCTATTAGATGATTTCTAAGAGTTAATTTAAATATTTTTTTTCTTTTTCCATTTTTCATAACTACCAAGAAGGCCTCTCCCAACTATCCAAGCACAAAAACAATTATGTTCCAGAATAAATTTTTAAATATTTAAAATTATTCACTTTCCTAGAACTCTAAAATGGCTACGTTTGCAGACCAAGCTTGTAGTTTACAAAACATACACAGCATAATAGGTTTTCCAGGTGTTCCAACCAATCAAGAAAATAAATGAATCCAACTCCTACTACTTGGGTTTATGCTCTACTGATCTACAGTGGGATAAAAGGAAACAAGTTAGTAAAACACAGAGATCTAGTTCAAAATATGGGATGTGTGGCCACAGGCCACAACATGTTCCATATTACCAAGATCCCCACCAAAAATTCTGATCAATCTTTCTAAAATAGTGTGAATTATCAGAACTAAAATAAATGGTAATTTATCCAAGATCAATGTAATTCTTTGGCTCGCCCATTTCTGTAGACAGGCATGTTTAATTCTGTGTGTTTCCTGCATGCTGCTAGCTGAAGAGAACCTGAGAAGGAATTTACTGAAGCAGCAAGACAAGAAAGCAAAATGCCCGTTGCTTAGCTGGTGTATGACATTCATAAGGCAACTGAGAAGGAGATTAGCTTTAATTTCCAGTCTTAACACACAATTGCATGCCGGATTTTTACAATGCAGAAACGTGATCGGGAGGATATTACAAGAACACTGACGCATACCAGTGAGTTCCTTTTCATTTTCTGGAATGGATTTTTGATCATCCTGCATGCCAAAATGTGGGCCATTTTTTTTTCCCCTCCACACCTTGTTTAAAGCACACAGAAGAGATATGAACCATATAATGTAAGAATTAGCATAACTGTTTGGGAAAGATGGAGAAGAAAGTACAATGGTTGTCCCTGTAAAAGTAAGTTCTTATGCATACAAAAAACAAATGTATACAACCAACTGTGCCATTTCTACCTACAAAGTAAATGTTTGTGCCTATAAATACATGTTTTTGTGGGTGCAGCGTATGTAGAATTGCTTCTTTTAAAACCAGCTCAAATTGAAATTGAATTTTAGGCCTCGCCATCCTTCCACCCCTCTGGGATAATATTGCATATAGAATGAATGGCATCATAAGGGAATTTGTTTGCATCTCATCTCTTTTTTCACCAAATTGTATTCCCAGACTGTTCCCAGCAGCTGTTCATCTAATTCATCAGCAAGAACCATAGAATATATTCAACAAGATTATACTGCTTTCCATTCAGCCCCTCTGGAGAAGGAGAGGAAAAGTAGAGAAATAAGAGAGGTAAGAAAGCAATACATGAGTGTATAGGAAAATGCAAAATTCCCACAGTCCCACAACTCAGCTAAACCTTAGTTATAGGCAAAACCCCACAAACTGCCCTTTGATGTGTTAATTGAAATCTAGCTTTCCACATAGTCCCATTTTCTTCTCAACACAAGGGACACTAGCTGCTCTTGAGAAAGAAAAAAAATTAAATGCCTGTCATACAGTTTTTCTTTGCTTACTTCAAGAACAAAGGGTTAAGACACACATTGAAAAAGCATCCAAGAGATTAGATAAATAAAAATGCTCATGTATGTGCATATGATGATAAGACAATTCCTGGACATCCTTCCCTCTCCCCTTGCTCCAACACAGACAGAAGATGGTGTCAAGCCTTCTTTTCTCTTCTACTGCAGCTTTCAGTAGGCACAATGCTTATTAGTACCACAACAAACAGCATTTTGTAGTTCAAGTGAATCCACTCTTTTGGGGTGTAATCAAAAGCTAAACCAAAAAGAGGTCATAAGTTAAGGACTCAAATTGCAAACCAACCCAGAATAACAGCAGATATTAAAACATGCCACAGTATGCAGAGATGACATTGACTCTTACCTGTCCCTAATGAAAAGAGACTCAAAGATCAAACTAGACGCGTTTGTCTCTTGCTTGTAATCTGCTCAATGGCCATCCAGCAGTGTTTCATTGAGGTATTAACAATCATAAAAAAATACAGATGGGAAATAATTCTGCACATCCTTCCATCAATGCAGGATTTTTCATTTCGTATTTGCCACTGCTTGGTTCAGTAGCAAGCGTGGTGTATTTTAGTAGGTGGATCTGCAGCCCAGTAGCTTTCAGTACACTGGAGTATTCTTCATTATGGTCTGGCAATGTTAGGATTACTTGTTTTTCTAGAATGCAGAAGAGGTTGTTTTTTTTTTTTTTTGCTGCACTCTCTCTAATTAGCTTCCTAATTCTTCAGTAAATGTTAAGAGGGTTGGATTCATCATTCTTGCCAGTTTTAGTAGGAAGCAGTTACTGTCCACTAATAATAAATATTTATATTTGCAGAGTTGATTTCTCTGTTATGTTACATCTTGACCTATTGCTGTTGTTTTCACAAACAAAACATATTTGTTGCATATTTATAAAAGTCTGTATGCAGATTCTGCAGCATATTTTGAGGATATCCTTTTGCTGTCCGGATAGATGTGCAATTTAAGTCCTTCATTATGACCTTATTTTGTGATATCCTGTTTCCCATCTATATTACATTTCTATCCCCTTTTTCAGATTGAAATGTCTATAACTTAATGCTTTCAGTCTGGTCTGAAAGATGTATGCCAGTACGCATCACAGTTCATATATTAGAGAAAAAGATCAAAACTGCATCCTCTGCAACACTGATTAAGCATCAGCTTGAATCCATAAGGCATTTCAGGGCATATTACTGAAGATAATGTCTGTAAGAATAAGAAAATTGAATCTATTGCATGTAGTATAAAAAGCCAAATATTGGAGATACTCAGCACAGTAGCCTGAAAGACACTAGCATGAAATGGGGCAATGAAGTGGTCTCAAAGTACCAAGCTGAATATCTCAGGATGGTGACCTCTAATGTCTCAATGCAGAACTTTGCCTGGTCTTGAGTAAAATCTCCAGCTTGCTTTCAGAATCTTAAAGCACTGTGTCACACTATTACTCACACTACTGTTTTACTTTCTGTTTTGATACACATCATCTTTTTTCACTTCATTTTTGGAAATTATTCAATAAACTTCTTTTCTTCCCTTCTTAAGTTCTCTCTGACATGCACATACTCCTTCAAGAGTTTTCCTATTTACAATCAAAAAAGCTTGAGTTTCTCAGGAAGGATCATTACAAAGAAATTCCAGGGCCAGTGTTAGTATGAGTCGTGTTTTATCATTTACAGTGACAGAAGAATTCCCTTAACGTAGACAACAGCCACTGCTGAGTTTAAAGCTACAAGGCACCACTTGATCCGAGTCAGCTGATTTTAAGTGTGCAATCAAATACAGGCAAAGAAAACTGACTGACGTGTCAGAGCCCCCTTAATTTGGAGGATATTACACAGTGCACTGAAACACCCATTATGGCTGCTATTGCTGCATATATATAAGCTCAGCAGAAAGTGATCTCCACTGCTCTAGCAGGAGGCAGCCAGACACTATTCAGAGAAAGAACAAGTGCTTCCATGTCATTAATTGAGCAGAGAGAAGCAATCAGAAGTACAAAGGAGAGATCCAATTTAATAGGGAGATGCTGAATTAAATTTTGGACTACTCTAACAAGTATCTGGGGAGCTCCAGGAAATTATTATGCAATATAATTTTATCTACAGGATTCATTCTCATGCAAACATATCAAGGAGTTATTTTCTTGTCTGACATCTAAACAGCCCTATCAAAAAGAGTATGTTAGTCTTACCTGGAAGATAGTGAGCAACAGTCTTCTATCCATGACTTGTAGGCAACACGCTGGCCAAAGACCCTCTGTAATGTTGCTAATGTCCACAGCACACTACCTACTGAGCAGTGGGTCAGGGATGCCAGTTAAGAGTCTTTTTCCGTTCTTTCATGAGGTGCAAGACACATCACAGAAATGCATGCATGATAATAATCTGCCTTACAAAAGGCAAGGCCTGAGGACAGGAAGCTAATAAAGAGCTAGACAGAACCAGACAAGGAGAGCTGAAAAATTAAACAGTGCCTTGAAGGGCTTTAAAAACTTAGTTATAAATGGTGTGATTTATTAATAAAAATCAAAGAAACTACACCACATCAGACATTCTTTGATGAGTTTCAAAAAAAGTAAAATAAATAAATAAATAAATAAATGCTAACCACAGTTGCACAAAGAACTCCAACTCATCCTGAGTCTACCTCATCCAGGTATGAAGAAAATAACATTATATAAACCCGGAAGGCTGGTGAGTAACATCAATACACTGCTCGACAGGATGCTTGCAGCAGCTATTATTGGCTATGCATGTCATTCAATGTTACCCTCTTTCTATGCTATTACATTGATAATGTGCTGGCAGAGGCTGTATTTTGTATATTAGTTCTCCGAGGAAAGCACAACTGCACCTTAGGGGTAAAATTGTGATCCTACTGAAGTCAGTAGCAAAGCTCTCATTGTTATAAATAGGGCTAGAATTTCACGTTAGGAGTTATTGTATGGAGAGATGTACTAATCCTTTATTCCTCATCTGTCTCCCTAGGGAAAACTTATTCTCACTTTTGTAAAATCTTATATAAGACTATGTAGATACATAAAAGAGCATATCTATCAGACCTGACCACTAAGAGACAATGCATCTCATTTATGCCTTCCAAAGATAGATTCACCATTCACATTCAGCTGTCACAGAAACAACAGTGAAAGAAGTGCCTGTCTCAGGTGATGGCATTCAGTCAAGGTTTAAGGATCCTAGGGAAGCAAAGGGAACATAGCTTGCTATCAGATAAATCAAGTATATGGTGTTATTTGATATTCATATACTTCATAAAGCTCACAGACCCCAAGAACAACCAAAATATTTGTTTCATTGCAACCAAAACTTAACCTTAAAGCACTAAAACCAGTCATAAGACTCATAGGGACAACTTTGTATACAATTTACATTTTTTTCACAGAAATTCCTACCTGATTTCCTATTAGACAATTCCACATCAGGTAGTAAGACTAAGTGCCTAATAACAGACAGGGCTCCTTTGGCTGCTTGCATGCTAACAAGTAATATAATTGTGCCTAGATTTTTATTTGAAATGGAGACTACCTGCTTCCCATAATAATGGTCCTTCGTTAGATGACATCTTCCATCATGATTTGTATGATACCTACCCAAGCTCCCAATGGGAGATGTACTTTGGATAATAAATGTAACTTCTTTGTTCCATACAGATTTGTGCCAGTTCTATCTCCTTTTCACTTATTCTAGTCACTATTTTGATCTTCTTTTTGATGATAGTGCCATATTACACTCATAAATTCATATGCCAAGTTACTAAAAAGTACAAAAAAAAATCTGAAAGAAGTTATAAAATATCCTGTAAAGCTTGTTCCAAATGAAGTTTTTAGGTCATCACAGGTAAATGATAATCTATGGTCAATTGCACATATTCACTTATTTATAGCATTATTTAGAGAGAAACAAAAGCGCAGCAAGACATTTCTGCACATTAGTTTCTATTTTTATTCTATTCTTTATGTATTTCTATACTGTTTCCTGACCATGTCCCAGGCATACACAAAGCACCAAGCTGCTATTTATGCAGTTCTAAGATTTTGTCTGCATGGAGCTGGGAAGGAGCAAGTCAGCTTGCTTTCTTTTGGAATTTATATTTTGCTTTACACACATGTGTAGACAAATACGAGTCCTTATGTTGGAGCACACAACATTAGAGAAATATTCATTTTTGGTAGCTTCTGAGACAGAGCCGAGCCATTTACAAGGAAAACCCTGTTCTCACAAAGTCAAGCTTTGCTATTACTGTGGAAAGACCCATTGTTCTAGATGATCCATGTTTAATTTCTGAGCTTTAGGAGACCTCTTAAATACCCCACGTCTTATTCTTGGAGTGCCTAGAGAAAATAGAGTAGGATACTGATGATTTGTTATTCTTTGAAAAGGCACAGCAAGGAACAGAAGGCAAATAGGCAGTATCCTTCGTCTCTGGGAGTACACAGCATTGTTCTATGCTAGCTCTGAGTCTTAAATGCCAAAGTTACTGCTACACATGTTATCACATCACCCTCGCCCTATCCCAGCCATGAGCTGACAATGACTGAGATAAGATTATTATTCACCAGGATGGGACAATTTCTGAGCCTCACATCCAAAACAGTTAAGCAGCTGCATTGAACTACAGGATTGCAGCCATGCCCTTTTTGCTGATATGACAGCTACAAACTATCTAGGTTGTTTGGCAAAGAGATCTACAGGGCAGTGTAAGAAAGAGCCCATCTGGGGACCAGGACGCCAATAACTGAGGCTAGCATATGTTCAGAGTAACTCAGGAGATCCCAGACCCCGGCTCAAAAGAGCAATTGCACTGATATTGCAAAGTTCTCGTAACGAGAGTGTGAGTGCAGAGTTCACAAAGAAATTAGCTTTTTTCCACTTTGCAAGATCACAGCTAAACTGTCACCCTGCCTTAGTACAAACAAGTAGTTACTGCTATGAATAAACTCAGAAATGGTACTTAGACTCTGATGTCTCTAATGCTGGGTATATTAAATTGAATATTAAAGCCCTAATCCATATTAGTGATTATGGGTATTTTTCCCACAAAGCACTTTCCACATGTAATTCACAAACTAGATTCATGTCTGATTTCAATGAGATTTTGCTTTTGTACAAAAATGCCAAACAAATCCTAAAATATTACATATCTCAAACAGCTTGTTAAATACTATCTTATCCATAAAGTCTTTGTATAAGATACTGAGAGAACTACACAAAAATGCTGAAACTGAAAGGGGTTGAAGCAGGTGTATGACGTAGAGGTCCCCCCACACACAGTTAGCTTTCTCCTACACTTCTGATACAGTTTTCTGTCTGACCTGCAGGACAAAACTTCTTATGACCACTATCTGCAAGAAGAATTTACTGTCAACATAACCTGTATGCTAGAGGAAAAAAATGAGCTCAGACCACATTCACACCAATTCCATAGCTCCTTAACACACTCGTTTGCAAAATATTTTTGTTCAGTAACATGAGCTTTGTTTCAAGCTTCTTTATAGCAGGTCAGTAGAATCAAAACGAAGGGAGGCTCACTAACCACTCAAAGCACTTGCCTCCTTTTTTAACTTCTCTTGGGAATGAGAAATATATTCCGTTTTTCCTCCTTTGGCACCACAATCTGCCCTCATAGAAGATTACTGAAAAATGAATTTGTGAGGGCTGTTTCAAGCAGAAGTATGTTCCCATTTATAGGAAGGATGTTAATTCCTGTCACTCTGAACATCCAAGCGAGATTGTTGTTAAGGCTGCTTCTAAAGGACCAAGGGAATTTGTGCCATTCAGTTCAATGACTTTCATCACCTCTATTAGACTAAACATAAATGTAATATAGCCAAGACAGACTCCAAAGGTTAGTCTTTCATTTAGGCAAAGTACTGGAGATGCAAAAGCTGTGCAGCATTTACAGGAGTCTAACACAGATTCAATAAACCAATTGAACACTAAAGGAACATCCTTTCTAAATGCAAATTATTCAGGTGCGATGCAAGTTCCTTAAAGGTTACTCTTCAGTTCTCTCTCCCTGTCTAATAAATGAGAACACAGAACAGCTTAGCTTCCTTCTTCAGGATTCTTTGTATGAAGTCATCGTGCTGCTCCGATTACAGGCCTTTTCTGTAAGGAGCAGACACAGGCTCTGGACTGGTTCTGTCCTGTGATTGCTGAACACCAGCATTTATCTTTTACTAAAGCACTTCTGAGAAAGAACTGAAAAAACTAATTTTAAAAAGTGAGTCTGACAATGCAGCAATGTACAGACATACTCAAGCTGCAAGATTTTCTCTCTCCTCTTCATTTTGCCAGAAGATTCCACATTTTTATATCTTAAAGAATAAAACCACAAATATCAATAAGGTCCAGAAAATGTAGACCAACAATATACCACACTAAACTGATCAAAGTGTCAAGATATCTACCTGGACAGGGATGCACAATAGCTGCAGACCTGATTATGAAATTTCTTTATGATGAATTCATGCCTTGAGTGAAGCTGGTGGCAAAACTTTTGTTTGTTTCCCAGGGGGCAGAACAGGATTTGTTTTACCAGTTTTGAGCTAGGAATCGAGGAAAAGAAAGCTACTACATTATATTAAAAATAAGGCATATTAGAGACGCTCTCTACAAGAGGGACTGTATTGGCGCATAATTTAAACAGTGCATGATAGTGGCCACTGACTAGGAAGCTGTTGTGGACCCTTTTTGGCATTGTAAGATTCATTAGGGAAATCTGCAAGTATATTTCATACAATGAATTTGCATTTACTATGTAAATTTAATTTCACCTCATGTAGCAGCATTTTCAGAATTAACAGGCATGACTGAAACTTGAGGGCCTTCAGACTGAGAAAATGACTGAAAGAAGAGAGTTCAGCAGGTGTCACAACAGACAAGTCTACGGCTAGCAGCAGTCTAATAACGGTACATTTTAAGACAAGTGCCAATGTAGTCATCCGCCCTAGTTTAATCAGAATCAGATTCTTGTTATCATCCTGTTGTAATATTATCAAGAAATCCCCTTTTGCTGTAAAATCGTCTTACTTAGTCTTACACCAGATGGAATTAAACTGATCAAATTGGTCTTGAGTTAGAAGCAAATTAAAAAATACTCATTTCAAATTTTAACACAAGTTTCTAACTCCTTGTGGTTTTGTAACTCACACATGGCTGACTAACTTTTAAAACCTCAAGCTTTGCATGTCTTAAGTTCTCATGGAAAATGAGGGCACAGTCTCATTTTGAAGCTCACATCTTATAGTAAGGGCAATGACTTTTTTTTTGACTAACCAATCAGCTGCATGTGAACTGCCACTGTACAAAAGCACTGTATGTTGGATGCAATGGCTAATCCTTCAAAGCTTAACATAGCTACAGGTATTTTGCACGCCGTTAGAAAGCTCTGTTCACACTGCCAGTACGGCGGATGAAAGCTTGATACGAAGTTTATAGAAAGAACTATTTTCCCTCAAATACTCTTTCCTCAGCTGCTATCCACTTGCTAGATATCTTCCCTTAGTTCAAAATTACCGAGAGCTTTGCTTACCTGGATTGTAATCAATGTAAACAATGAAGCATTTGCTGAACTTAAAGCAGAGTCAGGCACTGGCACGCCCCTGGGACGTATCTGGCCTGCCAAAACAATATCCATCAGACCTCACAGCTTGTTCAAGGTTCATTTTCCATGAAAACCTTGACACACGGGTGGGGAAACAGCACCTACGATGCACATGCTGTGCAGCAGACCTGCGTGGCAGGAACGAGGAATAAGCCACGAGCACCGCACTGGCACCAGGCAGGCAGAGAGGTGAGTTGCCGCTTGCTGCAGCGTGCACACGTAACCAGATGGACATCGCTGTTTGTCAGGCAGGATTTCTCCCTTCCCTACCCACCCTGCCCCACATTTTCAAGTGGGGAAATGCTCAGAAAGCATTTCTTCAGCTAGGGTCAATGCAGAAGGCACAGAACGTTGTCATACCAAAGCACAGAATCACCAATGTAAAACCTTGCTTTTTTAAGAAGAAGCTCCTACTACTATTCTATGTGATACTGGATTATTCAAATTTATCTACAGCGAAAGTGAAAATGCCTTTTTGTAATTCTGATTCTCTGTGACAGCACTTTAAGTGTCAAATAAGGTCCTATTTTAGCAAAGTTTCCAACCGTGTGCAGCAGTTCATCAGAAATTGAAAAACCACTAGCCCAATTGCATAGTTAAAATTCACCCTTTCTAAGGTTTCACCAAAGCTTTCTTCGTTACATTAGGTTATTCTTCTACTGCCTCCCTCAAGGCCTACTTGTTCCACCTTCTCTGCATAGATTGAGAGCACACAAGCTATCCCGAGAGAGTTTTCATACTTGCTAAGAGACTAAAACTTGCCACTCTTCTACATTTCTTATTTTCTTCATTTTTTAATTTAATTAAATAAGTTTTGTTTGTCACAGAAGTGACAATTTTCAAGAGTATGTACAATATAGACAGAGCTAAGGCTCTGATAGAAACACTGTTAAGAATGAAATCATTCAGGTCAAAGCTGCATGCAAGTGTCCACCGTTCCCAGATTAGGGCTTTAAATCTTCACCTCTATATTTAGAAACCTAAAACCAAATGGTCAACTTTCCTGATGACTCAGCACCCATACCGACTGCAAAAGAATCTGGATCCCCAGCAGGCCCCTTGTATAAAAGTGCTTAGAAAGTCCAGACATGACACTTAGAGGTTACACACTTTTCCAGACCAAAACCTGAAAGCCCATTAATAACCTTTATTTTACTTCTCATCCCATGCTACCATTGGTTTTAGGAAGAACTCATGAGCATACAAACCTCCTCTTTTAACTTGTTAAATGCTTCTTTACAGAATTTCTTTTTTCTCTCAGGAGAAATGCCTGGACTTCTCTTTAATTGGGTAACTGCCAATTTCTAAGTCTCTACCTCCCAGACTGCTGATGTTCCCTATTCTCTCATTTAATAATATATATATGCATGCATATAATCTAAGCCCTCTGGGCTTCTCTTTGGCAATAACTGTCATTTTTATTTTTTATTTTATTTTTTAAATTCAGGGGGCACTGAAATACTTGGTAGCACTCTCCCAAAGATAAAAAAGGTCACTCCAGGCTCGCCTGGGGAAAGTTTGCAAGTTCACTGCTGCTCTTGCCTAGTAAACTGGGGATGAAAACCAAGTGGCCTGAAGCTGTCTTTGTTCATGTAGCTACATGTGGACATTTATGCTAAACTTTGTATTTATTCACTTTATGAATACAAATAGTAATATTTAATACGTTCCACTTGGAAATCTCCCAAAGATAAAACAGGTGGAAACAAGAACGTGAAAGCGATATGAAATATCACCAACATACATAGAGTATCCNGGAGCTGCTGACACTACTGAAAAAAAAAAAAAAAAAAAAACAACTGGCAACATAGCAGTTAAAACTGTTCCAATCTTGATCTCGCAGACGGCAGGAAAATCCACTGGAAACAACACTCAGTTAATATTTGCCTGTATTATCATTAAGAATCTGTGGCTTTCAAATAGTGTTATTGTTTTTGTTTTCTTTTTTAATCTGATAGACTGATTTTGGAAAAAGAGAATGAAGAATTGTGAAAAAAATAGGATCCCAAAGTATAGTGTAAATTAAATTATCATACTTTACTAGTATTTCCTCAGAAAAACATACCAATATGCAAAGTCTTCTGGTAATGGAATAACACAGATTTTTATGAAATCTAAAAAGACAGGGAAACATAACAATACATTTTCACTTTCTGAAAATGCATTAAAAAAGCCATTATTTCCTCTCGTTTTTTTCAACCTTATCTTCACAAATTTTGTTCTTTTAGTCTTGAAAGGACTGTTGAGTTTAAGAATAGGCATATTCTCTCACAGGTACTTTCTCAACTATTTGAGAGAGAGAGAGAGAGAGAGCGCAAAAATGAACATGTCTTAAGCAATTTTACTGTAAATCACTTATCTTAATCAATCATGCTTATCTGTTTGGTTGTCAGGTTTCATAATACTTACTACCCATTAGAGAATGTTGCAGGATAAAAAATTCTGAAGATCTTACACAAGAATATAAACACAACTATGTGAGCATCTCAAACCCAAAACAAATTTTAGCCGTTAAAGCAAAACAACAAGAGTAGTGAACAAAAGATATTGTCTCTGTGCAACTGATCTTGATTTTGTGATGATTAATGTAGATATTCTTACCAATAGAACATTTTTGTACTACTATATTTGCATTTTTACTTTTATAGGGAATACTGGGCACCAGTTAATCTGGATTCTAATTGCAAGCAACTAGCCTGCATCTTGAAGCAACTCCACAGACTTTCAGAGTCTTCTGGTCTTCCATTGAAATAAATGATGTTAGAAATCTGGGTCAAAGATTCAAAGATTTTTCTTTCAGATTTAACCTTCGGGCCTTTTACTAAATATTAATTGCTTCAAAGTAAAATAAATATTTACTGTTTCTGATACTCTGCCTCAAGCCAGATGATGCAAGAAGAAGAGTGTGGTTTAGTAGTTCGTTAAATATCTTAAATGATATAATAATACTTATATGCTTTGCAGACTGTGCCATGCAGATTCTTTTTTTATCTGCTTTCCTTTGTTATTAAAATAAGTACATGCAAAATAAAAATAAACTAAAAAGAAGGTTCTTGCTGAATATATTGATTGCTTATAAGTTTCAGTAAAATAAAATGTAGCTGATATGATATGATATATAAATAAATTATTTTATTGCTCTCTCTTCGTACAAGCAAGCTCACACTGTTTCCAATTTAAAAACTAGATCTTACTTCACAGCTTGGTGACTATCACCAGGTATTTATTCAACTCACTAATATTTGTTCTTGAATAACAAGATGAATTGTTTACCCAGAATAGGATTATAAGTGTATTTGTCACATATATTTATTTTTATCTCAAAGCAAATCATGCTCAGTGACAATCACAGCTTTGTCACACCATCTTTTATTAACACAAACATCTTTGGTTGTTAGATCACAAAAATTTAAAAAGGATTAAATGATTGAACAGCATTGTTTATCATCTCTGGGTTTAGCTCAGGCCCTGCGTGAACAAGCTCAGCATTGTCATTGAGAATTACACCCATTTATGCCAGGGATTAACATGCCAGGGTCTCTGTCTGTGAAATCCATTCTAAAGATGCAGCTTCTTGCTACTGTTATTTTCTCTTCATTTTAAGTAAATGCACATTTAACTAAAGGCTGCACTGGTAGCTTGTGGGGATGGAGATTAAACCTGAAGTGAGTGTAGAAAATTCAAATCTGCTCCACTTCAGAGTAAAAACTGTTTCTCAGAGGGATTGTCACCCACATGTAAGTGCTGGAGTGCAAACCTCCTCCTTGAAATGCCTCACACTGTCTTTTCACTTCTCCACCCACTTCTCATCCTCTCACTGTTGAGTGTAATCAATGTCATTGGAAACTAAACTGCCCAATTCTTCTGGAATGACATCTGACTAGTGTGCTTAATAGGCTATGCAGCAAACAGAACCATTAAAAATGGCAAAGCTTTTTCATAGTGCAGAATAAAAGACTAGTGGTAGGTTCCTCCATTTAAAGAGCATTTGCTATTTCGGAGGAAATGGAGGCTAGAGTTTGCCCGATGGTAAAGAAAGAAAAACAAGTGAATGTTGGCTCTGCAATGAAGCCCTCCAATACAGCCAGTCTGAGCTAAGCATAATTAATCAATCATATGTTCTTTTAGCAAACAAATTACTTTCATTCTTTGGCTTTTGCCTAGCCCAAATATCAATTTACAGAGATATTGTCATAAGTGAGAGTAAAATGTGCTAAGAGTGATGTCTCTCTCTCTTAGGCACTCTACTGAATTTGTCATTCTGTATAAAATAGTATCTGCTGTATGATTGTTACAGAACTATATGTTGTCATGCCAGTTAGTATGTTCCTATTTTTTTCCCTACTTTTTTCTCTCCCACTCTACCTATCTTTTCTTAATTCAGTAAAATGTGCCTACTAGACCAATTTTGTATTCAAGTTTATTCTCCAGCTCTGCTGCTGAGCAATATTAGGATCTCACAAAGGTAACAAGAAAGACTTCAGCCTGTGTTTTTTTGTTTTTTTTTTTTAATTGGAGAGAGGCATTTTAAAGTCTTAAATAATAAATATTCAGATTTTCCCTTTCACACACACAATACAAGAATAAAAATGGAAAATCTCATTTAAGTTACTTTTATTAACTCATTGATCATTTAGCCTTGTGAATATTGTGATTCCTCATTTTTTTAGAGGGTATACTACGTATATTTATCAATGTAGATTTCTGTTGGCCTGCTAACTTGAATAACTTACCCTGCTTTTTGTGTGGTGCAAAGGGATAAATTGTACCTTCTAAATACTAAAACATAATGTTATATGCCGTCCTCACAATGCCTATCATTTGTTTCCCTAGCCTGCCTTCATATGAAGTTTTTTCATGTCTCTAGAAATTTTCACCATCTATTTCCACTACATCTTTTTCTAGCTGAACAGGACTCACTACAGAGAAGATTTTACACTGGATTTACTCAGTAGCTGTATGGCATTCTATTTTTACATTGTATTTATAAATCTTTACATTTTGCATGTTTTTATAACTAGCAGCATACATCAAGTCTGTGTTTTCAATGAACTTAACATTTGTTTAGCACCAGTACATGTGAATGCTCAGATTATTTTTTGTGCTTTTATTACATTTGTATATGTCATCAGTGTGTTTTAGCAGTCATTAAACTAATTCACTTGCTTTCTTAATCTTTCACATTCCCTTCAAAATTGTAGTAACCTGATCAATAAAACATCCTCCAAAAATGGAACTATGTTGTTGCTCGCTCCTTTTTTACGGCAGCAATTGACAAGATATCTTTGGCTAACAGTAAGCATGCTATGCTTTTGTTACACAGATATTCAGTTTAATATTCTTGATGGTATACATTATACTTCAAAGAATAATCTATGTTTCCAGCTTTTTGGATGAGTGCTCCTCTGCAACCGTGAGATTTTGGGTTTGTCTGTCGTTTTAAAATAATAAACAGATTCCTCCTCTAAACTGTTGCAATCCCAGATAAAACCTAAAGACTATTCTGCTGTTTTCCTCTCGAGCTGTATTTCTAGTTCATACAAATTCAATTAAGTTGTGTTGAACAGATGCAAGTATAACGGAAACTGAGATTGGGAGGCACTTCAAGGTGATAATCTGCAGATACAGTCTTGATTTAAATGGGACAACTTCAGAACATATGGAGTAAATTTAATTGTCCTACCTTGATTGAGTACAGTCAGGGTGCAGAGACTTCTGTTATTCTTTTGTATTTGCTTCCCAGGAGGTTAGGATTGTAACTTCTGTCACTTTAGAGTTCTACTTGAAAGAAGGTAAAAACATTGTTCCCTAAGGGAAAAGCAAAAGCAGGTGTATCATAAACCTGCCTGCACTGTTGCAAGCACATGTGCATAGCACATATAAACTACAACAAATGAAACATTCCATTTTTGGAATAAACTGAAATACATTGTACACATTAGGATAAAAGACAAAGCCTATAATATTGCATTAAGATGTGAAAATACACTACCACTTAGGAAAAGCAGACTTTGAAGATAGGTCTTTCTACCTCAAATCTTCATCCCAATTTCTTTGTTTACTCAGGTTGCACTGTTTCTGTGACAGATCAGTCTTTTTTTTTTCCCTCTCCCCTTCTTCATTTCATTTCACTAGTTCCTAGGCCCAGTGTCCTCACCCTGCACCACACTGTCTCCTGTAACACATCTGCCTCTGTGGTGCCCATGGTGTTCTGTTCCTCATTGCCCCATTCTGTTCTACATCTCATTCTTGTTTTTAGTCCACCCAAGCTTACTTCTTACCCCACTTCTCAGGGGAAACACTCCTCTTGTCTGCCTTTGAGCCTCATCTTCATCTTCCTCCCCACCTGCCTGTTTGACTCTTGCTTTCAAATCAGTCAAGCTCTTCTTTTAGTTGTTTGGTACCAGCAAAGGGTGGACGATGGTCAGTGGACAGAGAGGTTCCCTTCTCAGATCAGACATCAAGTCCAGGCATGACCAACATGCCTGGACCAGCAGGTACAGCAAAGAACCTGCTAGAGATGCCCATAGCAACCCAGGTAATTCTTACTGACTCTATACTAACTATAGTTGTGTGCAGAAGACACAGACTTCTAAATTTCTGGCAGATTCACAAGAGGAGGGTAACTGGCACATCCCTGATGTAAAAAACAACAAAACAAAACAAAACAAAACAAAAACACACACATCAAATCTTTGTTCCAAACATGGAGAGAAGTTTAGATACTGAAAATCAAAGTGACCTACATTATTAGCAATTAAAATGTTTAATATTTTTATAATGTGTATATGTGGTTTATTTCTAAGGCTGTTCTGCCACCCATTAGGAAGAAGTAATGGTTGATGTAGGAACTGCCTATTATCACTGCCATTACAGACACCATAGCCTAAGGTATATTTTGGTTTAAAATAATAAAAAACAGCCAATACTACTGTACTAATTGAGCATCTATACTATTCATTGCATTCGCACAGAAAGAAAAAGTAATCTGTTCTGTACAGAGGAAATACAACCCTCGTGCTTCAGTCCTACAAATAACCCAGCCAGCAAGCTTTGCCTATATAGCTCCTGTGGAAACTGCTCAACTGTCTACCATGCACAGGAAAACAGGGGAAATGAGGGATATATCAATATATCAAAGAGCACACTAGAGCAATGAATCAAGACCACACCACAAATCAAAATGAAGTAGCAAAATTTATGTTAAGTGATTTCCATTGGTGTTTCATACAAAATTCAGGATGGTTTGTTACAAATTTTTAGTTAGCATTCAACAGTAGAATCTGCAGATTAGCTGAGATGCAATCAAAAGACAGAACAGAAACACAGCAGTTTCCAATATAAAAAGCAACTTTTCCCTCGTGTCTAGAGTTCCTGCTGTCTCCCTGTCTGCCCTGCATTTTCTTTGTCCTCTTCAGATTCAATGGATTTGTAGATATTGCACAAGCACCTGCCTTGCTTTTTCTGGAAAACAAAACAAACATTAATGTTATTGACTAGATACCTCAGAATTAGTGAGGAAAGAAGGTTCATCACTTTTTTTTTTTTTTAACTATATAACTATCTTGCTCTTGCTTAAAAATTATGTGAGATAGAAGAACACCTTGTCTAAACCAGCAAGTGACATTCTCATCTATCTCTGTACATAAATGTAATGCAGTATCAGTGGAGGTAGGCAAAGCAAGCCAAAGCCAGTGAAGCCAAAGATCAAGATTATCTTTCTGCAATTGGTATTTTTAGATATTCACAAATCTGCCTTACCAGCACAGGAAGTCATGCTGAACCAAAACAAAAACAAACAAACAAAAAAGCACACAATCATTTGCAATTAACAATTAAAATGTTTACTATTAATATAATGTATATTTATATAAAATTATATAATTAATTAGAGAGTCCAGGCACATATCTGATTAAAGAAGTAACTTCAGATTTCAAAAGTGAAACTTAGAAACTTTTTCTATACTGGGCACTTTTTCTTTGCAATACCCTAATTTTTCTTTCCCCCATAAATTAACAATAAGCCATTTAAAACTGCACTTCCTATATAATTATCTGCAACTCTTTTCTTTCTTTCATTTTAGTAGTTCTAGTGGCCTTTCTTTTGGAAATATTATAGTATCAGTTCTCACAACTAACAACTAACACAGATTTTTTGAAAATATTTAAAAAACGCGTCCCTGATTAAGCTTTTTGAAAACTGTAATTTCATAAAGCCAAAATACAGAAAAAATTTGCATCTGGGTAGGACTTATCAGGTAAGGTATCTTGTCCATTTCCCCTTTTATCAGTCTTAAAACAGTTTGGACTAGTTACAATTCTCTTTACAGTGGATATTCTGCATTCTTACAAATAGCAGCTGATCTTATTACTTCTACAACAGGCACCATTCTTCTAAAACAGGCTGCCAGTACTTAAGCTGCAAGGTGTGGAAGAGAAACAGCCAATTTTAGCTCAAGGCCATACAAGAATTTAGGGTTTGGTTTCTTCTGATGTCATATTTTTGTTAAACTAACAACATAGCATATTAAAATCTTGCCAGAATCAACATATCAGTGTGAGAGACAAATCAAACATTTAATTAGCCTCTACATATGGAAAATCTACATCATACACATGAATAAGACTGTATGATGCTCAAGAGCTTATCATCACCATCACCTCCTGGAAAATTCTACAACTGAAAATGCTTTGTACTAGACTCAGAGCTATGCATACTCAAAAGTCACAATTACAAATAAAAGTTGCACAGGGTAGCAACTTCTTTAAAATATAAGCAGATATTTATTTACATTCTTCATGAAGATGCTGCAGCCTCCTAAGACTGATGGCTTCAAGAAATACAGCTATATTTTAACCTTTCATCTGATTTATACCACAAGAGTTTTATTGCAGGTTACAGCAAGCCAAAGCTAACCAAAAGCTTTGCAAACCAAAGCTTCCTAAGCTACTTAATTCATACAACAGTATCTTACTTTAATGGGAGTTCAGAATATACAAGAAATGCAGGATCAGATTGTACCTTCAAAGACCCCTTATTGCACCTCATTCTTGAAATATAACTGGTTTTATGGAAATTATGCAGGTCCTTCATCTTGTCAAAGGGGATGAAGATACTTAGCATGTAAATTTAGATAATTTCTTTCTTTCTAGAAGACAATCAGTTTTACTTTGCTTAGCAGCTAACAACTTGCAAAAAAAAAAAAAAAACAGGGTTGTCAGATGTAACATGCTTACCCTTCAGACTAAAACAAAAGCAAGAAAAGAGACTTTGAGAACTATATTAATGGCACTCAAACCTGCATGCATGTTACAGATTACATGCATTCTATATCCTTGTTGAAGTAACACAAAATAATTGAAGAATTATTTTATTCATTCACCTGTTTCTTATCCTCTCTTCCTTGTGGTTAAGTGATTGAAAAATTACATTTAAATAGCAGAAACGGTATCTTTTAATACCAGCTCAACTGCCTCAGTATCATGGTGTGCCTCTGAAAACAAAGTCTGCATTTTGGCTTTCTCCTTAGAAGCATGTGACATATTAATGTACTCCTGTCTCTCCACAGGGTCAATACAAAAACACTGTGCCTTGTTTCTAAGACTCAAGCCCTAAGAAGCCAACCTCTCTCTGTCAACAACAAAATATTTCAGCTGCCATGTAGACCACCATTTTAGTATGATTACAGTACCATGTACCAATATTAATAAAATGTACTCTGGACTACTCTTTTTGCTCCTCCCTCTAGGATATCTGACGTCATGAAAATAATGCTTGTATTTATCCAGGCAAATGTTAACAGTGCTTTGGTTTCAGCACCGTTTTAGCATTTTGGTCATTCTTTTCTACATGATGTTCAGCTTACAACCTACAACACTTCAAATATAACACACGTGTCACTTAGCTGTTACACAAACTTGAGTTTGGCATGTTTCTGATGAGCATGTAGATGGAAAATGGAGACTTCAGAGGAATAAACCAGTCACAGTGGAGGATGACAACCACTGACTAATCTGATACCTATGCACATCACATGCTGTTAGTATGAAATAACAACTTTCATGCAAATCAGAAACCGATCTTGTCTTCATTGTTTATGCACCAAGAAATTTCCCCCAAAAGAGGAAATACAGTTGCAAGGCACATAGTCGTTAAAAGAGATGTGACTCAGAAATCAACATAGTATAGCTTGTAGTGAGAACAAATATTCTAATTCTCTAAATCTCTGAAACAATTCTGCATCAGTAAAACTTAAAACATTTTACACATTGTGAATTTCACCAAGAACAAGACGCGTGCTTATACTTATCGACTATTCACATTAAAGGAAGTAAAAGAGTGCCTGGTCACAGTTAAGACTAGATTAATGTATATCCCTTTATTGCATATAAAGCAGAAGTCAGAAATGCATATTTTCTTTAGATAATTTTCAAATACATGCATTCACATAATGTCAAGGAAAGGTTTTCATTTCAATATATTTCTCCTTTTCACTGGCTAACACAAGATTTATATGAAATATACGTACTCAAATTTGTTTCGGTTTCTGAAGTTCATGGTACAGTTATCCATAAGGATGCCTTTTGGTGGTTTCTTCAGGATTATTCAGAGATAGTAGCAATGGTTTTTGGAACTTGCTTTGTACCCAAACTCGCTGCATTTTCACTTTTTTCTTCCTGTTTACTTGTAATCTCCGATCAACTAAATTCTGTACTTCAGTTAATCCAGCCAAATTGAACATGTTCCATACCTCATCTGTTTTCTCATATGAAGAATTATTGTAATTAAAAAAAAAAATAAAAGGCATTTGTAAAATGTAGTAATTAACAACCTGCAGTTCAACCAAAGATAGAAGTAATTCTGTTTTGTGATTTGAAATATCACGGACACTTACCGTAGGAAGTCTTTTGTTAGATATTTTCACAGCTCTCTATTCATTTTATAGTAAAAAAAAAAAAAAAAAAAANAAAAAAAAAAAAAGAGCAAAAGTAGTGTGATGCTCACTTTCATGATTTTCATCAGCTGGGCTATAGTGCACCAGTCTAAGCTGACTGCCAAGAGAACTGGATGAGTGGAAGGGCAAAGAGCAATAGTATCCATAACCAGGAATTTAAGTTCAGCTCCTGCAGAAGGAGCAGCCCCATAGCTCAGACTGACCAACACAGCAGAACAAAATATCAGAGCATGACCACCAGCTATCCTTACAATCATGTTTCCCAATTTTAAGAAATATATTAAGCACACCTTTAAATAACAGAATTTGAGAATATCATTAGACACAAGATGCTTATTCAAAGAGAAATTCCAGTGATGTCTGCAAGCAATCTTGAAGAACCCCAGATGCAACAAGCACACACATGTAAAGAGAATTATTTTCTCACGACAGTTAGCTTTGGGCCTTGTAAAAGCAGAGAATCAGAAAAGAAGCTCATAAAACCTTCCTTAAATTTCTGTTTTAAGATGAGCTTTTATAACTCAAATAATCTTGGGAGACACTCAACACTTTCTATTAAACTAAACCATTCCATACCTTTGGTAAAGAAATATACTCTGGTTCCATCTCCTCGTACATAAAAATTTTCTGATAAGCAACGACCTAAGAAATTAGAACAACAGAGAAAACGGATGTGTCATTTCTTTCAAAAAGAGTTAAAATAAACAGTAAGCTACAAAAGCATTCAGGAATTACCTTTTTTAAAACGAAGTTGAGCTGTATCATATCTTCCATAGTCTCGAAATAACAACATTCCTCCAGGTTTCAGTAGTTTAGCCAACCTATTTATAACCCCTTGCATCCTTAGAAAACAGATGGGATACTGGTAAAATGTGCAAACGTAACTGTTTTTTCTTTTTCCCTAGATGCTTGGAAAATACATAGATTTATGAAGATACAGTGAGAAGATGTGTCTATATTTACTACAAAAAGGCCAAGCACTAGCAACCAGGAAGGACTCTTTACAACAACAACAACAACAACAACAACAACAACAACAAAAAGAAAAAAAAAAAAGAAAAAGAAAAGTATCAAACCAGCCAAAAAAAAACAAACAAAAACTCCACCAACTCCCAAGACAAAAATTTATAAGAAAATGTTATTAGAGAATACAAACTGGAAAGAAAAAAAAGGAGTCCTTTACCTTTGCTTCAACAGAATCTCAAGGATAGATTAAAACACAGGTTCTGCATATATGGGTCACACGGGTCAGGCATATATATGACAGACAACGAATGAACAGTTCGCTATGTGCATTGGTAAGCTAGACTGAGCCCTTTCACTACACACAGCAAAATCAAGGCCTTGGAAGGCTGATGAAAACTTAATTGATTTCTTTATTGAGGTACTGATCATGCACACAGTCAGCACCTGAACACCACGTGGCAGAGAATGGAAAACCAAATATGAGTAGAACCTCAGGAGAGGAATCTGGCAAGAACTCTATCTGGAGTTATTGCTAGTTAGAGGAGGAAAGTCTGCATCCTCCAAAATGCTGACATATTTGTGAGTCTTGATCATAACTAACATCATCTCTTCCTTACCAAGATCACACCAGCCAGCTGTATGTATGATAGCAATAAGTACCATAAGCAGTGCTCTTTCCCTTTCACTAGACGAGAGCATTTTCATTGTCACTTTTTAACCTTACTTTGGATCTTCTTGTAAGTACATTTGCATTACTCTGGAAAATACCTTACTAATGAATAATGGCTTGAGTTTGCCTCACTCTTTCAGAACAACATAAAGGACTCATGTTTTCCAAATTCATGGAAGACCATGGAAGGCAGTCTGCACCTGGCGGGCTGCAAGGTAGAAAAGTCCACGTGCCTAATTCAACCCTTCTTCCCACATGGAAGTGGACAGACCACAGAGAATAGACAGAGCCAGAGTGAATGGCAAATGAATGGATAAGAAAGGCAGGGTGCTTTCCTATCCATCTCTTAAAAGAGAGAGAGAAGAGCAAGTCTTCCTTAATTGTGCAAAATCAGCATACCATTACTACTTATCAACAGAAAATCCTATAGCATGCCTGTCTCTCAGGCGGCCTTCCCCCCTTACCACAAGAAGGTCAGAACTCAAGCACTAACACAATTTGGTCCTTATGCAACAGCAGGGCAGATATCCTGACCTGATTTTTAAGGGACAGAATTAGGAGGCAATCCAGCAGAAAACAGCAGCAATAAATAAATAAATTTATCCTCAATAAATAAATACACCTCAATAAATAAATAAATAAATTTAAGCATACATTTTTTGAGCATGGAATTTCCTCAAAGGAAGCCACGTGTTTTAATAGTTCTCCTCTTTGCTCATGCTCAACACAGGCAGCCAAGTATCCTGACACAGACAGAAAAAGCAGCACCACCTACAAATAAGGGACCATTCAAACAGCTATGCACAGAACTACAGACTCTGCCTAGATAAATTTAAGCTTTGCACACACAGGAAAAAAAAAAGTACATGCACAAAAAGGGAAAGTGCTTTGAGAAATCTCCAAAGAACCTAAGTTCTGAACCATCATTCTCTTGGTTTTCTTTTTCATCTCCCACTTTCAAAATTTCCAGAAAAAATAACAAGGATCTGGATTACATTTGTCTTTATGTAGTCATTTTAGTTCTTGAAGATGACAGTAACAACTAACAAATCTTTGGAAAGTGGATCTTATCATATGGATAATTGCATGGACAACTTTATGTGTACATGTATATGGATATGTGTACATACATATGCAAAAACATCCATGTCAGCCTTTAGATCCTGACATAGGGAGGAAAAAAACGACATACACATTTTTACTCAAATGATGAACAGGAAAAGACCCACAGAAATTCTGACAGAACATCTGATTACTGCTTCGCACAGGCAAAGTGATTGAATGAATGAGTCTCTATTGTCCAATTTCCTCCTGGCAGCATCACCGCAGTTACAGAGATCTGAAATCTACTGCTTGAATTGTTTTTGAAATCTGGACCCAGGCTTTGCATGACTCATGTGCTCATCTCTGAACAAACAGGAAGGAGCAATATCCTATATGGGAAAGATTTTTCTGTGAAGCTAATCATTAGTAACTTAGGCAAGGAGGCAGGGAAACAGTTCTGAGACTTAGGCAAATACTGTCCTGTTTGCCAAGCCCATTTTAATGACATTCTTAAAGCAGTAAGTGTATTATCAGATATACAGCATCTATTTCCTTTCTTATGATTGGGTGAAAGGAAGAGTCAAGTAGTTTAACTTACATGCACTCTTTTGCACTTTTCCCATTAGAAAAGGCATTTTTAAAATCAGCCAGCTTTAACAGTTTGGTTTGTTAGACATTGAGAGGCATTAGTAACAAGGTTAACAGCTCTCAACACAATGCTGTGCATTAGAAAATTAGCTTAACTTCTGCAAATCCAAACAAGTTACAAAATTCTGAATGCATTTCAGTTTAAAAGGCCTGTATGTATGCATTTGTGTGGCAAAATCAGCAACCTAAAACTTTACCAACATACTATAAGGTGTTAAACCATCAATGTTTGGTTTTGATCACTGAGAATAAATTTCCTTCTGGAAGACTAGTGGTCTGTTTTAGAATCTGCAATTTTCTTGAAGCACTGTCACTTTTAATAGGGATGTATTTAGTTACAGTATACCCCCTTTATTTGATGGAGACGGGAGGTTCACTAACAAATTAGTCTGACCAGCTTTTCTCTCATAGCCTGAAAATGGGAAACAGCATTTAAAATACCTTGTTTTTTGTTGCTGTTGTCTCTCTTTTTTTTTCTTATATAAATATCATAGCTTGCTAAATAATAAATTAAAGATTCATCATCTTCCTTTGATATTCCTGAAAACCTCTAGGGATAAAAGAGATTTAACCCATTTGCTTTGCCCTTTAGTCTTCATTTACCTGTCAGGATGAATAGTTGAGAGCACAAAGACAAGGAGAATGACATCCAGGATCTCATCTGGAAAAGGATAGGGTAAAGCATCATCACACACATCATGAACAAAGGCAGAACACCAGGCTGAATTGTAGGACGAATGTGACTGTCAGGAAAAAGATGAAAAGAAGCACATGGAGAACAGTAGTAGTTAATACATTTACTATGACTCAAGAAACTTTTTTCTTCAATTATTCAGCATTGTAAAACATCTCATATAAAAGCCTATTCTGTCTGGTATCTTACTCAAGCTGAGAAGCAAGCTCACTGATGGTATTCATTCTTCTTGTATAGAGTAAGACTTTGTTCTTTGGAATATTGAAAACTTCAGTTAAAAGTTGTCAAAGCTATCACATTCTTTTTCATGAAGGCGGCTTCCTGGCAGCCTCCTGAATTACAGGCTTATAAGTTACTCTAAAGCAAGCATATGAATTACCTTTACCAGCTCCACTGCTCCTGAAGCAAAATCACAACAGTACAGAAAGGTTCCAGGTGTATTGCTAGGAAAACAAAACGAACTTCAGTTAAAAAATTATTATTGTAAAAGATGAAAGTCGACACCAGTGTTCATGGAACTACAGAGGGCCCTTAGGGGTTCTCCACAGGTTTGATCAAGCATGGTTTATTGATGTCTAGCACATGGAAAGCCACATAGGTTGTAATGAACCAATAGGGCAGACAAATTCATAAGAATGCCAACAGTCAGTTAGTATAAAACAGAGAATTATGGCCTTGTCAGGGAGGAAGTGAAAAGGGAAGAAAAAGAAGGTCATAGGGGGCTGTCAGGATTGATGACAACGTCCTGGTGTTGTATTACATAAAGGCACATGAATAGGTCATATTTTCTTACAAAAACATAGGACTAAATCTCTACCATTAGCCCATATATGCAGTCTAATTAGCAATATTATGTTGGGAAGGAGGCGTAGGTTTGCAGAAGTCATCCACAGTTCCATAGAGTTTTGGGTTCCCATGTGCCACCTTGCTGTGGTTTTGATTAGATTAAATTGTATTGGTTGTTTTCCTCCATTATCCCCTTTGTTTCGTAAGCAAAGGTGAATAAGAATTTCCTGTAGCACTGTTTTGCCTTCCTCTCCCATCCACAACTAAGCCAGGTGCAAATTTCCTTGTACCATTCATCAGATACTAGTAACTCTAGGGAGAATTTTTTTTCACCTCCAAAAAACTCATTTGGAAGAAACTGAGCAAAGCCCCCCAGAAACCTACTGAGGGATGACCTCATTGTCAACTCATGATCAATTAATCTCTCCTAAAAATTACTTGAGATGTTAGACATACTGTTTCTTTAGAAATGGAATTAGTAAACAATTACAGTGCCTATAAGATTTCACAGTATATACAGCTGAGTTAGTGACCTTTCTCTGAGGGATCTTCAGGAGAAACCTTATGGACTAAATATATTCTATCCTTGTTGCTGAACAAAACTTTTACGAGCTCTGCAATCACAATAAGGGTTGGTGAGTTAAGGTATTTATTGTGGATAAGGACAAGCAGACAGGCTTTGGACCCAGCCAGTCCCTTGGCAAAGGTCAAGCTAATTACCTAACTGACTTGTTAGGATGTTATTACTTTTTGTTGTTGTTGTTCTCTCAGAAAACACAATAGGAGCCATGTGGAAAGTCAACTTAAAATAGAGACATGGGTTGATCTGGATGGTTATTTCATGACCATGGTTTTGTATTAAAAAGCAGCTTAAATTTTAAGGGAGCATGGGGAAGCTGCGTAAGAGTTATGTTACAAACCTAAGTGGAGTATTTTTGTAGCCAGGGTGCAACTATACTTGACTCTGGCTTCTTTTTATTTATACAAAAGGCTATTTTTATATTATTAAATTCAAAGTAAAACCAACTGTGCTTTAAAGTCAAGCCTGCTAAAAGGCAAGAGATGTTTCCATCAGGTCATATACAAGACAGATGTGTAAGTTGTTCAATGTACCAACCAATCTGAAGAATTTGCATAAGAATAGAGATCTCCAGGAAAAATACCTATTGAGTGGATTATTAATTATCAGAAATGCCAATGTATGACTGATGCCTCCTGTAAGGAGAACACAAAAGTTTGTCTCATCTTTTTTAATACAGATACTTGGTATCTTTTCCCTACGTAGTGTTACTTTACAAACTTTTCCTATGACACAGGGCTTCCCTTTCAGACTATGCTGTCCAAAGCAAAGCATGTTTTGGGATGAAGATGCGTTGCTAACACTAATAGGTTTCATTTATGACCCCAGTGCATCACTCGATTACTCCTGCTCTCTGTTTCCATATCTGCAAAATGGAGTATTTCTGCATCATGGTGATGCTAGCAATCAGAATTCATTCATAGAATAATGAGCATGATCTCCTGGAGGCATGAATAAAAAGAAATCTATTTCAATGCTTGATATATACACAGCCTTTCCAATAAAACCTTCCTGCCTACATGGAAGGGAGGACATGCTGTCATAACAGCGTTTTCTAAAACCAGAAGCTAAGTGGATTAAATGTTTCAGGGAATTAAGTAATGCAATACAGGACTTGTGCCTTCCTTGACACTAAAACCTGAAGCAATATGATAAAGTGTGCCAGCCAAATTCAGAAATAACAGAATTTCTCACCAGTAGATCACATCATTATTTACTGTCTGGTTTTGGCCCTTTAAAGGGATATCTGGTAGCTTTACGGTAGCATATAAGACAAAGGACAAGAGGATATTTAACCTGAGATCAACTACAGTGAGTCAGCCTGAATGTACCTGAAGAAAAAATCTGTCAACAAATATGGTCCCCTGAAGACTAGGGGCTGAGCAGTATGAGGATTATCTTGAACTGATGCTAGCAACATTGTCTGTGGTCTTCAAGCACTAAGAATTTCAGGGCTGTAAAGCAGTCCCGTCAACACTTCCTGCAGCACTAGTCTAGCACCCACATTTGAAGAAAACGGAGAAGATCTGAATGGAACCCTCATATTTGAAAATACAGCACTACATACCATAGAACTTTCAAAATAGGAAAGACACTATTTCCAGCACCACAACCAACCTGAAATCATAAGAGAAAAAAAAAGTTAAAATAAATGAGCAAATAAAACCTTTTTTTTTTTTGGTCTTAAATTAGTTGGTAGGTAGGACCCATTAGACTTGAAGGTGTGTTGGACAGAAAAGGTATAAATAGCTCATACCACAATTCTCAAATCACTGCCCCTATGATCACATTTCTCCTCAGTATCTTTCCAAAGTTAAAAGTTTTCAAACTGCATAGGAAAATGCAATATTTTTATCCAATTTTCCAATTTTCCCATTTGGCAAGGATGTGTCAAATATGGAGAACAAGGCACTTTAAGACAGAATTTTCCCTAGGAAATTTGAAACCCAACTTCCAGTGAAAATGGAATCTGACCACCTAGCCCCCATTCTGATTTGGGAGAAACTTTAAAGGGGAAGCAAAGCCCAGATCCTGGGTTCCTCTGAAAGTTTCCGCCATAAGTGAATGTAGTACTTCAAACTCTAAATGTTTACTTTCTTGATAGTTACTAAGCATCTTTATCAGACTTTTGAGCAATTACATGGAGCCATATACAATGGGTAAAGCATGTGCAGTGCGTTACCTCTAATATTCTGTAAGTGGCATCACTACCAGGGAATGAGTCTAGCCTGCCAAGTTCTTCTTCACAGTTTTTACCCTGAGGGCTGTCAGCAACAGATTTCAATTCTTTTTTATTATATACATATCCTCGTACAAAAGTGGAATCATCTCCATAACTTTTCTTCCAATATTTTTCTCCTTCCTCAAACATTCCATTCTTATGCGAAAAACTGTTGGTAATATTTATTTTTGTGTGTTCTGAAGATCTTTCCTCTGTTTTCAACTGTTCTCTCATTTTTTCTGGAAGAATTTCTGGAAATTCCAAGAACAGCCAATTGCGATCCTTGAAAAAGTTATTTTTGTGAGTCTTGTAAAATTCATTCCAATATTTACTGGCTTCTCTCTCGTATTTATCTGAAATTAAAACAGAACAAGAACTTGGTGATTATGAGCTTAGCTACAGGATACTGTAAAGCAACGTGGAATCTGGATCCCAAATTTACAGTTTAAAAATGTGTAGTTTCCCATATGGCGTGCGTCTAAATAAAAACACACAGATTTAGGGTCTCAACTTGATCCGCACTCAAAAAAACTCGATGAGGTTTTAATCAGATTTTATCTCACTTAGGATGGGACACAGAGACTTTCTGCACCTTTCCATGATTTATGAAACTCTATGAACAATTACAAAGTTATTGGTAGCTACTGTATCTCTAACATATATCACTTAGAAATCCAGTTCTTTGAACTGGAGTGATAAATGCTACTGCATAGTTAATAGGCAGGAATTTACTCTTAACCATTCAACAATGCAGTTTTAACAGATAATAACAATACATTCAGAAGCAACATATTGGCTTTCTTTGAAAACACTTCAAAGAGTCTTAGATCAGACCTCTGTGTTCAGTTTTAATTTGTAAAATATTTGAAATCTTTTACTACGTCTCCCATAAACAATCTCTTTTCTAGATTATCTAAACCTCTCCTTTCTTCCCCCAACAGAAGTCATGATTTTTAGACTTCTGATCATTTCTATTTTTCTTCTCCAGACTCTTTCCAATTGATCTACTTCTTTTTGGTGCTGTATTCTGGTAAAGTCATTATCAACACAGAGCAAAAGGAATATTTTATGAGTCTTACAGGCTGTAATCCTGTTTATAAATCCCGACTTGCCATTTTGCAACAGCATGACACTGCTGATTCAGCTGGTGATTCACCACAACCCTCAGATCTTCTTCTGCAAAATGACTACCTAGCCAATTGTTCCAGAACCTAGCTTCTCCCCCATCCCCCACAGGGGATTATTCCTAAGCAAAGTATTCTGCACTTATTTTTTATCAGATTTAACTCTGTATCTTTCAGAACCTTTTTTTCCTCATATTTTGTCAAGATCTTTCTGAATCCTAATCCTGTCCTTCACCATATTTGAAACACCTCTTCAGTTACTATCATCTTCAAGTCTCCCATTTGTGAAGTCACTAATGAAAACAACGAGCAGTACTAGACAAAATGAGCAAAATGATCCTCTGCCCAGCACAGCCTTCCATTCTGAAAGGAACTCTAAGTATTCATTCACCCAAAAGTAGTTTCATTAGCTCTCGCTTGCCTAACTTGCTTATGAAAATGTCAAGTAAATAGTAGTCAAAAGCCTGAGTAAGGATAAAATTCAGGACATCTGCTGTTTTTTCCTTATCCCCAGGGCTCATAACCTCCTCCAAGAAGGAAATAAGCTTGATTTTACATGATTTATTCTTAAAGAATATTTTTTGGCCAGTATTCATCTCCTTTGTTCTTCCAAACCCAGTGTCTGTGAACTCTGGATTATCTCTTCCAATATTTTTCCAGGAACTGAAACTGTAATTCTCTGACTCGTCTCCCTTCCCACCTCCCTTTATAAAAAAAAGTAAGTATTCTGTTTTCCGCTTTCCTGGTCATCCACATACTCTATGGATGTACTTTGTATCCTGTTCTTTCTCAGAGGTAGAACGAGATCTTTCCTTCTTCTCACTAGCACTAATTGTGCTAGCAACTGGACTGCAGCTAACCCTTTCAAAGGAAGGCTGATAAAAAGATAAGAATTACAGCTTTTAAAATGCCTCTTTGGTTGATGGTTTTCCCTTCCTGATCCTTCCTGCTAAGTACCAAACCATTTTTTTCCCCATTCCAAAGCATTTACTGAATTGTTTCTTGTTAACCTTGACATTTCTTGTGAAGTGTACATCATATAATGTGCTGCCTTTTTGATTTTGTCACTATTACTCACATTAACTAGTTAATTCTTTTAATATAAATGCACAGAGTAAATATATGGTGCACTTCTACTACTCTCATTTAAATCTTAACATACCGTTTCCTAAATTGCTACAGCTTTTTAGAGATAAACAAGGCTGCAAATTATCATTAGAGGCACAGACAGGCAGTGGGAAGTGGCAAGGAGGTGGCAGAATGCCCTGTCCTAGAAATCTGAATAATTTTTAGAATTTAACATTTAATACATCCAATTGTATTATTAAAGGGCAAGACCCAGCCATGCACAGCAACTCTACAGACTTGTTTTATAATCTAAATGCAGAGTTGACTGAGAACATATATACCAGATTTCAATAGTGTAAGTTAGACATTTACAGAGATTGCTCAGCTCCAATATAAAGAACTATTTACTCCAAAGATTCTTAATTCATTATCACCCCTTATTATAGTCACTATTTTTCTACAAGTTTGCTCAGAACCCCTGCACTTAAATGCCCATTAAGTGTGCCAGATTTCAAAACTGAAGGAAAGCAATTGCTGAAGTCAGCCTTTCAAATTGTATTAGTTTAATATTACATAGATTCAAGTGCAAGAACACTACTTTCCATGCTCTCACTGGTCACTCCTGCACAGACACACATGCAGTATTATTATCAGTATTTTTTTTCCTACAGATGTTACAGAAACTGCTATTATATCAACTCCGGTAATATTTTTTTTTCTGAATTCATCAGAAGATAACATTAAATATCTCTCATTAAATTCAACAAGTCTGTAATTTTAACTTTGCTTTGTTCATCTGTATGTTTCCTGCAGCACAGTGGGCAGTCACCCTATTGGCTCACGAGGTTTGATAAGTATTTTTGTTGTTGTTCTTGTTCTCTCCACCCCCTCTCCTTTTGAATATTTAAGAAGCCTGACTACTACATTTTCCAAAGCATGTAAAATCTACATGTAAAATCACAAATCTATTTAAGATATAACCTTTTGAGACAACAACAACAAAATCTTTTTCTTAGTCCATTCGATTTTTCTCCTGAACAGAATCTGTTATGACATGTTTTTTACATGCTGGCAGTCAGGCCTGAGAAGAAACTGAACGTGCTAATAAGTAAATCACATTCCTAAAAGTAGCATCATGAATTCATTCACTTTAATTTCTCTTGTTTTACTGAGGCTCACCAGAACTATTCTATTTTAGTGATAATAGTATTGTTAAATTCTGTCTTTTCTTCCCCCCTCCCCCTTACTGCAGTTTCCAAGGCCCCAAAATAACCTGCTCATTAGCTTCAGTCTAGTTCATTGTTAACACAAATAGGCCAAAATGTACTTGCAGAATGAAGTTGAAGCTTTCTGAAGGAACAGTATCAGCAATGCTCACCTATTCAAGTTCTTAACAGAGAGGCATTCATAGGAAACGTTCTTGGATTCTTTTATTTCTTGGCAATAGACAAATGCCTGATTATTTCATTTCTCACCAGCCCAAACTAAGTTCTAACTGACTGTAGGTGAAGAACAAAAGGTTCCACGAGCTACATAGTTACACAGCTTACTTTTAAATCATGAGTGATTTTTCAACTTTTTATACAGAAACAACGGAAATATTATATGCCAGTTTTGAAAAACAGAAATAGTACTGCTGGATTAAGATAAAGAATGAGAGAGGCAAGAACAGAAAAGGGCAGGATGACAATCCCAGAGCATTCAAAGTGATGAAGGGCACACAATCCGAAATGCACTCACAGATAATTCAAATACACTCCAGCATGTGCCCTAGTTGTACCAATAAAACTGAGAACAGGGTCATAATGACACTATCTAATTTGACACATTCAAGACATGCTAAGTAAACTCTTGCCCAGGACTTCGAAGTAATTGTTTTCAGAATATCTTTCTAATAAAGGAACAAATTAAGAATCCAATCTTCTATGTTACTATCAACTTAATATTCCAGCTTTAGCATACATAACTATTGAAGAGTTCAGTCTAAGGTTTAGTTTGCCAGTTTGAACCTAGAGCTAACATATTCTGCATTTCTGAAGAATGATAAGTTTTCCCTCTGAAGACAGGCATGAGATTCCTTAATCATTTACAGGGCAGACTCTGCATGATGTTTTGGAACACCTTCCACATGAAGTGAACATACTGCTTCCTGAAGCACTCCCAGCTCAGCCTGGCCAAGGCAGCAAGCTGGGGCCAGCTGGGACCAGTGTAACTTTCATGGAACTTAACAGAAATATGGTGCAATGTACAAACACTAGCTCTCTAAACAGTCCATGAATCATTAAAGAGGAGAATATTGTACACCGGAACTTTCATCCCCAGCACCTTAACTGACTTCAAATTCACTCCCTTTGGTCAAGTTAACACTCTGTGTAGTAGGAGTTTTATTCTGAAGAACTGCAAAAGGATTCAGAACCTGCAACTGCACCATATTTATTTGTTTTACATATATCCTGTTGCCCCTCCAAAAGGCAAAGTCGCCCAAATAAGTAACTTAATTGCTAGGAAAATACACTTTAGGACAATCCTTTAAGGCAACAAAGGAAAATAAACAAAAATAGAGTTAGATTGGAGAATGCAGAACTAAAAGGAGTACTACTGGATTTCAAAGCATCTTTAAATGCTTTAATAATTGGCATTAAAATGGGAATTTTTAAGCAATTAAGAATTTGTTACCTTGGTCTTCCAATTGGACTTTCACAAGCGAGTTCTCTGCTGCTTTTTCCTTGGCACACTCCTCCTCTTCTTGTGACCACTGCATGTGGTCCCTGCAAAAAGGTAATTGAAGAACCAGCCTTTAAAAACCACTTTCCATAATCATCTTCTGAGGAAAACAGTGACAAGTTAGCTACATTGTCTCAAATACATTTGCTTTTAAAATACAGGCAAATAACCACAATGAGACTGACAGAGTTAAAAACAAAGTTTCAGTGTGTGATAAACAAAAATTACTAGTTGGGTAAAACTCAAGTGAAACAATTAAGAAAAAACTTCCAACTGCAAACAGGCTGAAGGAGTATGCATTTTTTTCTTAAGAACAGGATTAACATATATCTTGTCAATTGAGTGGGTTTATAGGAACGTATTTTCAGCATCTAGTCAAAACTGTATTTAGTTGGATTTAATAACAGGCTTATCAACAAACAACCTGATGCAAGTAATTTCTCACATTACTAACGTCTATGATGATGTCAAAGGTCATCCAGCAAAGGAACCAGCTGTTTCTGAAACAGGGAGCATAATCCACCTATTCAAGCAGAATAGGTGGAATTGTTGAACTTAAGTTTAATAAGTTTACTTATTTGGGGAATAGAGATAGGAAACATGTAGAAAAAGGAAGAGATCTTTAATAAAAGACAATCAGTGCTGCAAGGGTTTCAGAGGCTATGCTACCTGTATTTGGGCAAAACGGTTCACCCAATGTTATATTAATCCATGAAGTGGTCACAGAACCAAGCCAAGATCTGACCCTGATGACTAAACCGCATTCCCTGCAGATTCTGTTTGGATGAGGCCACAACAGGGAGTGCCCAAAAATGCACTGGCAGCTTTTCAAAACAAACTGGTTGTCCCTCCAAATCTTTCACTCTGAAGTTTTAGAAATCACATTAAACTAAATAATATAATCTAGATAATGCTAGATCCTAATCCTAAAGAAATTAATTAACTGAAAGCCCATGACTAAAATTCTACTGATTACTATGGGAGAAGGAACCATGCACCAACTTGAAAAGAGTTCACTGTCTCTAAAACCAATCAAGCATCTTCCTGTTCTATGCTCGGTGACATACAACTAAACTTAATTTTTAGGTCTTTTATGCAGTAAGCCTAAGCCCTGAAATTTGTCATCTGTTAACCCTGTGTTATGCTACCCATTAGCATCTGGGTATCATTAGCTACATCCAGTCCCTTTTCAGACGTTGCTAAATCCTTGCTCAAAAATTGTGAGTGGCTGAGCTCGAAATATATTTAAAAATTATGCAGAAAATAATTTCTTGTTTAGCTTTTAAATTCCCCATTTCTCTTTTCATCAAATATTCCTTGTTCTTAAGTTATGAACTACAGGAATAAAAATTCCTTGTTATCCTAATATCTTAGGAAGATATTTTTCTATTTTCTAGATAGATTTAGGTATTCTTCTAAAAATTCTGTATCAGTGACTGTTTTGTATACTTTTGTCTTATTCATCTCCATTCCATGGAGAAATTTTTTTTCGATCTTACTTCATAAGACAGTTTTCCCATTGTATTGACCAGCATTCTCACTGTTTTCTGACCCCCCAATAATCATAAAAATACCTTTTAGAGATGGAAATACTCTGTTGTTTATCAGTGCAATTATTATTCTTATTAACACTTACATGCTAATGTTTTCTCTGCTATTAAATTGCTTATTTACGTTAAGATTCAGGTTTTGGTTTTTTGTGTGTTTTTGTTTGTTTGCTTTAGTTCAGCAGAGATTGCCATACAGTGCACAACTATCTGTAACATTTTTAGTACACCTTTAGAAGAATACAAGTAACTTACAAGTTCATTTTGATATGGTGTCAATTTTAGAATACAGTGCTAATCCAGTATGCAACATTATTGTACCTAAATAGTAACTTTCTGCCATTACAATATGTACTAATTATCCTCTACACTTTCTGTTTCCTAATTCATTACTGAACTATAACAATATTTTGCCTTTCATTCCATGATTATCTAATTGCTCAGCAACTTTTTTATGCAAGTCACTGAAAACTTGTAACTGTCAGGTTACTTGTGACAGTCTGAAGTTCTCCCTAGCACTACCTTTCAACATCCACTCTGTTACCCCACTGCTTTATTTATATATAAATATATTTATATGAATATATAAATATATATACACATATATATACACACATATATACCGTTATTCATCATAGTAAATAATATACAAATATATACGAAAATCATCCTTGAGTAGACATCTCACCACATGTTATGCTCAAAAACTTTAGAAGGATCAGTTAAAATCCGTGATCCCAGTGGAACAGCTGGTCGTCGACTACTTTGGTGCCTCTGTTGCATCTTACTTTTTTTCTTCAGACACAAAGCAGAAAGCCTTGTAATGAAATTCATTTTGTTCAGAGATCTGAAAACACAGTTAACTCAAATTACAGTTTTGCTGTAACTTAGTTGTGTATGTCACTTAGATGAGAAACTGGTCAAATAATCAAGAACCAGTATCAGCTTTAGTAATAATCTTTTACTATAATATCAATTTAAATGCTTTTTAGAAAGCAGCAACATCCCCTGAGTGTGCTGAAAGCCCAAATAGTCCCAAAGTAGGCTCCTGCAACAAAACCAGTTGAAAGATAAATTATTTGGTATAATTTCAGAGCCCTATAAGACAGTGGAAAGAAAAAGAAACACACAGTAAAACCATAAACAAAGTTTGACATCGTACCTTTAAAAAAACAAGCAGAAAGTGATCAGTAACGAAACCACTTGTTCTAGTGGGTACATACTGTCATTGGGCTTGACATTTTTTACCTCACTCACTAGGTAACAAGTCTTCAAAAAATGTCATTCTAGAACTGTGGCTGTGGTTTTACACTTTTAGACAGGAAGTGAAAGATTCAAAAACTGTCAACATTATGCACCAGACAGCATTCCAAAATTTCTGCTATTTTCCTGATGCCTGCTGAATGTCCTCTTTGAAATGAATGGTTTTAGATGTTCAATTTCTATCTGTGCAAATTATAAAACACTTGAGATTTTTCTATCACATGTGTAACTGTCTTCTGTTGCTGTATTTTACTTTACATGGAATCTCTTCATACAGTATTAATAATAAAAGATAACAAGGGTGTGTAGCTAGTACCAGCATTTTGCCTTTTTGTTGTTGTTGTTGTTTGTTAGTTTTTGGCATATTCTTGTGAATGTAGGCTTTCTAAGAGATGAGTAAAATGGAATACTCTTCCTCCTAATTTTACTCTGATATGCCTTTGTTCTTTTTTCCTTCAACTGCTAAAGTCACTGCATGTGACTTTAAAATGATTCTTAGTACTTTTTTTTTTTT
>VXAA01006848.1:210493-237649 GCA_013399115.1 Anseranas semipalmata | reverse complement strand
AGCCAGAAACGCGGGAGCAAGCCGAGCGTTTCCCGAGCGCCGGGGATGTGCCCCGCGGCCGCCGCCGGCGGGAGGGCCGCCCCCCGGGCTCACAACGTCTGCTGCCTGCTCGCCCGCAGGGCCCGCGGGTTCTATGCCAGGGATGCCGGTGTCGCCCTCAGGAAGAACATGGGACTCCTCAGGAAGCTGGTCTGTCAGGTAACAGCCGTGCTTCCCGGGGTTTCCCCTGCTTTGCACTGACTTAAGATGGCTTCATATTAATTTCATAGTGGGTTTTTTTTTGCAAATAAACAGCCTTCTCTGCCTTTCACGCAAATCACCAAGAGCAAAATGGAATCAAGTTTAGTAAACTTAATTATGTGCAAAAGAGAGGTATGTGTATATTTACACACTGGGGGGATTTTATCCTTGATTTAAAATTTTTCCATTAAAATTGTCAGTTTTAATGCTGGCAAGTTAATGTGACATAATATTCATTGCACATGCTGTTCATAAGCTAATAAAAAGATGTTTTAATTTAGTTTTAAAAAGAGAAAAATCTTCCCTAAAAGAAATTTTGATTTGGTTTAAAAAAAAAAATCCTTTATGTATTCAACAGGAAAGGTTCAATTAATTTAAGTTATTAAGCTGCAGGAGCCAAGTAAAGCATTTTCCAAAAGCAAAGTTTGTTACAAATCTATTACCATTACAACCACCATCTCTTTCAGGAAAGTACTAAATTCAAGAAAGTTTGGACGACTCATTCTGCATCTCCTATTGCTTATGAAAGGGGAAGAATTTACTTAGACAACTACCAGTGCTGTATTAGCAGGTAACAAATTTACAATTAAAAGTTACCCCAGCTTATAGTTTTAACACTGTGACTCAGTTTTAGACATGTAGCTAACTTTACTCATCCAAATAGCCCCTGCAAATTGAGTGGTATTTACTTATGAGCAAAAAATAACTGGATGCATAAATCTTTGTTAAATTACACTGAAGTTCCTTCGTCTCTTAATGTGACAACTGCTTTGGTGAAGGAAAGCTTTATCATACTGGTACTGTGTAAATTCAGGTTTCAGTGCACTTTAGTAGGGGTTGGAGATGGATCAGCATGTTGGGATTCTGCACTAAAAAGCCAAATGAACAGTAATTCCCTTCTTTGTGATCCAGTAACCAGCAGTGTGCTAAAGAATGTGTCACAAAATCAGCCTTTGTAACAGGTTGGTATAAAGTCTACAAACCCTGCATTAAAGAAGTAAATTATTGTTCATACAAAGGTACCAGGTGCTGAGTACTTGCTGCTTTTTAATGTATGTTGCAGATTGGTTCTCTGATCTGACGTCCTCTCCTGTTCCATTAACCGCTGCAGAGGCGCAGCTCAGAAGCAGCACAGGGCAGGGAAGAGGATGGGAAGTCCTGCTTCACCAGTCCTTGTCCTTGCTCCTTCTACTTGTGAGGGAAGTAGTAGGGACTGGGAGAACTGTGTTGCTACACTGTGGTCAGAACAGTATTGAGACAGTGTAATATGATACATAAAAGACAAATTATTTTGTTGGTGTAAACCACTAAGATTTAATTAAATTAATCTATCATTTGCTCATGGCAGAGATCTAAATCTTACCCATGTTTCATTCATACGTTGTCTCAATGCTTTCCAGTACTGGGCTAACTTGTCTAACGTCTTTCAAGGTTTATCTTTGTCTCATCCTCTCCCTAAGGGGGAAACTGCACACCCTATGAAGATTTTATTCTAGTAGTGTTTTTTTTGAATATCTGTAAATGATGCCACACCTTTATACTATGGAAGGCAACACTGGAAGTGCTTCAGGGGAAGATTCCAGGATAGTCCTTAGTTTCTGGAATATGCTTTCTTTATAATGTGTATCTCTAATGTAAGGAGATTATTATTAACTGTAACTTAAAACAAACAAACCCTAGAAAAAGTTAGGTTTTAGATATTACTTTATACTAAATATTTTATATTAGGCCTTATTTTGAGAGCAATTTCAGATTATATTTACAAAGGAAAAAAGGTATTTAAACTTCTGACTTGCCTAAAGAGACAGGATTTATAAAAGTGTATGAAATGACTTGTTGATAGAAAGTAGTTTATAAAGTAGACTAATGATTAGCAATTGTTTTCCTCCAGCATTGCACAAGAGCCAAGAATACTTTATCAAAAGCCAAAGCGTTCTAAGTCAGAAAAAATAGAAGATGCCTTATTATTGGAATGCCCACTGGTAAGATTACTTTTTACTAGAGCATTGTTGTGGAAAAACAAATTAATAACTTTCAGTGGAATAAATCTGGAGCAGTCTTTTCCTGTGAACTATTTTTGTCAACGTTTTTGTGGAGTTGAGTCATTAAACTTATGCGTATTTATTTTGACAGAATGTTTAGAGGTATACTTCTATAAATTTCTCAACAGTGTATTTGAATGCTTTTTCATGAACTTCTGTAGAAGATTTTACAAACAGTGCCTTTATGCTTATGCAACTCAATGCTCGTTCCTTACAACGTAAATTCTGTTTTAGTCTTTTATTTATTTTTGAGTTAGCAAGGGTAATAGATAGGAGTTTTAGTTTTCACCAGATCTGTTAATTTTTTTTTTTTAAAGGCAGATAAACTAATGACTTATTAAAGCAACTCTGTCCAAAAGCTATTCTGCTGCTTCCAGTTAATAGATTATATAGTTTCCCTGTTTTCTTCCCTTACATTCATAGATACCTGTACATAGATGGTCAGTCTTGCTGCAGTATTTAGAATGAAGCTTGTTCTCTTTTCTCTTAAGCAAAGGTGAATTTTAAGAAAAGATAGACAATTCATTTAGGTATTTTTCACTGAGTGGTATAAAGAGAAGAAGGAAAAGTATTTCTTCATTCTTGGGTTATTTTGTTTGGTTTGAATCTTCTGATTCAACTAGTAGTATTTTAAACTATAATATTTTGACAACACCCTGCTGGGATGTAGTCTGGAATATATGAGGAAAAAGAAATGAAAAATGCAAACAGGAAATCTACAGGATTTCTATATTGTTCTTCACAGTGCCTATGGTACAGCAATATTGTGCAATTTGAATATGTTTTAGTTCAAGTTGAAAACTCTGTTCATTGCTATTACAGATGGATTTTCGATTTGACTTCAAACTGACAATCTTTTTCACATCTGCAAAATTTTGACACATTTGATGCCAAGCAGTTAGACTTACAATCCTTTGTCTTCATGGGATAAATTGTTATGCTTAGCTTTTCTGAAGCAACTCATAGTTGTAATGTAATTTCACCATTTCATAAGAAAAGCTTCTTTTGGTTACTCATATGGGTACTGATATAACTTAGTTCTAACAATGTAATTTGAGCACATACATTACGAGGCTGGTCTCCTTAGACTGTTTGTAGAGAACGCTCCCCCTTCTCTAGGGTTTTTTCATTTGTGCGTTGTCCACAGAGAGTAGGAACATTAGCCCCACATTTGAGGTGCCAAAAAATAAGCATAGTGAGTACCATCCTCAGCAGTTACTGTTGAGCTACCACTCAATGATTTATTCTGCAATACTTAAACAATTTTCTCGTGAAGATTGGTAGATAGTTAGATCAATAAGCAGTTATACTTCATTTATGCAAGCAATAAGCAGTTATATTTCATTTATGCAAAGAAAGGAAGTCTTAAAAGATGTCTTTTCTAGAAAAAGTAACTACCTTGCAAAAAGTGTGACAACAGATTAATTATGTAATTAATTAATTATGTATTAATCAGCTATTTAGCACAGACGAGGAATATGTATCCACTTTTGTTTTCTTGTTACTATGTTAAAATGTTATATATCTTCCTGCTACAAATTTCTTTCTGATAACCTTTTTGTTATGTAGGGGGAAATGCTACCAAATCCGTCAGACTATAAATCTTCCCTTATAGTCTTGACAGTACAGAACTGGCTTCTACGTCTCTCTGCTGATAGTGGGGAAGTACTGGAAAAAATATACCTTGCGGGTTCCAGCTGCAAATTCAGGTATTAAACATTGGCAAGGGTTTATATAACTAACAATCATTAGTACTAAACTGGAGAAAGGGAATCATGTTTATTTTGCAGTATATTAAGCTGTTCAATTTCTGTGCATTCAGAAAGTCTTGTTTTCTTGATAATAAGTGCCTGTGGAAGGACAACATCTATAATGTCTAGCCAAAGGACTATAAAAATAATTTTTTATTGGAGGAAATTTGCACCAAATACAGAGCAGGAAAAGGGTGAAACCCCAAATGCCTCATCAAGCTTCACCCTATTTTCCCAGATCCTTTATTGCTGCCGATCATTGAACATAGTAGAAATACATTACCTTTGAAACACTCCCTGCAGATCAGAGGAATCATAGTTTTGGGAGTTTTTGGAGTGTAAGACAGCTCATAAAACCTTAGGTATACCCACTCATACATATCCTATGGCTGACTACAGGTCTGTTTGTCTAGCAGTTTTCCTGGAGTACTGTTCCTGCGCTGTTTTCTTTAGAAGGATTTCAGCAGCTAAAGTATCATGGTCTCAAATTTGGTATCAAGTTCCACAAAACCCACAAAGAACAGGCTACTATTTGCTTTTCTCTGACAATTTTATAGCCTTTAATATTGCAATAGGAACATACCAGGAGAGGTCCTCTAAGAAGTGTAAAACAAACTTCATAAAGCATAAGAAAAATATGTTTAAAAGTTAAAGTAAGCAGTTTTTAACTTCTCTGTAGGGTATCCATTTTATTCTTTAAAAGCAGAGTAGTTACTGCTTCTGGCAAGGTGCATGTTTTTTTCAGTTCTCAGAAGTAATGATCTTTAGACTGAAGGATAAAAAAGCAGTGATTTGTGAAGGGAAGGAATAAAATAAGACAGTGAATGTTCATACTTTAAAAAGTTTTCTCACAATCCTGTATGGAATAAGCCATTCCTAGCATCTAGTTCTGTGGCTTGTGCATTATTGCAAAATCTGCCTAGTTACAATAGATTATATTTTGTGAAATAATGTATTTATTATTAAATAGGTCTTCTCTGTCACAAATAGGTACCTCAGCTGGGATACTCCTCAAGAGGTAATGGTTGTAAAGTCAGCTCAGAATAAGCTTCCTGCAGCAGCACGGCAGGTAAGTTTGTTGAAAAACTGTCATTTTAAAATTTTTGCAAAATCAAAAAATTTACAAGAACAGATATGGAGACATTATGCTTTGTTACTATGGTAGCAGATGCCCTACTGCTAATAAATGCCTCAACTATAACAACTATATTCAATATTGTTCCTTCCCAGGCAGGTATCCAACAGTCTGTACTGTTCCATCTTGCTGTATTCCAAGTTTTACCTCTTTCATTTATTGGAATGCTAGAAATAAACAAAAAGGTAAGTTTAGTTTGTACCATAGTTGTATGACAGGCATGATTTTGGCAATTGTCCCAGGATTTCAGAAGTCATACTTAATGTTTCGGACACTACTTTTTAATTAGCACTAATGTTCTTTTAGTGTCTGATGGGTGCATTGGGGGTAGATTCTTAATTCCAGAAGAGAAAATGCAAATGCGTTGTTATTGGGTTACTCCTTGATGTGTAGGACTTCAGACTTTACTTAGAGCAACTGTAAGAATTAGAGAACCGTAGAGTCTTTGTAGAGTTCTTGTTACCTCTTCAAAGATAGATATGCTTCTGATCCATTCCTAGTAATAGCCTATGAATTCAGTATACAGTTACAAATGTTTCAAACTTGTATTATCATTGATACTGAATAGCAAAATATAAATATGTACTTGCTTTATCAGTCAAGAGGAAACAACCTTTCTGAGGTTGGTTTGTGACCTGTAATTAAGTGTATACATTAGGCAACCTCAGGCCAGATGGCAAGTTTTAGTGCTCTGGTGAAAAAAATATGTCTGTTTAAAGTCAAGGGAGTTCTAGATACAACTTACAATTGGAACAGTATGAACATGCAAAGTCTGTCTTCAAAGCTCTGTGAGCTACAGTCTTATTTAGGGTCCAGAACTACCAGTGGATTTTAGCTCGTGCTGGGTTGGGTTAAGGCTGTACCTGAGAATGTTCTGGCAAGTAAAAGAGGGGGTTTAACAGTTTTTCATTTGGGCCCATGAAAGTTTAAGGGCACATTTCTGTTCAAAGTTAGTACTTTGGACTGGAAAACACAAATTTTACCAGTATCAAGGGTATTCCTGTTCTGTTTAAGAATGGCATGCTGGATTCATCATGGTCATAGCAGGCAAAATGTATAAAAAAGTACTTCTTCAATTGGCCTGTGCTGATTATCACATCAGCGGCTAGGAATAGGTCAGGGTAGAATTTGGAATTTGAGAGTACACCCAGCAGAGGAATGCAATGCCAAACCTGATAGGGATCTGTGGGATGTAACTGTTACGTTGCAGTTAGGATTAGAGTTAACTCTTGAAGACTGCAGAATGAACCTAATGCAACAGCTTTGCTGAGATGGTATACTACAATAAAGTCTGAGTTCAGATGAGAAAGGTCTCAAGGATAGAAATGAGAGTTTGGGATTGGAAGGCTATTAAAGTTTGGGTCTGGCATCTTAAGCTAACAAATGCATTAAGAAAGTGCCATAAGACTAAGAAAAGGCAAGGTCTCGGGTGAATTTATCTTTCAGAACCAAACTGATCACTGGATCGTTGATATGGTTAAGAATTAGGAGTATTCCAGCTTTTGGTTTTCTTTAATTGCTTTTAAGGCTGTTTTACTCCTATTTTAATTGCTTTTTCATACAGTGATTCTGAATAAAGAAATGAAAACTCTAGTCTTCCAAACATCTCAGTAANTTTTTTTTTTTTTTTTTTTGTGGAGATGTTCTAAGCAGTAGCACAAATGAATACTTCATAATCATTAAAGGGGTAATCAGCTTCTCATGTATGGGTCTAATTTGAATTCAGAGAGGATCCTGTACTCTGTGACAGCTGGATAGTGTAGTTTTAGTACAGCTGTACACAGTCATAGAGCCATGATTAGACTAGTATTTTACCCTGGTGATGAAGAAAGAACAGAAGATCTGAAATCAGTACTTTTAGATTGAACTGTTAGCTTTGCTATTGACTTCCTGTGGGATGCTGGGTAATAAAATCTATTCATGTCTTGTAATAACTGGGTAATATGATACAAAGACATACTGAGAACTAATTAGAGAATAAATGTGCTTGCAGAATATGACTTATCTAACTCCAAGTGTTACTGCAGTGCAAAGTATTACAGAAACTCAGCAGAACAGATGAGTTGCAGAAACCTTTTTAAACTAAAACACTGGTCAGAGGTTTCGGTCAGAGTCAAAAAGGAAACTGATTGCAAAATTAAGTATGTAATCTCAGTATGTTGCATTCTCTCAATTATTTCTTCCTTAATAGATTATTTTTCTTTTCCTTTTTCAGATATTTGGTAATAGTGTGACAGATGTTGCTGTTTCTAATGGAATCCTGATTGTAATGTATAGTATGGGTCTGGTCAGGCTCTATAACTTCCAGGCCATCTTTGAACAGGTAATGTGAAATTTGTCGTACAGTCCATGCTATTTTGGGGCAACAAATCATTAATATTCATGTAATGCCACATAGGTACATGGGGAATGTGTCAAAGGATAGAGTTCTTGCCTAAATCTGTTTACAGTCTGAAGATACAAATGGATGCACTATCAGAAAATTCTACCCACACCAGTCACAGGGGGCAAAAACATACAAGAAACAGGGGCGGAGAGGCATTTAAACACATGTAGAGAGGAGTTATGTAAATGCTAGACCAGGGTGTGCTGCTTTTTTTGCACGTAGTCTGTAGTTGCAGTAGCAAATGTTAGGGTTAGAAAATGATGGGCATGAAAGATTGTTTGATCTGAAACTGAACTGCAGTATGTCTTCTTCCTATAAAAAAATCAGATCTTAATTCAAAAATAAGACTTTCAGCAGTATCTAACAAGATAAAGAATGCACTAGTAATGGAGCACTAAAACCAAACAGCAAGTAAATACGCATCAATAAAGCTGAATTGTTCTGCATTATTTTAGTTCATGGAACAGCCATTTGATTTGGGATGTGAATTCAACTGGAATGGTCAAGTGGGAGTTGTAGGAAAGTATCCATTTGGTCTCCCGTGTAACATTAAAATAACAGGTATTTATGATCTTTGTGTTATCTTGGCTTACACGGTTTATTTGTGACTATTTTTAGCACATTAAGAACATTAAACTTATTGTCCTCATATTGTGCTGTAGCTATACTTCTGGTTTTATGTTATAGCAAAAATGTGCTTTGCTTTACTTCTAATTACAAGAATTAATTAAATAGGACCCAATCCAAACTGTTCCATGATTTTATGATTCTGTGACTTGCCTAGAAAATTAGTACAGCAACTAAGCTATTTGAAAAACTTTATAAGCAATGCATGAAGTGGAAACACCTTCCTTATTTCTGAGACACAACTGCTTCTGGGAAAAAGGAAGGGCTAGGACATCTGGTATTAACACCCAGAAACTGTATACACTACATAAGCAAAAGGTGAGAGAAAGTTTAATCTAACCTGCAGAGGGAATTCAATGAGACAGAATGTAACTTGTCCAAGTTGCATTTTGATTTTTCTAATGGTTGGCAATGTGCCAGTTTCAGTAAAGTTAATTCCCGAGGAGAAAAGAAATTATCTCTTAAAAACAATTCTTACACTTCAAATCACTAACTTATGAATGCTCTGCATTATGTAACGACTAATTTCTTTGAAACCAAAAATTTGCTTTTGCTGGTGCATTTAAGATTAGAATTTGATATTAAGAATCTTAATAAATGACCAAAGCCTGAGACTTCCTGTGAAGTTTTTTTTTTTCCTTTGAAAATACATTCTCAAAAGTTTAAGTGAGGCACTTGAGGGGGGGAAAAAAAAAGTAGGTTTCACCAAAATCAAATAATGCATGCTTTTTTTCCTTTAATTTTTGAATGTTTCTGTATTAAATGGCTTTCACAGGAGACTGTCCCCATAAAATGCTTTTGATCTTTATGTTCACAAACAGTATCATATAGTAGATAAGACAAACCAGATTTACATAAACTTGAGGAAATACACAAAGATAAAATGCAGACTTAGTTAAAGCTTTCAGTTATAATGCAACGTTTTATCAAAACAGTGATAGGTTGCTACAGTTGACGTCTCAGGTTCTGCAAAGAGAAATTTCTCCTCATTTTCCTCTCTGCTAAACCACAGTTTAATGGCCCTTTGGAAAACATGCTGTGGGAGCTTTAAAAGGAAGCCTATACGAGATTTGTTCTCATGTCTTATGGATCATTACAGTTTTTAGTTTTGATTTTTAAAAACAATGTATTGGGGAAAAATATTTTTGATCTTGAATCATATTCAAGAATTTGCGGTTAGGAAGTTTTGAACTTATGACAAGCATTTGCCATGGCTGCTGTTTGCAGATAGTTGCATTCCTGTGGTTTTTGAGCCTTTTTTTTTTTTTTTAAGAATGAGATGGCTGACTGACTCTTCAATGTAATGTAATGCTTCAATGAGTGAGATTTTAACAGTTTCAGAGTTTAAACTTATATTTACTGTAATTTAACTGTTCATAATTTTCCTGCTTATTTAGTACCAGCCTCCCTACAGAAATTGCCAGAAGGGATGGCAATTAATATGGTGCTATTTTTATGGTGTGTTAGGTTCCCAAAAGGAAGCATAGGGAGATCAAAACACATAGGTTACTATGTACCTACCACAGCTTTTACAGCTATTGACTGGTAAGAAATTTGATTTTGGTCACAGTGGAATGAATGGAAAAGGTAGCTATAAATCTTCATTATGTCACCTTCTGAAGGTCCAGAACTTAAAATCATAGTTTGATTTATTATTATAGAATTCAGTAATTTCAATAAAAAACAGAGAAGATATTTTGCTTGCTTTTTTTTTTTTTTCCCCACAACATATTAGAACAAATACATGTTAGTGCTGCCAGGAACAACTTTATGGCTTATGTTTAGATGAGACTGGAGAGTTCTAAGGAAATGAACAAAGAGGCTCAACTGGAGATGGAAAACTCGCAACACTAGGGAAAGGACTCAGACCAATGAGAATAGGAAGTGTTGAGCAACAAGAACAAGTGACACGTAACAGGAAAGAGGGAGTTGAGGCAGCAGAGTCATGCTATTGTAGTGGTTTAGGCAATTACGACCCCGCAATTTTTTGCCAAATAAGCGTAAAAAGAAAGGCATATCTTATGAGCAGCCTGTACTGCTTAGGTTTGCCGTATTATTGGAAACCATTTAAACCTATCATTTAGTCCATCCCCTGGACTTTTTGAGGGATCTTTTTAATTTTAATAAAGAATAGATAATAAGTCTACAGGGTGAAATGTTAACAAGTTTTCTTGACCTGTTTTTTTCATTTTCTGACAGATTTTAATAACTGTTTTAATATGCAGGTCCTCTGCATATGCCTCCATCCTCAACATTCTCCACATTTTCTGCAGCTGCTTCAGTTTTCATAAACTATTTACTTTGTTATATCTCGTACAGAGTTTCCCATTTCCTATGTATTAGTCCAAAAGACAACTAGAAGACAGCCACTCTCCAGCTCAGGAAAGACTTCTTTTCCATGGACAGTAAAGTGATTCCTTTCAATCTAAAGAGCTAAGTTCTTTGAAACATGAACGAAGGAAAAAGAGGGAAGCACTATATAAACATAATTTCTGATGTCATGTGAAATCTTGGCACTATCAGGGCCTGGTTAATTATCTAGACTAAGCAGGGCAAGGACAAGTCAAAATTTGTTCGAGACCTTTGGGACAAAAAGTCCAGATAAGAACCTTGTTCTCCTCACAGTAATTCAGCTTGGGTATTTATATTCTGCCTGTTTAAATGTCCCTGCTAATTACTGATTTTCTCCACACTTTGTCACCCCACGCCTCCCCCCCCCTTTTTTTTTTTTGCAGCACTTCTCTGTACTGTTAAAAAGAGCTGTTTTTCAGTTTAAAATTGATACAGTCATAGCAGCTGTAGAAATTGCTTTTATTTAGCTATTTGATAAAAGTTATAAAGCTCTGTAGAGTCCATTTCTTTCCAAGATGCTTCTCTCATTTAGTACACAGAAGATCTGTAGGAATGGCATATTACATCCGTGTAATTTATCCCAACTGAACTGAAGGGAGAACTAGATTCCTCTTGCCACCAATTACAATAATTCTTTGATTTTGTTTCTTATGAACTCAGATACAGATTGAATTCATTGTGGTCCACACTATTTTGTCCTATTACATAAAAGGAGAAGGAATATTTGCATTCAGGTATCTTTCTGCATTTAGTTCTGTTATTTGAGATTGCATATCAAAAGGGTCACTATTCTCTTGAGAAAAATAGTGCTAAATAGCTGGAAACAGGCTAACAGCAGCAATTTGATCTGTTCGTGTGTATGTCCGCTCTCATTCAGATGAGATAGATTAATTTTAACTGTTTGCTAAGTCTTTGCTTATGCAGCTCATTTGGAATGAAGTAAGTCAAAGATATCAGAAGAGCAGTTCAGCATGAAGATCTGAGAACTCAGTAACTTTCCACAGGGAATTGCAAATGTGTGCCTGGATGCTAGGTGAGGAACAGTAGCTAGTGCTAGAAAAAATACAACAGCCAACGTATTTCCACCAGTCTTCAAAAGTTCTGAAGATTAATAGCTTCATTGTAACTTAGAATTGTAAGGATCAATAGAATTATGATTGTTCTGCTACTAATGGTCTTAACATTACCCAATATTTGCAGATACCCCACCTTTGCTATTTGAAGCATCTTCTCTGGAGAATGCATTTCAAATTGGAGGTTACCCCTGGCATTATATCATCACACCTAACAAGAAAAAACATAAAGGAGTCTTCTATATTTGTTCTCTGAAAGACAATGCTTTGGTAATATATTCAGGTAGCAGCTTCTCTGAAATGAATGTGTATCACAGTTGTCCTCACCTCTCCTTCTGACTAGTGCTTGAGCTAACAAGGTCCTCATTTTCCAGTGAGGCGATCTCACAGGGATCACCCCACAGTGTTGTATCTGCTATCCAGTGAAGTCATGTTTTCTCCTGAATTAGTGTTGCTTCTGATACTTCCTTCATTCCAATATAGTCATAGCACTGCCAGTGCTACATAGCACTGTATTCCCAATTTAGAAGTAAAGGCTTGAGCAGAATCTCATACCTGATTCCTTGCATGGTAACATCTTAATGTGCACGTCTGACTGGTCAGCCTACTGAATGGCATGACTAAAGAAACATTTTAAGAAATTGCACAATAAGTTTCCGTAATGTTTGTGGTTTATCCTTGATTTGTACCTTCTCTCTATCTCTCTGGAAAGATTTTATTACTCAGCTTAATCCAGCATACTTTTTTTTTTTTTTTCTTTTATGTACTGTTCATCATATGTTCCTTTGCGTGAGCTCACCATCTCAGGTTTTATTTTGGATCTACATTTGACCTGAAGATAATTCTGTAGTATAAGCAGCTTCTGGCCTCTTAGTTCAGGATTATTCACCAAAAAAATTTCTTATCTGTGAATGTCCTCATCTCTTTTACCAGCCTGATCAAATCAGCGATCCCCCTCCTATCTCTTTTTATCTTCAAAACGTCTTTTACAACTATAGCTGAAGATCAATTTTGATTCAAAGGGACTTGTGCAATCCTTTCTCACCTAGTTTTTTCTATGTGGATTCATGCATTTGAAAATTTGAATGATTAGGTCAGCTAAATTTAACAAAAAGCAACTGCCAAAACTCCAAGATTTTGACCAATTTGCAGCTGAAATCACAAGCTATCCCTGGCTTACACACTCCACAAATATTTGCACAAAAGAGGCTGAGCCTGAGGTTTGAAGCACAAGTTGAAGTTTGTGCTAATGCTTTTCTCATGTCTTGACACAACGCAAATTGCTAGAATTGTTCAAGAGTTTGCAGAATGTAGGCTAAGTCTTCATTTTGCATAGTTTTAGGAGAGGTAGGACCATGTTTAATCACGGTACAAGGTCATTGCTTATTGCATATTAAAAAAGTGTTGAAACTGTTCCATGGAATATCCATGAGAATTAGAACTGTCTGAGTCTTTTTTATTATTATTATTGTCCACTGCCATCCTTTCTGGTCATGTTTGTCAGTAATATTTACAAACCTTCAGAGGTATGTGGAAAGGAGCTGAGTATTTTCTCTCTAATTAGAACTGTGAGACTTTAAATATAATAATATTCTAAGCTTTCCTTTCCTTCTTCAGGCAAAAAATGGCATACAGGATATGAAATGCTGTTCACTGGAACCTGACTGGATATATTTCCATCCAGATATGTCGGGCAGAATAATCCATGTGGGACCCAATTTGATAAAGTACGAGCCTTTTTTTCCTCAAATCTTATTTTCATTAGATGGAAAGTTGCATAACTGCGTAAATTCAGTAATTTGATGATTTGTGGGCCAAAGCACTGTCATCAGCTCCTAGAAACTGGAAAAATGATGAGTTTGTCACAATCGGGAGTCCTGCTAGAAACATCTGTAGATTTCTACATGATGAGTGTGGGCATTGGCAGGCAACACTGGATTTTGATATGAAAAAAATTCTAGGACCACTATGTTAAAATTTCACTGATACATGTAAATTACAAAAATAATTTATTTCAATTTCAGTTATTTCTATTGGGTTTTAATATACCTGATTTTTTTTAAATTATAAATATAGAAGGGTTGTAGCAGGTGGATTTGAATGCATGACTCATTTTGTGATTTCTGTCTCTTTTGTAGAATCTTGAAGCTTAAGGAAGTTGAAAATAATACAGACCAAATGGAAATTTCAGAAGACTTTATAATTGTGGCCAACAGAGAAAACTGTGTGAGTTTAACAGGAATTTCTAATGTCTGAGATCACAGTGCATGATTTTGAGCAATACACAGGGGCTTTGTGTATATGATTAATCACTGTGTTTTATGGGCATAATTCAAAGCTTTTTGAAAGACATTCCTTGTCTTCATTGGACTTTTATTAAGCTACAGGAAAGAAATTTTGAAAACAAATTACATTTTCAGGATAGTTTTCTGAATCCTCAAGCCTTTTCTTAAGTTCTCAGCATTCTTTATGGTGTGTAGCGTAAATGTATCACTGATGTAAAACATACGTACAAGATGGTGACAGATTTCCTTCCAATGAAGGTGCTACCAAGGATAATTTTGTGTATCTCTGGTGCTCTGGTAAGTTGATCATACAAGTGCTAGAAATGTTTCAAGTCTTGTAACTTAGGGGTAAGTCTTCATAAGACAGAGACAATACATTGCTTCAAAAAGTCTGACTCTCTTCTGGCTATGCACACCTCTCACTCCCTTGTGACAGGTTTGGCATTCATGTAACCCTTGGTGAGCTAATTCAGTGCAACAAAACAGTGGATAATAACTCAGGAAAAAAGATGCGTATTCTTTTTGCTTGCTTGGAGAGTTGAACTGGGGCTGAAACAGAACAGAACTGAACCATCAGTGGGTCGTAAGAGTGCAGGAAGTTAGAACCAAGTGGCAGGGGGATGATCTGAACCTCTGATAGAAACGAGCTGTTAAATCACCTCAGTTGTTTCATGACATCTTTTAGATTGTTTTTGTGATTTTTCTATCACAAACGTCAAAAACGGTTGAAGAGCACAGTTATGAAGAACATTTTTTGTTAATGCCTGGAACTGTCATTTTGCTTCAGCATACAAAGTTATGTCTTATATATAAGGAAGGCTTTTTTATAGTTTATGAGTACTGTAAAGTCCCTGAAAGTCAGTGATAATAATTTTGAAGCTTTCTTAGAAGAAAAGTTTATGTATTAAAAATCTATACTAACTCAGGAGTAATACTTCCATTAAATTCAGAAGGGATATGCTTTGTCTTCTAATGGCTTGCCTTATGTTTTTTACAATTTGTTTAGACAACTTTCTGTTGGAATAAAAGCTAAGGAATTAGAGTTTTTAATCCTGTCTGTGCTGTACCTTTTACTTTTGACCTCCTTTAAGACACTGATAACCCCAGTTTTGAATGTTTCTGGCATTAATGATGCCCAATGGAAGCAGCTGTGGTGGTTTAAGATGCTACTTTCCCCATCTTCTGGAATTAAGTTTAAGAAGCAAATTGGTGGTGACTTAGCTGTCTTAATTATCATTCCAGCATCTTGGCTCCAGTTTCTTCTGTTGTTCTAAAAAAATATGGTAGCTAAGAACCTTTGCCACCTCTATAGGACTGAGAACCGGTGATTATGAGTAACATCAGTAGTGTCTCACCGAAAGCCAATAAATTCATGAGCCTTCAAAAAGAATGGCAGCAATAGGGCCATGTATTGTTATGAGTAAAACAAGATCCCAGAGATTAAAGCAAGGTCAGAAAGCAAAGATGTGAAATAGATATGTTGTCAAATAGATATGAAGAAACTATAATGCTCTGAAGTCTGGAGCCATTCTTTTCTTCTTCTCCAAAGGTGAACAGCTCTGTTACTGTAACAGCTTCTGGTCGAGTGGTGAAAAAGCGTGTAAACCTGCTGGATGATGACCCAGAACAAGAGGTAACTGATGTATTGAGTAGAAGCAAATCGTGGATTATTTAAGAAGTTTAGTGAGACAGAAGTCATTCTCGTTACAGGTGTAGTGCTTGTAACCATTAGCTGTGTTAACCTTTTGAGTTCTGTATCCATCTTCTGTGGCTGTCTTTGTCTTAACTTCTAAGTATTCCCCCCCACTTCTTTTCACCACGGTTGGAGTTTGTTCTTTGGATAGTCTGTTTCTTTTAAGAACTGAGCTTATGCCCCATGACACCATCATAACTCCATGTGACTACAGTGGCACAGAAATGAAATGTTGATGTGACGAACCATTACTCTTCTCTCTATTCAAACATTTCCTTTAAACATTTCTTTCAAAGTATTTTATGAACTGGAAGAAGCATATTTTTTTTCTCTGCTTTATATAAAAGACTAGAGGTACCCAGTCAATATAATCTAAATATCTAAACTATATTTTCTCTACCAGCTACTTTGATTAGATTGCAGGAGAAAGTATTCAACACTTTTCCTTGAAGTAACTGCTTCATGAGAGTGAAAACACCACATGCTGTGTGTTGAGTCTTCACACACACAGCCTCTTTAAGAGGCTACGAAGAGTATTTTTTAGCTTTCTATCTAGAGCTGGAGCTGAAATTGACATAAGCACAACAGTTAAAATTCATCAGTTTCTGGCAGTTATTTCTGTTCTTTTTTCTGAGGAAAAAGATGTTACTATGGTAAAAATACAGGACAGTCCAATATAATCCTTCAGGTATGTAGCTCATTTCTATTTACCTTTTCCAACGTAATAAAAATTAGAGTCTGCGCACTCTATCTTTTCTCCCACTGGTACACTTTATTTGTGATGCCATTAGATATTCTTCCACTGTGGAAGAAAAAGACTGGCTTGAATTTAAAAAGGAGAAAAATCATACACTGTTTAATCAGTAAAATAAGTATGTTGCCAGGTTCATGACAGTCAGAGGCAGTTCACATTCTTCACCTTTTGGTCTCGGTTATTCACTGTCACATAGTCTGTGGAGAGAGAGAGAGAACTCTGAACAGAGGACATAGGTGTTCATGTGAATGGAATTACCATAATACAGCCATCCTCTCAAAATCAGTAACGGTTTTAAGGCATACTGTCTCCAACATGTCTGCTTCAACATAGGGCATGGAGTTTAAACTATACGTTTCTTCTGTCATTTTCAAAGTATTTTTTTTCCATTTCCTGTATGATATATATAAAATGCATCAATTTGTACATTAAGGCTGTTCAGAACATCACTTTTTTCTCTTCCAGTCTTAAGAAATTTTGCTGAAATATGTTAGACACTTTGTGCTGGGAAAGATGCCTGTTGCATATCAGGCTGGCAAAGTTTTCTTTATGATGCCAGAAGACTTAAGAATTAGAATTTTTCCAATTCTTCTTTCACCTGAAAGAAAGAGCTATACCATTTAGGAAGAAGGGAATGTGAAATGTTGTTTCATATGTAAACTTGGTTTTGTTTTTTCCTAAGACATTCAAAATTGTAGACTATGAAGATGAATTGGATTTGTTATCCACTGTGGCAGTTACTCAAATAGGAGCTGATGGAAGAGCTCACCTTGACTTACACTGTAATGAACATGGGATTCTACTTAAGAGTATTCCATTACTGGAATCCTGGGATGTGGTGAGAATTCCTTTTTTATTTTTTTGTTTGTTTACACTAACATATTCCCATAGCTATTTACCTACCATTTTACATTATTTTTTTATTCAGATTGGAAGTAGATATATAAATTGTGTTGCCGAATGTTATGGATGAGATTTGTACAAAATAATAATAAGTCTTTCTGAAGTATTTATCAACTTGAATACTCAATCTCTGGATAGTTACATCAGCTTAACTTTACAACTTGTAAATTAAGCATGGACCTTACTGTATGTATATTTAGAAAAATGCAATGGGTTTGTTTAGGTACTTAACTTAGATGGTCTGAATTATTCAGCACCTTTAGTGCTTCTTTTATTGTCATGTGTACAGGCAACCGAGGATCCTAACTTAACTCAAATGCTTTAAATTGTGCTTAGGTTTCTAAAATAGGCATGTAGAAAAACTCTAGAAGTTCTCAAAATTCTGTCCTTTTTCTGGAAGGGCAGACTGTGTGCCCTCGCACAAATTTCCTATCTGATCAGGGAGGTAACCAGTGTTACTCCCTCCCCCCCAGGGAAAATGGTACAGGCATGGCAGTCTTAGTAAGCTGTGGAAATGGAGACTGCAATCAGAATTATTTTTCTCATTTCAGACTTACAGTCATGAAGTTTACTTTGATAGAGACATTGTATTGCACATAGAACAGAAGCCTAACAGGAGGTTCAGTTGTTACGTTTACCAAATGGTCTGTGATACTGCAAAAGAAGATGAATGCTCACGCCGTGAAAAAACAGAAAGAGTGTTTTGTAAAAAAGGAGGGAGAATTTTTGAATATATTTAAGACATAAAAACTACAGAGACTTCAATTTGGATGTTATTTAAGGACTTCATACATATGAATGTCAGCTACTGTTTTTCAGCCAGTGTTCAATTTTAACATTTTGTACTGTTATGAGATGTTTTATTTCTTTTTTCTCTCTAACATTGTACAGTTGTCTGTAGTCCATAATGGCTTTTCATGTATTCACCAGTTCATCATTAATGCTGGCTACAGCATTTTTTGGTTCTCTTCAGCAACTGCATTAAAATATTGGACATCAAGGAGAAAGATGTAGACTTACTGATCATCTACCACCTGCTGTGTTCTGTCTTACATAGTTTTACCTATGCAAATTTAATACAGACTGTTAATTAAACAAAGCATGTAAAAGTGTATAGGATGAATTTTATGTGTTGTATGAAAATGGCAGTTACCATTAGAACACTTAGACAAAATCCTTCTGTTGGTTTTGTGTGACATATAAAACCACTTGGGTTTTCTGTTTGTTTTGGTTGAAAGAGAAATATTAATAAATGATGTATGTTTACTGCCTTTTATGCATATATATATTTGTTATTATTTTATAATGCACATATTAAAAAAGACACTTCTGCGTTTCCCCTTATTTAGGTTTAGCAATTGTTCAGTCTGAGCCAAAGCTACCAGACACTTGGCCTTATCACTGTGTGCAGCCTGTCTGATACATGGGCGTTCCATGTGGTATATTCATTACAAATACAAATGCACAAACAAAAAACAAACAACCCACAAGCTGTAGGCTTCATGGTCACAAAGTGTGGCCATGCAAATGACCAAATACAAAGTGACCAAATGCAAGCCAAAGATGGCCTCAGTAGGTCTTGGAGGGATGACCGTCTGATTTCTCCCCACCACCACCCTCATGTTCATTTCATGATAATTCTAAACGCAATATTTATTTTCCTCGTAAACTTTACTAATGAAGTGTTGATTATTCCAGGTGGTGCAATAGGGAAGAGCTTTAAAATTATATATAAAAATAATGTATTGCAAGGCTTTATAAAAAATGTAATGGAAAAAAAAAGTGAAATAAAATTATGGGGGGGGAGACAAAAAGAGATGTAAGAAGGTAATGAAACAACAGTAGAAATAAAGAGCAGCAGCAAAACTCTACTTGCATGCTTCAATAAGTTTTCATTTAGTATCCAGGAAAAAGCACGTGTCCAAGTATCAGGGAGATAATAGAGTAGAAACGAATACAAAGATAGGATCCAGCACTTAAGCAGAAATTTCTATTCTGGGTGTGTATGGGTTAATTATTTGTAACTAAATTTCTTTCACTAGGAATCTGTCACCTCAGTCAATGATGACAAATCTAAACTACTTTACCATGAACAAGAAAAAAATACAGCCTAACTGAAAAGTAAGGTTGCAAACAGGACAACTGCTTTTGTCAGATACTCAGAAGACCAACAGTAAAGGAAAATAGAGGTGCATTAGTATTTAAACCAGAGAAAAGATTTTCCTCTCGTATTGTTTTCCACCTGTGTTCTTGGCATAGCCCAACACTCTGCCTCTGTACTCTCCATTGTCCTCTGGCCTTACGCTGCCCTTTTGCAGACAACTAATGACCAGAAGGTTGAACGCTTGGAGAAGATTGCTACAGAGCTGTTTTTCATGATACTCCTTATCTCTTCTCTCCATTACTATTTTTGATGTATGCAAATTATTTTATATAGCTATTAACACAGCTGATGAAATTTTACTGTATTGTTGAGAAGCTGGATATCAGAATCTTTATTAATAAGAGCTACTAAATGAAAACTAGCTGATGAGACTTAAAAGATACTTAGTAAGGAAAAGTACAGTTGCCAGATGGTCATGAATCATGTTTGCGGACAGTGTAGATGGAAGGAGGCAGAAACACTGAGGCTATTAAACAGCTGATTTATTTCAAAAAAGGCACAGTAACTATTTTGCTAGCCTTCAAAAGTATCATGCAATTCTGAGAAATCAGATTTCAAATAGAAGTGGTTACAGCAAAAGCGGAAACTTTCCCAGATTTGGATAAAGCAGAGAATTTTATGGGAGACTTTTGCAGTTAATGATTATATAAACCCCACCACCACCGTGACGTTTTCATGACATGTTTAGTTTTCCATATCGGTACTTCATGCTCACTTCTGTTCGGATTACTAAAGCAGTTATTCCCAGAGCAAGACATTTAAACTTCATTAGAGAATTGTTTATTAAGTAGTGCAGGTTCTGTTCATAAAGATTAGCTATAGCTTTCAAGAGTGCTATACTTTCCAGTGACTGTTATTTTGAAGCTGCTGGGGACTTGTGATAGCCTGCTAAATCAACAATTGCGCATAGGTTTCCATCTGTTGAAAAATGCAGGAATTTATAGTGAACAAAAGGCAGCCTAGACTTTGATGAAGAAGATTATGGGCTTTGTGTAAGAAATTCTATCACTCTAAATACGCGGTATGTTGCTAAACTACAGATAACAGCAGATGTTCCATGCTGGAAGGTCACACACAGACATTTTCATTCAGAAACAGGAGAGATGTTTCTGTTTAATTTAAAACACCTTGAAAGCTATTTAAGAATAGAGAATCCAGAATGACTAGCCCTGAATAGTTCCATGAGTATACTCACGACCCTGCTTACAAATGGGCTGGGACACACCAGAGAAGGAGAATCAGTAAATGCTTATGGGTTGCGCTTTTCAAGTTGTGAACAGCCGTGTTGACTTCCATACCTATGCAGAGCACCAGAAAATTCTAAAAATAAACTTTTATTTAAAATTGATGAAAATCCTGACCACAAACCTATATTTTTTTTACATTGCAAAGAATAACCCTATATCTGAACCAAACAGTAGTATCTGCATGCTTGGTGGCAGCCCACCTGAATCAACAGCTTTTATTTCAAGTTAAAGTCTGAAACAAAATTCATCCACCAGAAAAAGGTAGTACTTTTCCTTGCCAGGAGATTTTATATGTAATACACCTAAGCATTTTTAGTTGCTGCTGCTGGCAGGGCTGTACTACTGTGTGGGATCAAATTGATACAAAATCTGAATAAAGGCATTAGATCTGACCTGTAGACCTATACTTTGCTGTCCACATATGAGGAATCTAGAGCACTTTTCTCTTTTTCGAAAGTAAACTAGGTACTTAGCAATCTGTTACACAATCTGAATAATTCAGTATGGTTAAGAGTGACAGTATTTGTAAAGTTGAGAAATTCTAAGGATGCTAATGTGGTTTCCATTACAGAGATAAAAAATATTCTTGTATGCATGCCCAACATAATTATCTCTGCAAGCACCAAACTGTGACATAAGTACAAGAAAATAGAAACAAAATTGCTCTGAAAAAAAAACCATAGAAATAAATTCCTCAATATAGTTTATTTCCAATCTGTAAATACAGAAATTAAGATGAATAAAATAAATATTTTTTTTTTTCATCCTTCACAGGCAGTAGCTAACTGCTTTATGATCAGGAAACCCATTTACTGATAGTTTTCTGTTTTACAAAAAAATTGGACTAAAGAACTATTAATGTGAAATTCTGAGTTCCCTCACTTTGTGTTTCAGTGGGTGCTTACGACTCATGCAGTGGATTCCAAAGTCTGCAGATAAAGCCTCAAATAATTAGATCAAATGCAGTCTCAAGTAACGGGATCAAGTGCGTACTTTAAAAGATGGAAGCTGAAAAGCTCATACTTCCATTATTTTTTCTAAAGCAGTATATGCCCCCCCCAAAAGAATATATATGTATGTATACAAAAAAGGTAAACACATACATACGAACTATTAACGTAAGTAGAGATTCTCAAATGTACATTTCAAACATAAAATTGAAGGGATCTTAAGCCATTCTTGCCAACATTCCCAATTAGGTAACATTACCCAAACTTTCTGCATTTTCTACATGGACAAATGTTTCTTCATTCTTCTCTTCTGGATATGTCCTGTTATTTTAACAGCACAGTTTCTTGTTCATTTTACTCTCATTTTGTCTTTTATTTTCCTCCTGTTATTCAGAAAAATACCTTCTTATTACTTAACAGTAACTGAAAACCACCGAAAACTCACCAGCAAGAAACTTTTTTTCCTTATGGAACCGTGACAGCTATCCCACATGATGGAAAAGCTAATGAACAAATTAACTGATGTTAGCTAATTAAAACGAGGTCTCTGGGCATTCTGCCTGCAAAAGGGAAAATGTTGGTCTAGTAACTAAAAAGTTGATCTAGTAACTAAAAAGGTCATGGACTAGTGAATTCATACTGGGTTTCATACTAGTGAATTCATACTGGTTTCAACCTTAAGGGTTGTTTGATTCTTGCTTTCTGCTGCTGCCAGTATGTATAAAACCTAAATAATATGAGCAAAAAGAGGAAGTGGTCAAAATGTGACTTCCTAAGGCTGTGCCATGAAAGAATTTATAGGAACAGTGACTGAGTTCTTTTACAACTGCCAAGTATTGCCACTGTCAGAAGTACAGTACCTTTAAAGGGCTTTTTTCTGAATTGATCTGATATATGTGTATCAATGCCTCACTACTAAAAATCACATAGCATATCTGTACATTCTGAATCTTTTCTTTATCTCCATGAACTGGAGAAATTTAGTTAGTCCCTGCTAAAACAAATAATTCAGATATTTCCTGAAAAAAAAAAAACCCTACGTTTGAAGAATGAATGAATAATATAGTAACTGCCAACTAGTCCTATTCACAAGATAGTTTCTGTGTATCAACACGAATTCCAGGTGTCTCTCCTGATACACAGACTGAAGAAGTTATGAGTACTAAAAGAATGAAACAAGTGTTTCAGCATTTAAGATCATTTTTAGAGATTTTTAAGGAAACATCTTTGTTTTGGAGCTATTTCACAATCTTGGATTTTCAGAGACCACTTGAAGCTCTCTGGTTGCTAGACTTGGCATTTGTGCAACTATAACTTCAGTGTTTATTTCTGCTTTACTGAAGTTACAAAATGATGACCTAAATAACCTCCAGGAGCACCAAAAGATTTTTCTGCCAACTCATTCTAATGTTTTTAGATTAAATAAATTCAAAGTAGTCAAACTGCTTGCTTTGGATAATAAGTGATTACAAATGAACTTTTTTTTTCTTTTTTTTTTTCTTTTTTTTTTTTTAAGAATGAAAGCAACTAAATCCCCTTCTAGCAGAATGAATAGTTACAATGATAAAATTATAAATACTGCTTTGGTTGGTATAGCTTAACAACTCATTTAGTAAAACAGGGGTACAAACCCCATAAGATTGCAGGCTCACCAGCCTGTCCCCAGTAGCAGCTGCTTGCCAGAGGCCAGATGGGAAAATTATTCTGTTACCATGTTTACCTGGATGCTCCACATGCAGACTCTCACATTGGAAGTTTTCCTGATTAACTTCTGGATCTGCAGTTGTCCTCAGCTTTGGGTTTGTACATGTGCTGCCTGCCTCTAACATGCAATTTGCAGCATAGTTGCAGCACATTTGCGTGCTCTGGGGCAGAGATCTAGGAAACTCCCAGCTGTTGACACCACATTTCCAATTTTAGTCCTTTATAATGCCAGTGCCCCTTCTTTCTACTGCCTGAAAGCTGGCCTGATTTTATAGCTCTCATAAATATTTGTTTTGTGGATCAAAGCAGCATACATCCAGCATTTCTACTTTCTACAATAAAGAGTTTCACTGCATAGGTAATAATGACTGGCCTATAAACTAGTATAGAAATTTGGACAAAAGCTGCACTACCTAGTTTATTCTATCTCAGTAAAAGCTCTCTCAAGGGTGGAGAGTAAGTAAAGATTATTTCTAGGAAGGGTCCCATTCCATAGTCCCAATTTTTGCAAAAAAGAAATCGGTAATGCACTCAATAGCAAAGGTCAAATGGTTCTGCTTCTTAGACATGGAACTGACTGCCAGAAAGAGTAGAAGGATCATTCTGGTTTGTCAGTCTTCCTCAAGCACTAATTATGTAAACTCACTTGTCAGTATTACTCCTGGTAAGATAACTCCTGAGGGGATATTTCTAAAGCTTTCACAACAGTCAGCTAAGTTAGCTGCTAGGACAAACCTGGCTCTGCTATCTCAGCAGTTTTGTTTGTTTATAAGATGAACAGCCATCAGGCTTCTGAAAAGCTCATCCAAATGCTTTGAGGAACACTGTAACCACTTTGGAATGTCCTGTTCTAAGAGCTGGATCTTCAGTGATTTGTCCAGCCTGGAAAAACAGAGATAAAGTTGTAGCTGGTGAAAGAGACTCTAACCTCTTTCTAACTATAGTTCTCACAAGTCAGTTACTGCTCACTGGAAATTAGAAACGCTTCTCATATTGAAAAAGTTACATCAAAAGCACAAGATAATGATCTATGATGATATGGTGTGTTGGTTAGGTAGATGTCCATGTAGATCTATGTATAGGGTGCTGCTCTTGAAATATATAAATGATATAGCAACTACAACAGATGTTGCTGAGTAGCCATGCATCACAGGCATAATACAGGCAGGAGTCCATTTCTGCTTCTCCAAAATAATTTGTGAGTAGTCCATTTTTCTGTTTTGTAGGTTTTTACAAATCTGAAGTCACAGTCATCCTGCTCCTATACCTGACAACGCAGCAGCAGCACAAAGGGAGTTCATATTAGGTGATGTCCTGACAACTGCTAAGAGGGAGCACCAAACTGAGAGAACTGGTACTGTTCTGGAAAAACATCAATGCGCTCTAGGAGACAGGGGCTCTGGGAAAGAACAGAGATCGTGAACTGCCGTGGCACCTGTCCACAGCAGTGGTTAACAAAAGCAGGTGTTCATTGATCCAAGAGACTTGACAGCCCTCTACAAGCTAGTCTCATTGCTATGCCAGTACGGGTTTATGTTCCGAACAGATTATCAAATGTGTAACTGAGCCCTCAGCATCCAACTGTATGATATAGTTCCCACCCCCATGTACACATGCAATCCCCTCTGATGTTGTAGCTGTGCTAAAGATTGCTTCAGATTCCATACCAATCCAACACAGGTATCAAGTGGGCAAAAAGAGGTGGAAGAACAGGAAGCAAGGAGAAATACAGGCAGGAGTTACTAATTCTGCTGCCTGAAACCTCTTCTGCATTACAGATTTTCCATAAAGTACATTTTAATTGATCCAACAATTTATTTTGCACTTGGTTCTGGTTTGGTGTATTTAACACTCTCTAAGCTTTCAAGCTTTTATTTTAAAAACAATTTGTTCATGGTTAGCTGGCAAAACTGGGCCTCATATTTCAGTGCAATAAAATTCTGTGTTTGCTCTTGATATTGGCTGCTTTAACAAGGTATGCCAGTTTGAGCTATATGAATTCATGAAGGGCTTCTGGGACATAAAGATTTAGGCTCAAGTAAAATCCATTTGGGTAGAAGGTTCCTAAATGGGACTGGCAGGGTGACTGGATATAATCAAAGCTTGTTGAAACTAGTTGGCACTGGAAGTATTTTGAAATTTGGAGATTTAGGATCACAGGAGATTTAGGCTTTTTAAAACTCTCAGGTTATCTTCAGAAAAAATTCAAGTATAAACTAATAGGAATCTGAAAATTTCAGTGACACAGGTTGTTGAATGATATTCCTGTTTACCACCCTATTTGTCTGGCAGCAACAGTTTGAATTCTTGCCTCCTTCAACATTATTCACAGCTCTGAAGAGCAGTACAAGGATTGCTATTTATAATCTAATTCACTGGAAAGCAAGGGAACAGGAACTAGTTTGCAGATCCCCAAACAGCAAAAATATACCACAAACGCCTGTTCTCTGGTAGCAGTTAAAATGGTGAACTATGGTACAAATGGGAGTTCTACGGTAGCTTAAGAGGACACAATTCTATAATAGGACAATCATCAGGAGTAAGACACTTTACACCTTTTAAAACTATTATCTCAGATTTTCTATAGATTCAACAATATGATATGCCAGTTTATATTCACTTTAAAGCATTTTTTGCAACTGAGAAAAAAAAGTTGTAAGCAAACGCTAGAGCCTGATGGATCAGAAAGATATACCAGTTTAGTTGTTTTTAAGCCTGATTATATCATTATAGCTAAAGCTGACTTTAAAATGTCTTAAACTGGGCATATCAGCAGATGAGCCCTAGTATATCATGCTGTAACTTTTTAAGATGGCTTCAGCTGTCGCTTCTCACCCAGACCCTGTCAGAGGCCAGCAGCATTGGACAGTGGTCTAGCACTGGAACAGGTTGCCCAGAGAGATTGTGGAGTCTCTGTCTTTGGAGACTTGACAGGACAATGTCCTGAGCAACCTGCTCTAGGTGACACTCCTTTGAGCAGGGAGGTTGGGCCAGGTGAACTCCAGAGGTCCCTTCCAATCTCAGCTACTTGGTAATTCTGTGATTCTGTGAAAAGCGTTTGTGCCTTACATGATTGCCTGCTTACAGCCACATTTTTGTCCAAATATAGTACACAATCTAGTCTGACATCAACATGTTACAAGACATCTCAAGCAACCTTGGTTACTGTGTTAAAAAACATCTGATTCCACTTACACAATATCTTCCAATACTATTGTTTGGACAGCATCACAAAAGCTTTATAAGCTAAAATATGAATGAAATGCTGCCCCCAAGCCTACCCTAATAGATGGCATTGTCTCTGATACTGCTTAAATGCTACATTGTAATACATGCTATAAAGATTAGTAACTGAGTTTAGAATTTTTACTAAGAAACTATTTCTGTAACTGCCAATTCTTGATCTTTCAGATACTGTCAGATTTACTAATTTAGGTGACCGATCTCATTGCTTCTATGACAGCACTTATGCTCTAAGTAGATCTATGTGTGTGACTGTTTTCAAGATAATCTGCCCTTAATACATTATTTGGCTGCACGAACAGTACAGTCAGTTTTTACAGTACGAGTTGACACAGATATGCAAAGATATGTAGGTGTCACCGCTCAGACCTGAAAGGCCTAAAGTGAGATTTTTTGTGATGGATTTTGCTGGCGTAAGTACATTTGCCAAAAGTCCTGTGAAATGTAACCTCTGACTGACGTGTTTTCTCGGGAAAGTCGGAGCGCTGGACGCGAGAGGCAAGGCTCGGCGAGGTTGGGAAAAACACTTGAAGGAACGCGAGCAAGGCCACTCCCCCTCGCACGAAAGCCGTGCCGAGGGGCGACGCCGGCACCGAGCCGAGGCGGG
>VXAA01006848.1:170635-210123 GCA_013399115.1 Anseranas semipalmata | reverse complement strand
CGGTAGCGGATGGCAGCGGCAGCGGAACAGCCCGCGGCAGCGGCTGGAGCAGCTGAGGAAAGGCAGCGCTCGCCCCGAGAGGGGACAAAGAGTCCTTTGTAATAAGCCGAAACTGCTATATATGTTTTTGTTGTTTTCTTTTTTTTTCCCCCTCCTTCAAGCACTTGTTTATCCTGGCCTGGGATTTCCTAGCACTTTGAGCAATGCTTGCGAGGTGTGTTTTCCTGGCCAGCCTGAATTTATGTGAGCTGGGAATCCAAGTGCCAGAAATGCTGCCCTAGGAAAGTTTCTCTCTTTTGGCTTCATCCCGTTTGGCTCGCTCTCCCGAGGAGAAGGGAAAGTTCAGCACCACTGAAGCCAGACCCAGGAGCGGGGTTTGTGCCAGAGAAGTTGTAGCACCAAAAGCATCGTTACAATGCAATACATCAGTGCAGATGTTGTGTAAACCATTTTGTAAAACACATCTTTTAAATTCAGTCTTAATTCTGTTGCCTGTGTAATGTAAAATGACTATGATGGGGTGGGGCGACTTTTTAATACTGTATGAACTTTTGATTGCATAGGGTTCAGCCTCAGTTTCCCGTTACTTGCAACATGAACAGTATCTTTTTTTTTTTTTTTTTCCATCACACTCTGTTAGTATGTTAGGTCTTAGAGGCAAGGATTGTTCTTTGAGGCTGACAGGAATGTTAGAGTTTGAGCTATGTGTTTCTGCTGTTAGCGTAATGGGCCAATTCCAAGCAAATGACTAAATTAGAGATGATACAGTTGATAAATGGTACGAATTTAGGACAGAAAACCACAATACTCTCAGTAAAGTTTAAAAAGCAGATAATGATAGAGCACCACAGAGGTGCTAACCTATCCAGTTAATATATTTAAACTAAAGCTTAATATTATCAAAAATAAGGTACTGGACCGTACCTTAAAAATCCTGAAATTTGGGAGTTAATATTTATGCTAATAGCCTTAAAACTAATGGGGAAATTTTACAGAGATAACAGCTCCCAACAGTATTTTCTGATAAAGTCGGTGACAAAATTCTTGCTAGTTTCAACATGAAGAGAACACACTAAGAAACACCAGTAATTTCTCAAAGAAGGGCAAATGAATATTACAGAGAACAGTGGAAATTCTTCCACAATTTTACCACTGACTTCTTCGGGGGGAGGTGAGGGGAAGATTTTACTGTTCTTGAGTAATGAAGAACCTTTAGAGACTTAAAGTATAAATGTAAACAGGAGTGTTTTTTTCTTTGTAATAGGAGGAATTAACTTAGAATTTCATTGTTAGTAACCTTATTTACATTTGCTTCACTGCTGAACGATAGACTGCATTCACCCAGCCAGGAAACACGTCCAGCACATCTGGACATTCATTCCAGTGGAACGTGTTGTTTGGATCGCATGTGCGCTCGCTCGCTCTTCAGCAGGAGCCCAGCCAGTCGGAGGTTGGAAGATGCAGGGGAGTGGGTGGCTGTCTAGTTCTGGTTATGTAGGGAATTTTGTGATTTGAACATACACTGTGAATTTGATTTTTTTCAGTGGCAGTGCGGTGTGTTCTGAGCTTCGTGGCTTCAAGTTACAAATAAGTTTTGAGCAACAAAAAATACTTTGAAGCTGTTTTATATAATATTGCTCAATAGGTCATGTGAAGTATAATTTCAGGCTATAAATAAATAATGAAGAACACCTGTTGACTTCACTAAGATAAATACTACTTATTGTGATTAAACTACTGTGATTTTTCTTTTTAAAAACATAGATTTTTTGCAGAAAATAGGGGGAGGTTTCCTGCAGAACTTTTTCCTACCCATTTGCTTTTATTTCTTCTGAAATTCAGTTTGCCTGTGTTTCAGAGTAAGGATGTTGCCTCAGCCTTGTGTAGGTAAGGATATTTGTGAAGTAATAGGAAATTTACTGTGGCTCAAAAAAAAAAAAAAAGGAACTTATACAAGAAATTCATTAATAATAGAGCATTATTTGGAGTAGGAAATCCTACTACATAAGACAAAAGGCAAAGCTGGAGACTGATGGAGTATTATACAAAATTAGATGAAACACCAGCAGATAAGATACCACTCTGGATCTGATTCAAATTTAGCTGACAGAAGTCTGCCATTGAATTCAGAGTAATTTGGATGAGACTGGGGAATAGCATACCTCTTTGTGTACATATAAGAAAAAGAAGTCTTTAAGTAGTTATAAGTAGAAAGGAATAGCTGAATAAATACCTTGCTTAAAGTTGTGTGCAGGATTTGAAATAGTAACAAAATCGCCCATTTCTTGAGTTCATTAAAGCCTATACAAAGGATAGAGCTGTATTGTTGGTCTGTGGGAGGTACAAGGGATGGCTATAATAATGGGGATATGGGGAATTAGATGTGCCCTGACAAAATTGTTGTGTATATCTTGTCAGGCAAATGAAAAAGCTGTAGGCATGGTAGTATTAATACTGTTTGTGGATCAGTACCTGTAGGTAAATGATACCTGACAAAACACTGTCAGTGCCCAGTAGTTGTCCAGATGATTTTGTAGACTTAAAGTGGAAAAATACAGGCAATAAAAGTTTGTGTGCATATTAATACAACAACAATTTTTTAAAAGAACAAGATAGGAAAAAATGGGTTTTAAGAAGGGCTTGAAGCAATGGTAGTGTGTTAGAATGAGTTATTTTACATGTGTAAATGTTGCACAATGACTGCAGACACCAGGGCACGCTCCAAAACAGTATTTGTATGCTGTTTCATGTTTGGCCTGTAAATGATAATGTTTTGTTCCTTCCCAAAGGACTAATTATGAGAGCCATCATGATATAATGCAGAATAAATTATTTTTGAGGGTTTCTCAACTCATTAATAAAAGGGTATTTTTATCTACAGAGATGTGACAATCTATGTTGGAGACTGAGGAGCAGCACGGCGGGTTTCAGGGTTGTGGAAAATTGAATAAAGACTGAGTCAGAACAAGGAGGATGGGGTAGTCTTTGTCTCCCATCCTCAGATCGGTCTTTCATTGTGCTTATTAGTTACATTTAAACTCCACACAATAAAGTTTGCAGCAAGGTTGACACTGTATGCCTTGGAAGATGCTTGCACAATTAATATTCCTCATCATATATAATTTATAAATATCATATAACTTGCATTTTAAACAGGCTTAAAACAAGGGGATGTAGTCTAAAGACAGCAATATATTAAAGGAGTACAACATGAATGTTACATAAGAGATCTTGCAGAGAAAAAAAGAAGGAAAAATGCTGGTCTACCACATTACTATGTGGTGTTCCAGAGTCAATCAAATGTCAGGTTGGATGGGGCTTTCAGTAATGTAATCTAGTGAAAGATGACCCTGCCCATGCCAGGGGAGGTTGTACTAGATGACCTTTAAAGATCTTTCCAACCCAAACCATTCTACAGTTCTATGAAATTTCATCTGTATGGATGAAATTAAGTGGGTGAGATGATGTAACAGCTCACTCTGGCTGAAATATTCTACATTTTTCCTCCACTTCTCCCTTTCAGCTTTCTCCTTGACTCTGGCTTCGTCTTCCTACTGCTTTGTTTGTGCCATCTCTGGCCCTTATCAGACCCATAAACTGAATTAACTCACACAGCAGAAAACTAGCAACCCCCTCCTCCCTGCCGCCCCACTTCTCCAGTGCTTTTTTTTTTTTTTTTTGCTGGAATAGCAAGTTGCATTACCTTCACAAAGGGCCTCAGAAGTGCCATAGATGGGAGAAGGGAGATGGTGAACAAGGTGCAACAGCAAGGAGAGCAAGTGCAAATCTATTTTGAAGTAAGCATATTCTTTCATCTTGAAATCACATCTAAAGATAATGCTTGCTCCAAATTACCTGACAAACACAATTACATCTGCTTCAAATATAACAAATAATCTGTTAAAAGGAAAAATAGCTAATTCCTGGAGTTTCTAACATGCACTGGGCTTTAGAATTCTAAGGAATTTGAAGGGCAAGTGACTTCTGAGCTGCAAGGGTCTCATCAGAGGCAAGTTGTGAAGAGGCAGCTCTCTTGATGACCTTAGTTTGAGTCCTTTGAAATTATAAATGGGCACTTCTTTTGTTGGGTTCACTTTGTTCATTCCAATGTTGAAGTGTTTCCCAAAGAATCTAGTGGCCATACAGAACTTGCCAAAGGTAAGCAGTAGGATCATCCAAGGAGCAAAACAGGAAATGGGAGGAGTGAAGTGGATCGTTCCCTTCTGGCAGCTGGGAAGTGTTGTGTGGTGCACCCCCAGAACCACACTGTGCCAGTCAGAGGTACTAGAGAGCTAACTAGAATTTTGCTTTGTATATTTGGCAAGGAATGAGGTGTCACACGCCACATAAAATATTGCAAGATTGCTCTGCCCTATGTGATGTGCTTTAAAATCAGTGTTCAAAACGAGTGAGATCAGAGTGAAACAGCTGTGTCTAAAGATGCCTAGACTTAAATAATGTCTAATCTCTTAACAGGAGAGATGCATAAAGGAAGTTCTTTACAAGACCGCTTTAACATGTCACCACTAAAAATGCTGTAACTGCGTATGTGCTTTTAACCCAAGCTAATTTAAATTTGAGATGAAATTACAGATTACAGCTGAGTCAGTCTTTTAGGAGCACCACTGAAAGCCAAAGGTCCTTTCTCCTCTCCCCATTGTTCCCCGCAGTGTCTAGCTCCCTTCTGCTGGTCAGAGAAGCACCAGTTGTGACAAAGCAGGGTGGGGGAAGCACACAGTCAGAAAGGAAGTGAAGTGGTGATGGGGAAAGGGGACTGTGTGTTTTGGCAGTGGTAAACAGTCAGATCTGCTCAAGTTGCAATGTATAGCTTCACACACAGCCCTTACTGAAAGGGGATTAAACCCAAATGTGCTATTATGGATTTGTCCTGGGCTACAGCGTGTAACATGCTAATGCATGGTATTGCTAGTAAGTATCCACGCCATTTGTCTATTGCTTGGTTTTCTGTCATACTGTTTCCAAAAGGGAGACAGACAAAAAGACTCATGGCCCATCTAGAGATCTGAGACTATGGGGGGATGGAGTTTGATAGTGATTTTGGAAGCTAAATCAAATAGTTGACAGTATCTTATGCACCAAAGAAAAATGTTAGACCAAAATTTTAGTCTGGACATGACCCTTTGAGAACCAAGGCTGAAAACTGAGAGCAGGATCTATTCAGATCAAGCTGACTTCAAGATACATGGAGTCCAGTACTCTGTTCCACTTGGAATAAGCTATTGATAATACTGTACAACAGAGCAAGGAAGATTTACTGGGAATATCCTCATAGGATGTTGAGGCTTGGTTGTGACCTTTTGGCATACCAGTTGTACAAAATTAGAAATCCTTAATACTAAGGTAATTGCCTGATGCAGGCAATTATTTCAATATTAACAAGCTATAAGATTATCGTATAAATTTTGGGGAACTGTTGCAGGTGATCATAAGCTCGTTGTGCTGAATCACAGAATCAAATTATGTCATATAGACTGAGTTCTGTCAAGCTGTCTTTAAAACAAGGTTTCTAGCTTCCTGATTTTTTTTTTTATGATTTACTCTTGCCACTTTTTAAAAGTAGAAAGCTGAGAACTACCTAAATGCTGTATATATATACATATATAAATATTCTAAGGGACACTTTCATTCCAGTATTATATATTCACAGAGTATGTAAAAGCATATATTGATTTAAAATCTGCTTGTAGACTGGAAATTCCACTTGTGAATAGTGTTTTCTTTGTGAATTATTTAGTGGAGTGCTGTATTTCCTGGCCTGCATCCAAGTCAAAATACATATGTGTAAATAGAACTTTAAAATTAATTTGCCGTTTATTATTATTCATTGCAACATACAGAATATCTTTTTTTTTTTTTTCATAAAAAGCTAGCGTTATGGAGAAGCAATGAGGAAGGCACATGAGAATTACTTAGGTAACACTTAATCTTTGCATTTATCAGGTAATAGATATTTCTATTTTCTAGTGCATTCATTTTCCAGTGAATGTTTGGAACAGGAACTTCTTTTTAAACCTGGATATATTCTTATTCTTTGGTTTTAGTATAGCTAATTATATATAAGGATTTGAATGTCATTTCATAAGCAGAAACCTTAAATAAGGATTTGATGAATCAGATGAATGGAGCTCAGCCTTTTTGCTGAGGCAAGACATTAGCCTTTATTGGCCAAGTGAGCAGGCGTACTCATAACTATTTGTCCCCTGTTATCTGAATGTACCTATGTGTTGTCACAAATCCAGAAATACTACAGGTTTGTATTCAGAAGTACCTGGGGCTTCAGTGATCTGGTCTGGTCTGTGTGCTTATACAGCAGGCAAGGGTCAGTCGTGGCCAGGAAGGAGCAGTGAGGACCTTGAGGAAGGAGCTTGGCAAGAACTCTAGGCTAGGTTATTCTTATGGACCAACTGAAATTAGATTACTAGAAATTGGTGTTTTGTTCACACTGGACAAAACACAATATGCAAGTGTTATATATGCAACTATAGGCAAAAAAACTTACATTCATCTAACAGTGTTTCAAGAGCTGTAGCTGCCAAATCCTTTTATTTCTTAAGAGGAGGATTACGATTCCCCTATGCTGGGTAGCCTTTTCCTATTTAAAGTAGCCCTACTAATATCAAGGTAATAGATACAGCTATATAAATACCTATGGAATTAGTAAATAGCATTATCCAAAGTTGCAAAGAGAATAAACATTTAAAAAATTCTTGCACCCTTTCTCAGTGTGTGATCTTCTGGATATAAAAATTGGACCTTACTCCTCCGACCTGACTAGTAGCAGAAATATAAAATCCTATGCAGACTTCCTGTTAGATCAATTCAAAGATGACAAGTTGTTTACTGTTATTTTTTTGAAACATGCTTGAATTTTTCAGAAAGTTAGGAATAAATTTCCCTAAAAGCTATATTTATGCCTCAGTTGTACATTTGGAATATGCTATGTGTTAGGCAATGTAGGACGAAAAGCTTTTTAATAGACTTTTTTAGAGGATTAAAGGTCAGATTTTCCCTAATTTACAATGGAAATATGTGAATGATGCATGATTATTAAAGTCTTAGAGAACTTATACTGTAAGGCATAAAACCTTGTTTCTGTTCTTCCTTCAGCCATCATTGTGTACAGGTTACCTTGGACCTGGAAGTGCAGCAAACTCCTAATGAAGTTCATACATGCTGGATTAAATACCATAGCTATGATTCTTGCAATTGTTTCTATGGTAGCCGTGTTTGAGTATCACAATGCCAGGAGCATTCCCAACATGTACAGTCTGCACAGCTGGATTGGGCTGACTGCTGTTATATTTTATTCTGTACAGGTCAGAATCTAACTGTATTTATAAATCGGTTGTAAAGTTAAAGAATGTGTTGAGTAATTCAGGTACCATATGCCCTACAATAAAAATATATTGTATCCTACAGTACACTTTAACTATTGGGATTCCCATTTTACATTCTGTGATTTGGCCAATCTGCATGTAAATGAGCAATTACTGGATCTTGGACTTCAAAGAAAAATGTATTTTAAAGCATATTTTGTTTATTTGCTAGGTTTATTTACTGTTCAGTTATGCAGTAGTGTGTTTCTAAACTCTATAAACTGTTGAAGTTAAAGTGATTCAGTTTGTTGGCAGTATATTTAAACATAGTTAGAGCTTTTACTGAGGAATTCTTAAATTAAGTAATTGTTTTTCCTTTTTTTTTTTTTTCTTTTGCAGTTAGCATAACTTTAAGTTGTCTTTTCTTAGTCTCAGGACTTGCCTATCGCCAGAACAAGTGCAGCAGGGGGCAGTGCAGACATAAAGGCTCTGACGTGAATTAGTTACTACGGGGGAAACAGTTTTTCTGAATCAGCAAATCTTTGATAAATGTTCATGTGCATAGGAGGAAGAAATCCTATGTGTGGGATGTTAATTAAGTCAGCTTTACAGTCCAAAGCAGCTCCACTAACCTGATGGATCAAGACCAGAGTTATCTTATGTTGATGCTGTTTGTTCAATTTGAAACCTTACACAACAGGAATCTGTCAACTGTACTTTTAACTTCGAATGTTTTTTCTTTTATTCCATGAAATTATATTTCAGAAGACAAAGTGACTTGTGTTAGAGTCTCTTATGCACCACAAAGGAAGAAGAATATCAGTAAATAATTCCTGCTTTTCTTAGTTTTTCTTCAATAACATTTTTCATATGTGGAAAAAAATGCATACCAAGGGAGTATACGTACTGATAGTCTTCTTGATTTAGCTAAACTTGCACCAGTTTTTGTATGTTTAAATTTCTTGTTGCTTACGCTGTTTCATCCTAGTAAATAAAAGCCCAAGCTTGACTTAGTTTGTGTAACAGAGTTAGCTCTACATGGTCAGGTTCAGGCTTTAAAATGAATATTAAGAAAAAGGGAAGAAACATTTGTCTCAGCTAGTACAGCCCTAGTTGGAAGTATTATTTATTTTATATGATAACAGTGCAGTAAAGTAGACTTACTAAGAGAACAGTTATATTAATTCTTTAAATAAATCTAGCAAAACTCTAAAATTACCATTGAAAAATTGTAGTAATTAAAAAAGAGAAACTAAAATTTGAATGTAACATTTATTTTGTTCCTTTAATTTGCAATTCCTAATCTTTTAGACAAAACATTGAAAAGGAAAACGCCATAGTTATCTGGTGATCAAGCACAGAAAATTCTCAGCTGAGGGGTTTGGGTGCTGGACATTTACTCCTCACTGCTCAGGCTAGGAGGTACAAAGAATAGTGTTGAAACAGTGTTTTTAACACTTAGAAAAAAGAAGGCATATTGCCGCATTGTTAACCATATGCTTTATAGTTGAACAACAGCTAATAAGTAAGAAGGAACAACGTTAAGATTTCCCTTGTCTTAATGGCAGTTATTTCAGGGAAATCTCTGCTGCCACTATACTAAGTATCAGTATTTTTTGTAGTGGTTAAGGTAAAGAACTGTGAATAACATCTTAATTCTACTTTTCATTTTGCTACTCTAAACATGATCAATGGCACTTGACTAAATGCTTTTTCTGTCTGATCAATAGAATGGTGATGTTACTTCCTCCAGTCAGACTGATATTTTTAAAGTGATTCAGAACTATTGGTAGAAAAGAGCCATAAAATAATATTTCTGTTAGCATAGAAGACACCGGAAATGGTATGTCAATCTCAAAATTAAAAAATTATTGAGGGGGGAAGCTCATGTAATACTATACCTGCAGGAACAATAGTGTTAATATATTATATTTAAGCCAAATTTATGTTAATATAGTATAGCACAAGGACACAAATTTAGGAATAGGGCAGAAATGTCAAAAGGACACTGGCTCTCGGAAAGCAGTGTCTCTGGAAAGAAGTGCTTAAAGAAGACATGAAGCTCAAAATGAGTTCTTATGATGCTGTGACAACAGGAAAAGTAAATTCAGTAATAAGAGTTTATTTTACCTCCATATATGGCACTGGTGAAACCAATATGCAATGCTATGGAATACGTTTTGTTTAAATGTCAAAAAAAAAAGATGCAAAGAAAATCTGGAAAAGTAATTTGAGAGCTAGAAAAACTGTCTTCTAGTGAAAGACTTAAAAAGCTCCAATTGTTTAGCAGATCTAAAAGAAGATTAAGAGATGACTTGATTAAGGTGTATTAAAAAGCTTCCCAGGGAGAAAATACCGGTCTCTTTAATTCAGCATGGAAAGACAAAACAAGGACTAAGGCTGGAAGTGAAAACAAGATGAAATATAAATTCGTGTACTATTTCTAATTTAGCAGCAGGAGTAAGTTAGGGGAGAACAAACTAAAGCAAGGATGCAGCCTCAATGTGACTGTGCAAGCCTGCGACTGAAATCACGTGACACGACGTGTGGTCTTCCATCAGAGAATTAGCGCTAATGGGAGGACTCGGTGGCCCCTGAACAACTTCACACTACTCACACACATCTTCACTCTGTAAATGCCAGTAGACCATTGCCCTTCTAGAGGCATGAACTTTAACTTACTCAAAGCTCTAACAGGGTGAAATTCTTTAGTCCACTCTAGGCAAAAGGTGGGGACAATAGGACTTGAAATTGAAGGGACTGTGAAAATGCAGCTAGTCACTCCTTTAATATCTTGCTAAATTACTGACAGTGAAAACTTGTGTTTCCAGTACTCAGATTTGTAGCAGTTTTAGCATTAGCAGTAAGTTTGGACACTGATATGAAGTGGGATTATTTATAAAATATTTCATGTCTGCTTCCCAGGTGCTAACCCTGAATGATTGCTTTGGTTTTATAGGGAAACACATTCAAAAACAAAAATGCCAATTCTTGTCAAATTTGTACCTGAAAACATCTCAAAAATTAATTTTTATAGTGGTTTTGATTTTGCTTGAGACACGCAGCTTGTTTCCCATAGAGCTTTAACTATGAATCTGTTTTGTGTTTAGCTTGTCTTGGGTTTTGCTGTCTTTCTGCTCCCATTTGCTCCAATTCCTCTCCGAGCAGCTATCATGCCAATACATGTCTATTCGGGTCTCCTCATCTTTGTAACAGTGATTGCATCAGCTCTCATGGGAATCACAGAAAAGCTTCTATTTTCTCTGTAAGTATTTTTTTTCCACTTATTAAGTTTATTCATTGCATACTGTAATTCTGTTTGTACAGAATAATAACAATCTAGTATTGGGACATTCTTTTGTTTTGTTTTAAAAAAGACCTCTTATCTATCAGGAGACTGCTGTTTTAGACCAGGATTGTCTTTAAAACAACTGTCTTTTTTTTTTTCCCCTTCCAAAGGAAAAATCCTGCATATAGTGAATCCCCATCAGAGGCAATTTTTGTCAACTGTCTTGGTCTTTTGATTGTCATATTTGGTGCGCTTATTTTGTGGATGGCAAGCAGGCCCCATTGGAAGCGCCCACCAGAAGAGAATGCTAAAGTTCTGCGGCCCAATGGAGGGGCTCCCGAAGGCATGGAAGCAGAATCCACAATGACAGATTGTAGTAATGCAGACAGATCTGATGTGGGGTTCAACAGTGAAGCAGCCAGAAAACGAAACCTCAAACTTGATGAAGCAGGCCAACGATCAACTATGTAAAGAAAATATATAGAATAACAGTACCAGCATGCTGCCAAAAAGCCTGTTTCTTCCAATTTAGTTGTATGGAGATATATATATATATAGGCTGCAGTTTTATTTACAGTATGGCTTGCTCAAAGACATTCAAGTTTTCTGCATATAAATTTAAATTGCAGTGAGTCCCAAACACATCAGATTGGTTCATGATCAATCCTCATATAAAAAAAAAAAAGAATGACATCACATAATGGGAAAATGTTTTCCACGTTGCATCTTAATTTAATGTTTTTGTCTCCTACAGTCATGAAAAGTTATGGAGACTAAACTCTGTTCTGAGAGATTTTACAGGTATGAGTGAAAGCTGTGAAGTATACCAGAGAGCAGAACTTAGCTGTTAGCACGTAACTTTTCTGCTAATATTCACTTTTTTAAAGACTTGATTTCTCAAGTTGATTAAACCCCTCACCAACAGCTAAGATCTATGGGATTTCAGGTCACTCAGCACTTTGCAGAGTTGCACTGTAAAAATTTTTAGTCTAAAATTTTGAATTCAGATAAAGAAATAAAACAGTTTGCCTGTTATCTTAGCGAAATGTTATGCATCTTTTAAAAACTTCCTAGATTTTTTTTTCTTGATCAGAATGTATCCGTTGACTTTACTTTTTCATCTATTCTACCAAATATATTGTATAGAGACAACATATGTGCAATCGTTACTGAAATCTTAGGAAACTGTAAGACATCCAAGAATTTGTCTTGGAAAGCTATAGATACACACTTAGAAAAATACGTATTACTTAAACTAAGTCTTCCTTCTACCCAGAAGGCAGCATTTTACTATCTTGATGCGATTGCACAGTTCCTATTGATTTATGGCAGTAGACTAGAAATTAGTAGGTTAGAAGCCAGAGTAGACTGGTAGCAGTATCAGAGAAGAAAGGAGCTTGAAGTGAGAAATGTTTTCTGCCAAGGAACAGCTGAGCTTTGCTGATTTGATTAAAATACTACCAGTTAACTGAAAGCTGATTTTGGTATCTGCATACTGGTGTCACAGTCATTATCGTCATGGGAATTAAGACATACTTTAGTCTACAAGCAAACTATATAAACTCTATGACCTTTCTTATTTGAAATTTAAGTGTTAAATAATGCAGTTTGAGTCTCTACTGGCACTTTACTTTTACAGCTCTTTCTAGTAATCAGAGTATTAATGTATTATGCTTATTCAGTTCTTTCACAGATACAAACAATACTTATATTTTTTACTACCATAGAAAAATAATTATAGTAGATTATTTTGATTGCACATTTCCAAAGTGATGAGCCTTTCTATTATAATCTCTTTGAAAAGCTGCAGAGCCCACCAAAAGTCATCGTGGTAACTGCAATACCTGTTCCAAATTTACCACTCTTCATGTTGCAAAGAACTCTCTGTAGACTGTTTCAGGCAGCAGATCATTTCCTTTTTTTCTAAGACTACATAAATTTGCATCTACTTCAGCGTTTTAAAATATTCAAACAGATAAAACTGGCAAATATGCAGTTTTTGTAGTTTAGTATTGTGTTAATACAAACAATTTTGATTATATATATTTTTGGATCTTCAACAAAAAGCATCTCAGTTCCTGTTATTTGATTTGTAATAACATGTAATTATTTGGTGAGTGCAGTATAAAGAGCTAGCATAGCAAATTATTAGAAAAAAAACTTATCTGCTGTACTATTTGGTACTCAAGGACTACATCCCAGAGTTCTGTTTCCACTTACATATATGTGTGGATGTTTGAGACCCATCTAGCATCGGTGAATTGTTTCATTTGAGAAAACACCTCCTTTTAAATGTCTTAGTGCAAAATTCAGTTATGCGAGAAGGAAATATCATCCTACTGTGTGAGCACTTGTCCAGACCCACTATGTACAATGGATTGGACAACTTTTTCCTCGTTTTTCAAGCATATGTTTTTCAAGTTCTACAGAATTGTCGGTTTTCCCTAAAATTGTTCTGGGCAGCTTCAGCATAAAATCCAAACAGTACTGATAGCAGCCTTCTGAAAGAAAAATGAGAGCACTTATTTTACCTGAAACTAGTGCTCAACTGACATGACGTGATTATGTTATGCACCCTACTATGAATGTATATATTACATTTTAAGTAGGAAAAGGGATTTGCTGTAGCTTCTGGAGAACACTAAACTGTGCTACCTTCTTTTCTTGTGATCTCTTTATGTTCTGCTCAAATAAGTCTGCTTTTTTGGTGAAATCAGTAAGCGTTTTTACAGCTGGTGCATGCACATTTAGTCTTTGTGCAAGATGCTCTGTTAACACTTTTGAAGTATGAGCTCATGTATGTGCTTCACAACAGGTGGAACACAGGCAACCTTGAGTTGTTGTGTATTGCCCTGTGTCTCATCTACCTTTGAAAATGAGCTCATTCAATCCTTGCACAGCACTAAGTCATCTAATAAAAGTGTGTGTCTGCATGCAAGGTAGTCCCTTGTCCAAGGACTGATCTGGAAGAAACTCTTAACTTTGAAATTAAACATGATGGTAGAAACTCAATGGGAACTGGGAGATTCCATTCTGGGAAATTATCATTACAAGCAGATAATCAGTGATATCTCATTTCACGAAGCATGGGCTTCGGGCTGCTTTGAACTTTGGAAGGTCCCTGTGAGTTGCAGTAGCTCCGAGCTCCTAAACCTTTGTGGGTGCCATTTAAAGTAGCCTTGACATGCTATAGACTTTTGGCTTCTGTTCTAAACTGATTAAAAAGATCTTTAAGTATCCTTGCGACATACAAGGTTAGTTCAAGTGCTAAATAAAAATACATAGGACTCTGGAGAGTAATTTTCTTTGGAAAAAACGTACTCCTACAACTGCTTCTCAAAGTGGCCTTCCATCACCTTTTCTTTCATACAGATTTTTTTTACCTGCAGTTATGTATAGTGGTACCAACACAGGAAATAAAAAGGTTTTATTTTCAAAGATATAAATGGAAGTTATTCCAGCTAGAATTCTAGCTTTTTTATCACGAGTTTTCTGAATGTTTGAACATCTTCTACATTGTTATGTTTTTACAGGGACATGAATGTACAGCTTACATTCCAACTTTGGATTCCTATAAAAACATAGGAAGTTAAAAAACCTAGCACTAAAAGTACTATTTTAAAGATGTCTGAAAAAATAATTATTTTTAATGTACTTGCTGTCTTGCAGTACTGAACACAGAGGAAGAAGTGTTTTTTTCCAACATTAATAAAACTGAAAAATGATGGTGCAAATTAGATTTTAAAATTGAATGTACAGTAATTATATGTATACATCTTACTACACGTAGCCAAGAAGATTGCGTATGATATTGTAAATATGGATTACTTGTATACATGGATATTTTATTGAGAGACTATCTGATATTGCCAAATATTTTCTAATACTGGAAGACTTTCTTTTGTTTCTATTTCAGAATATTCTTTCCTCTGTTTCTAACTGTTCAAAAGAACTTAAAGAATTATTTTATTGTTTTGTTACTTACCGTACTTATTTGTAGATTAAAGCAAATGTTTAATTACAATGTATATTTTCCTTTTTCTTTTTTATATTAATAAAAAAGAATTTTCAAGCTTATGATACGACTGAGTACAGATTTATATTATGGTACTAAAATAACTTTCTAAATTTGGCAAAAGATTGAATTACTCTTATGATTACTTTTTTGAAAACAGGAGGATATTTTACAATATTTCTTATTTTTCTTCTTAAAATATTCCAAGTATTGCTGCTGATATTCCCCATGAAATGTATGTACTGTGTAGTATTAGAAGGATAATCAGTATACAACAGAAAGTGAAACAATTCACTGTATAAAGAAAGAATCTGTATTACACCTTCTGATCATACTAGAAATTTGCATAGCAGTTGTTAGAGGGAAAAAAAAAAAACATCCTCAGTCATGAGATTGCCATGATTGCAAATAAAGGAAAGATCATAAATTCTAATGTATTACTGTTAAATGGTCACATAATATGCTATAGATCCAAATACTCTCAGATAAATAACAACAGCCAAACTGAACACAGAGCAAATGTTTTGACCCCACGGAATCTTCTGACTCAAACTGAACTGATATAAAAATCATCTACACATCAAGTTACTCATCAATAGGTTATTGATCATAAAATGCTATAAATAGCAAAACCATCTGTATGAACTGTAACAAAGTAAGAATTAAAGTGTGTTCTTGACCTTAGTAAGATTAATTGGAAACTCTTTTAAAAGTGTGAATCATAAACTGGATATTCCTGAATATCATATAGCTGTTTGCTAAAACTTTCCAACATGATCATCATCATGGAAGAGTAAAAAATGCTGTTACAATCATCGCTATAGCAGAACATTTGCTGTAGTCAAACCTCACTTTGCTGTATCCAAACCAATTCCCTCTTGCTGATAACTTCTCTTAACTATCTCCTGTAGGCTGGACTTTCTGGTAAAATAATCCATATCTTTTCAGTATGTTGACCATTTCAAAATTCAATACAAGCTCAATTATATTCACACTTGAAAGAGAGGACTCAAAATTTTGGAGGGGGGACTGCATTGGGCAGAATGAAGAGTCAATTACTACACAGGAAGAGACAAGTACAAGTCAACAAAATGGATGAAACCATTCCAAGTAATGCAGCTAGTAGAAGAGAGGAGGTAAACTGAGAAAATCCAGTTACTGAGTGCAGATATCAGAACTCTAAAAAAAATGAGCTAACTCTGACAGAAGAAGTAGAAACAACTAGCATGAATTTCAATTAGCTCAAGTTTGGCACTTGGGCTCATCATAGACTACCAACCAACATATTGTTAGCTTGAGGCTTGAGTTTACAGTTGCATCCATGGCCATGTGTACTGACTACTCCCTGCCTCTGAAGTGGGCAAACTGGTTCTTCAGGCACAGAAATTCAGGCCATGGTCAATGACAAAGCCATGAAGTTCTACATGGATTTACTTTACAATGTATACTCTACTATTTTAACCTTAAGCATTATTTAGGTCTCTCATTTATACAACTCTTCTCCAAAAAGTCTAAGGCTAAATTCTGGTAGAATCACTCATTCACTATGGATCTAATTCAACCACCCTTACTTTTGCTGAACAGTAGCAATGACAAATAACTGCATTAAATAAAAAGGTTAAACTTCATAACTAAGGTTTCTGTTATATAAAAAAAAAAAATGAAAACTTGGAATCTCATCCTAAAACTAATCTGATGAGTTAGATGTGTTATAGACCTGTATATTTCTGCTAGAAAAAACAAACCAAACCAAACAAAAAAAAACATTAACCCGTATATAATGATCAAATTTTAAATATGGGTCATTTTCATTCTATTGCACTTTCTTCTATTGTACCTTTATTTTGGCGTAATATTAGATGCACCTTCTCCTAAAATACACTCTCATTCAATGGAGTTGAAAAAATGCTATATTCTACCTCACAAATGGGTGAAATTCCTTCAAGGCATTTTATAGTAAGATATGGCACACTAATGCCTTTTACAAGCTACATTATGCAAATAAATAATTTCTCATTTCAGTTTCTTCTTGATTGGAGGGGAGTGTATCACATCTGCTCAAATCAAAGGCTATGGCAATAGCATCAAACAATGATTTGAAAAAAAATAGGGCATTAAGCTGAAGCTGTAGGTACTATACACGTATGTCTTCTCCGTTGTCTTTGAGTCACCAAAATTACTGGCTCTGGACACACAAGTCTTTTACTAGCCCAACTGGTATACTATTTAACTACAACACAAAGTAAGTCCATCTTTTGCCCACAAACAATTAAGTCAAGGAATAGGTATAAATAGAGCTGTAAGAAAATGGATAAAAGTTATGAAAATTTTTGCAATGTAAATTTCAACTTTCAAAGGTATTTCATTCAAAACAAAATTCCATCCAGCTGTACTAAAAGCCTGCAGGATATTATTAAATAAGCAGATTTTCAAATATTCTTGTAGCAGATGTTTTTTCTCATTATATGTTTACAGAAGCACTAATCCACTAGGTGGCAAGCACTACCAAAACGGCCTTTGTCAGATGCTAGTTATCACTGCTTTAGATGATACGACTCATCTGCCTTAAAATAAAATTACAAGTTTAGTACATATAGAACACACAGTCATATCAGAATGTATATATCTAGTTCTATATTCTTTTAAAGGGGGCAATTAAAATATCATATTTCCTCATCCCTCTGATATTGGAAATTGTATCATGCTCTTCACCAGACTCCTTAAACTGCTGTTTGCAACTCCTGTGCCAGTACAAGCTGAGTCTAAAGAAGCAAAAAAGAGAACATGAGAGCATGAAAGTTTAGGGATAAGCTCATATACAAGTCACAAAAGTAGCAAGAATTAGAAAAAAAAAAAAAAAACAGGAAATTCTAGCACTTCCGCCATTTGATCTTGTAGTCTTACATAAAATTTGGCCCTGAAAAAGTAAATGTTAGCTCCAATTTTGATTTCAAAAAATCAAAAAGTAATGTTCTCCCCTCTCATCTATGCTAACAGTTTCTGTTCTTATTTTACTCTATTTGTGGATACTGACTTTGTAAGCACGTTTTATTCCACAGAATATCTCAAACCACTGAAAGCTATTTGGGACATGTTGCACTGGTGCTACCTCTTGATCTGACTTGCTCACTTTTCCTCTCAGACTGTCTATACCAAAAGATGTTTTATCTCTTACAGCTAACCTACGGCAGCTATTTCATGGTATTAGAACAGTGGGAGTGCTGATGCAGACAGGGCACTGTGGTTATCCACAAAGCTAAGTAGTCACGTTTAGTCAACAACGTGGCAAAATTCAGTGTTATGACTTGGGAACTTCCACTCAGATGCACAGAAATGAATATAGGAACCCCTATCAGGACGTCTGACTACACTTGCACATGGTTTGAGCTTTTCACAGCAATGCCCAGGTCTCCCTCCTAAGTTAACATAATCTTTGTATCTCTGAGTATGCTTTCTGTGTTTTATAACACAGTAAATCATTCTGGTAAATCATTCTCCCACTTTGAGGAGGGCAAGTCAAGTTTAGTATGAGTAAGATAGTTCCTAATACCTTAAAGGATTAATTCACTCTGAAGTGAGGTCTTGTGAAATGTAGTAACTGGATACAAAGACATTTTGAACATCAGTCCAGTATGTTCGAGTTCAATTACAAACCATGCTTCTAGATTCATTATGTTGTCATTAGGCTTATTTGATAGTTCAGTTATTTGTATTATATTTAGTCTTCCTTTCCATACCTCTAAACATTAGAAATACCCATAATCAAATTACTAGTAATATTTTTGAATATGTAGAACTGTCATATTAAAGATAATTGTAAAAATACATCGGCTGTTTGATCTAACATGCTCAGTTTTGAATTCAAAATATTTTTTGTGGCTTTAGAGTCTGTCTTTAGGTAAAATATGTAAAATCCATCCTACCAGCTACATCCAACAATTTTTCATTACTTTAAATCTGTAATTTGAGGTCTGACCTATTTTGAGAGAAGACAGCTTGTATAGCCTGTATGCAGAACACTAGGAAAAGTAGAAACTTCCATTTGTTCTCTTTACAGATTTGTTCATTCAAAAAAAGGCTTTGCAATAAAACGCTATGGAAGGCTGGCAAGCCTGCTGAACAATGACTTGTTATTCTCTGAAGGCACATTATCTTAAAAATTACAGGAAAATCTGAGTGTTTTAATGAGTAGAACACTTATTTTTGAGAGAAAATAAATGGAAGAGTTTGAGAGGATATTTGTTGTTGTTGCTTTTTTTTTTTCTCCTGGGGCTGCCTGTTGCTCTTATGTGGAAGTTTCCTGCTGATTTGACTTTTTATTCTGCTGTGAGACTGATGCTAAGATTTACATGATTGCTGTGGAGAGGAACTGGATTTAGCATAAGGAAGATAACTGCTTTTCCCCTAGCGAGAGACAAAAAGGGAAAGGCAGAGTGGGGCACACAGACAGTATTGTCTGAAGCTACATTCTTGGTCAATTATTTTATTCAGCCTCTATTTTACATTATGCTGCAACTAATAAAAGACAGGAAAGCTACTGGCCTCAAGCCAGGAACACAGATAAGCAAATAAACTATTTGTGTTTTAATGCAAATGTCCAACTATAATAGAAACAATGCACTGTTTTTATATAGAGTTGACCATGGTACATCTTCTAACATACGTGTAATTAAGGAAAACTGTCATTAGAATTTGCCAGGTGCAGACTTGCCTTATATGCAGGGTTCTTCAGCAGAGAGAAAAGAGTGATTGCAGAAATGTGCACCACTACAGTTATTTTAGCAATTCATTGCCTTTTGCACATTGTTTGATTTTGGATTACATGCTCTGAATGTTAAAACAATGGGTAAGATTTTTGCTTATAAGGCAGACTTGTGCAACATCAAATCATTTACAGCCAGTTTTCAGACTGTTTTCTTTTGTTAATCTTACAGTACCTATGGAAAATGCAATGTTTTGAAATACTGAAATATGTCTGTATCACAACACAAGGAACTTCATGAACAAAGCAAGACTCCACAGTAAGAGGGCAGCAAATACTGAGGGCAGAAAGCAGTTTGAGGGAGCTTAGCACTGAGAGGGTATAGGTTTTGAAATGTAATTATTAACAGATGATTCAACCAAGCTATTAGTAATTTTTCTAATTAAATACAGTGAATAAATAAAATTAAATCACACAATTAGGCAGCAAGTAAAAAAAAAGAGAAAAATATTATCCACTTAGTCCCAAAATTTAAATCCAGCAATTAAGAAAAGTAGAAGACAGTATACCTAGCTAAGTATTACCTAGGTAAATATTCTGCAGTTCCTGAATTAGGCATATACAATAGAAAAATGGGTAAGAATTCCCATCATTACCTTTTTGTTCATTTAATTGCACAGACAACAGTTTATCCTGATATTAAAATCAAATTGTCTAACTGGAATGACTGATTTTATGTTCTTGCATTTTGTTGATTGCAAAGTTATGATTATTTCATGAAATTTAATTATGAAGGATAATTGACCCTTTAATTATGTTGTGCCTGTTGCAGTACTGGATTTGCTGCTAGATAATAGCACCGTATTTGAGACACTCAGTTATCACCTGCGGAAGTTTCAAAGGGCATTTCTTGAAATAAAACATCGTCTTAGTGCCACTGCTAATAATTGCTTGATATTTTTGCATATGCTAAAGATTATCTTTAGTATCAGTGTTTCTTGATTAGAAATTTGAGTAAAGCCTCGCATTTGGGCTATAGAGACAAGCTTCCAGGAGATTAGATACTTATCTGAGCAGTTGCTACTCCCCAAAGACTTTGTGAACTCTCCATTCTACTGAGACTCCCCTGAATACAGAATTATTTTCATGAGAACCCTAGTAATAGGATACAAGACTACAAAATTACCACGAGGATTATAGCAGATTCATTAGCACTGATTTACCTTCAGGAAGCATTTCTTTTCTTTTCAAAACTGTAAAGTGAGATTTGGTTTGGGGTTTTATATCCTACCCCCGCTTTTAGAGAGAAGATTCTCTGTTTCAAAATCTCATATTTATTTTACTACCTCCTGCTATGTCACATTTGATTTTAATTTCTCCTTGGTGGGGAGGGGAGCACTATGGGGAACAACAGGTGCTCTTATTTCTCCTTTCTCTGTTTTCTATGGTTGGCTAAAGAGATTTCTAATGACAAAATTCAGGGCAAGAGGTCTCACCAGGAAGTTCAGAGTCTGAAGTCCAGTTTCTGTGAATCGTTCTGACCTCCTAGAAATCAAAGGTAGTCGGCCTTTAAACAATAATTCCTGTATCAATTCAGAAAATGTGCCTCAGATATATAGCAAAAAACATGTCAATTAAAGACTTTAAGTGATAGAATATTTCTCCTACATTCTAGGAGATACATTGAACTAAATTGTAATGAATCATTTTTTTTAAAAGCACCTAATTTATAATCTGAATTTATCTACTTTCAACTTTTGATCATTGGATTTTATGTTTTTTTTTCTGGTAACTAAAGGATCCTCTACTACTCAGGTGTTTTTCTTTTATACAGTCATTTATAATTATGACCAAGTCAACTCATCATCTTTTCTATGAAGCTAAATGGGGAATTTGCATATCAAAAAGGAAGATCATAAGGAAAAGAATGTTTGTTCTTCTGTCCAGAATGAAAGAACCCACCTTGCCAAATTGACTACACAGAGGAGAATCACTTTACATGCTTAACCCCTTCGTAGCTCAAGCTTGGGCTTGTCACTGCTAGCTCAAACTGTCTCCATATTCATTATCTTCCAACAGAGTCCAGCACGCTCAGTGCAGATGCAGGGCAAGTTCATATTTTTCCTTGCAAAATACAACATAAAAGTATCGTATATATGACAAAGGTGACTGTAGGACTTGAGATACACGTGACAGAACTTTTTGCAATTTTGTCTGAAAATATAAAACGTTTTTTAGTTTTGTAAAGATTTGGAATGAAACTGACTTTTGTAACAGGATAACAGGTCACTTTCTCTCCAGTAGTTCTTCTGGTCATTTTCATTCATTCATATGTGTCACTGCAGGACTAGTACAAACCTGCCAGCAGCTGACAGCATTTCTTTGCCTCATTTCTTTTCTACACTTACAGCAAAAGTCAGGGAGGTGATGAAGATGAAAGCCAATTCATCAGAACATTAGATCCCATTTCCACCCAACACAGAAACCTGTACAAATGAGATTTTTTAAAAGTAACTAAGCAGCCATGATTACAGTTAGCAATAGAGCCAGGGGAGCCTTTATGAAAGGAAAGAGTGCCAATGAAAAGGAAACACTATACGTAACTACATATATACCACATCACTGGAAACTAGTTAGAAATACAGTGCTTTCCTGTAAAATATGAAAAAAAATCATCAAAACTCTTAAATATATGTGCAAACTGGATTTCAAGTGGAAAAACATAAGTCTCACCGGCATCCTACCAGCATTCCAGACTGCTACTGCTTTATTAACTGAGTCCTATTGAGCTATTTTTGCAAAATGAAGAGCACATTGCTCCTATACTTGATAATAAAGAATAAATAAATAAATATATCCTACAAGGATATCTTCATGATATTATTGTGTGCTGTTTCATACAGTGTAAAAAATACCTTGGAAGTAAACATGAGTTGATAACAGTATATAATGCCTTCTTCCAGTATCATTATCATATATATCAGTTATCTATAGAATTGGAAAATTTAGAGATGTCAAATGGTGCTATGAGATGTCAAATGGTGCTATATCAATTATGTAAATATCACTGGTTAACCAGATCATTCTACACCAGTTTAAGGGCACTCGGTTTTGTTTTGCATGACCGAAGTGTCTTATCTCTGGCAAGAGATGGTTTCTTTTGGCAGAGATTCTCCCAACAGCTCATCAAATGCTCTTGACTGTTAGTCTCTATCTCATTTTTCTCTTCCCCTGCCTGGCTGTTGCAGTGCTCTACCAGCAGGTAGGCCGCTGCCAAGTTTGATTTGAGTATTCAGACCTGCATTGAGGAGCTAGTCCAGCTTCTGGTAGACACACAAAATGAGCAGCAGAAAGAAACCATTGTAGCCTGTGGTTCCCTGCATATTTCCTGATATATTTGATTCGGGTATACTTCCGTATTTCGAACATACAGATTTCTGCTCTGCCAAACAAATACTGAAGTGTTAGAGATGCCTGGAGTATGTTATTAATTTTTCACGCTCCTTGACTCAGAGGTACAAGCATGGATATTCCCACAGGAAAAGCTTACCTACACATTTTGATTAAATAGATTTTTATCAAAAAGTTTTGCAATGAAAAAGACTCACAGCTGAGGTGCCAATGTAATATCCAACCCTGTCTGCATGTAGCTAGGTGGTCTCTGGATAATTCAAAATTACATGGAAGGACAATGAAGTGAAGAAAAGTAAACAGGTAGGCGACTTCTACAGTTGTTCTTTGTTTCAGAGAATGCTTCTCTCTGGAATTGCTACTACTTTGGAGTGCCACGATTGCTTTACAATCCCCAAGCAAACTGATGATCAATAATTGTAGGAAAGCCTTACAAAGCAAGTTAAATGTACTATAGAACTTCAGAAGAAACATACAGAGAGCAAGGCGGGTACTACTTTTTAAACTAAGAAATTAAGATTTCCAAGTATTAAGATGCCTGGAGTTATACACTCCAAATATTAACTAAAAGAAATGGAGTTAATTCAGAGCTTATGGATATAAGTTCCCTAAACTTGACTGTACTTCAGAAGTAATCAAGTTGTCAATAAAAAAAAAAAAAAAAATGAAGAAAGAACAAATATTAAGTAAAGTCATACATTCAAATAGGCCCTTGACTACAGGGAAATATTACACTTCCATTTTCCTTTTACACATCTCACTATGTATCTAGTTGTTTGTTGTGTTTTTTTAATCGCATAACTAGCTTTCACAGTCTTTTATAGCAAAATATTTCCCTTGGCTCATATAATTTTTTTGGCACTAGAATTTTTCCACCTTTTTGTTGATCTAAAGATACTGCAATAATGTAGTTATTTGAAATGGAAAATTGGACTGCTTTGAATTTAAGAAAATATTTGTATACCTGTTTTTTTTTTTTAACTGATTCATTTCCTGTGAACTTTGAAGTCTGTAAAATCATTACATAAAAATAAAGATTTTCTGCTTTTCCCCTTCTTTATTAAAGTTTGAAAAGCAAAACGTGACTCCTCATCATGTTTGTTCTTTTTCTCTCCTCGTATTTTGTACTGATATTTTGATTGCTTCCTTAGAACAGCCATGTTTAAGCATATACAATTACAACACTTTCCTGTATCTATGTACAGAAAGAGTTGCTAAATGAACTCTGCCTATCTACTTTGAGTTTATACATCTCTTAGGACAAAAAAAAAATTAACACACAGCTCTGCAGGCACACACATGCGTATATGGCTGGCTGGTGCTAGCTAATTTGTAGGAGATAGACATATCCTAGGAGACAGACATATTCTGAAGACCAATTTTTTCAAAACAGCTTCTGATTTTGTGTAAGTAAAAATGTTGTAATAGTCTATGCACCATACAGGTGTCTATAAAACTGGAGGTTTTGTCCCTGCAATCATTTGAGCCATGAGTTTTTCATGATCCAAAATTTATGGATGAACTTTAAAACCTTAAAAAAAAGTTATCTACAAACATAGAACATGCCAAATCTATTATTTTTGCCAAGTGTCAAATCATATTTTATTTTGGACTATTAAATTACACACATAATAATGGCCCAATAAATCACATCCCACTGTATAGAAATGCACTGTAGAAATGCACAGGTAGCTGGCTTTCACAACAAAAGAGTTCTATTCCTCCCTCTGGAAGCGTGAAGATTTCTCTTTAATGTGTATATTCCTGGTACATGAATAGTTTAGAAATGGCTTAATTGTGCATACTAAATGTTTTTTATAAAAAGGAAGTGCCTTGACTAGTGAGTGTGTATGCGTGAGCATATGCAGATATATACATACACAGGCTACAGTACATACACTGTAGAATTCATACATTGCTACAGTTGTTCTTCCACTGACTTCAGTGGAGACAGGATTTCAAGCAATGTTCTGGCCAACTGTCTTTTTAGACTTTCAGGTGAAATTACTATAGAAGGGTCTTAGTTCAGAATACCCTGCTCCATTAATGTGTTTACAACCATAAAGCCTTCAGAATCTGACCTGGAGATGCCATTGTTCACCCTCTTCCCCAGGTCACTGAGATCCATATCCACCCCAACATTCCATGTACATCCACAGTTCCTGCTGACATTTTAAGTAATTTTACACAACTGCAGCACTGTGTAAGCAATGGACTATCAGAAGCTTGAATGTTTACATTCAAAGTCAAACTGCAGCCACAGAACTTAACTGTTAGAGATTTTATGAAGTGCTGGTTTACAAACAAAGTAAGGACATTTTGTCTGATGGTACATTTGGTTGTGGTTCTTTTTAACCAAATACATTGAGAAGGGACATTTTAAGATCATTGGTCCAAAGACAACATTATTATTGAAGATTTATTTTTTTTGCTTAGTGCCAAAGTTATAAGACAAATGATATAACTTGGATTTCAACACGCATTTTTACTCTAAAGCAGTTTTTTAATACATTAAAGTGCAGCTGCATTCTTCCTCTGAAATAAAGGCATAGAGGGGTTCTATGAATACTGTCCATATTTCAAACACAAATAAATCCAGTATGCCTATTGTTTATGTAAAATGATTTTTTCTTAACTCTTTGCCTCAAGTTTGACTTAGGAACTGAAAGTTAAACTTTTTTTTTCATATGTAGTACCCATAATAGAGATTGGTAGGGTTAACTATCAAGGCAGCTTTAAGTGCCATCATTTTGTTTTCACTGATGGAACGGACTGTTCCTCTAAATGGAAGGCAGTAATTAATTCTTGTTGCTTTAAAAGTATCATAAAATTCAGCTAATGCTCTTTTAAGGATGTATCTGCATAATGAGATATGGTAGGAGTCAAATACACAAGTGCTACTCTGCACAACTGCCTTTTAGGTGTTTTTAGTGTCATTTAAGCAGGGGTTAGCTTCTGCCAGTTTGTGAGCACTCATTCTTGTATTCTACTTATAATAAAAGTAAAAAAATCTATACAGAAGATATAAATAGTTGCCATCATTTTAGTGGTGGTTACTGATAGACTCAGTATGACACTAAGTAGTTGTCTAAGGTGTTAGGATCCAGTTTTGCCAGCTCTCTGGAGCCCTTCCGTTAAAACTGCCCAGTTCCATGATGTTTACCAAAAGCTGACAGTGCTTCAGTCACTGATATACTGAAATCACTATCTATCATGCTAGCCAGTACTCTTTTTCTTTTTTTGTACCCGTCTACCTCAGTCCAACCAATTTTATACTTGAATTTTACAAAGAACCATCTTTTTGCTTTTTATTTGTATAACCAATCGTACAAGAAAGTCCTTGTTCCTGACTAGGGCCCCTATTTGTGTCAGTAACACAAACAAAATAATAAGAATAAAGCTTTTCACTGAGTATAACAGATAAGGTACCAAATACTGACTTGAACTGTCAATATTGATTTCAACCGTGACTGAAGGGCTAAGGGGATCAGGCCTACATTTCTACATTTCAAGCAAAACATGAAATAAAAGTGTCTGTACATCACTCCAAAGATGAAATCATGAATACTTCTGCTTTGTTTGAAATAAACATACTTTCTGGATGAGATTTTTCACTATCATTCCACAAGTCCATGTTGTTTATTAGTGTTATCACACACATGTAGCCATTTGTTACAGAATAAACAAAATGAAAAATCTTTTATGTTCCATCAGTACAAAAAGCACTGCAAAGATGTGCTGCAATTCATTACTATGTTACAGGAAATGTAGCTGTCAAACATGAAGCTTCCTTTCTGCATATATAATTAAATCACATAGGATCTGATGTCAGAAAACTTACCTATTTAGTCTTCATCAACTTGAACATATGTTTGTTTCCTAGCTGTTGTTGCAAGTTTTATAACAATGTTTTTCATTAAAGGTTGGCAAAAATACTTAACCGTATCTTAACTGGACTCTTTTACATAGTTCTGGTTGCTGGGATATTCTGCTAAGAAGTCTGATTTCTTCAAGAACGTTAGGACAGTTTTGTGTATGATAAGCCCTAATCCACTAGCATTATGCATCTGGACACAGGATTGAAAATAATCAAGTTATGAAGGCTTGCAAGATTAACAAAATAGTCCTAATGCTCTGCACACCTTCTCTATGGGTTCACTCAGTGAAGCTGTATGAAACTAACACAGTCTATCTTACAGTAAAGAATAAACTAAGAATAAGCACATGGACAGAACAACTTCCATGACCTCCTGCCTCTCTTTCTGACTCACAACTTCCTCCTCCATCAAGTTCATGTGTCAGCAGGGTTATGTGGTAAACTGTATCAAAAGATTGATCCAGTGCTTAACATGAGCATACAAACAGCCAGTCCGATTAAAGAAGGGAATACGGGTGAGAATTTGTGCCCACAGTGAGAACTACTTTAGCCAGGAGAGTCACTGAAAAATATTTATGCAAACCATGTCTCCTAGGTTAAAATGATATATATATATAGGTAACTTGAGGTATTCTGTAAAAGGGGATTCTGTTCAATTAAAACAGAATTAAGTGTTAATTATAAATTAATATGGTTAAAAATATTTTTAGTACAAACAAGGCTTACAAATGACAGGCAACAAAAGGATGACTTGGATAAATACACACTTTTTACATTGGCAAAATCAGACAGGGAAGTGAGAATTGCAACACTGTTTCTAAGATAAAAAGTATATATCTTAGCTTTCCTGATCTGGACACTTTCCTGATAAATATAACATACTATAGTGAGCCCACAACCTGAATGTGTGGCAACAGAAATACAAAACACAAAGTCAAAAAAAATCCAGTAAAATTGTAGAGTCCTTTGTAATATTGATACTATACACCACATCGCCTCTCAAGTCCAGAGACTTAGAATCTTATAATGCAATCCTTTTCCAAACAAAAAAGCTATCCAAGTAAAACACAGTTGTGTTGTTTGACTGCAGTTTTCAAAGGGACTGTTGACTTTGCGTGTCTTCATTTATATCCACTTGAGATGTACTAGGACTCTTTTTTGTAGTTTTTTTTTGAACAGTTGAATATCCATAATTGACTGTTGAAGTTATTATAGTTCTTGAAGTTCATTTTAGCTACAAAATCAAACCCAAAAGTAATTTCCCTTGGTCACCCAAACTCAGTGTCATTTTGAGAGAAATAATGACTTCATGATTTTATCCTCACTTATTTATCTCCTGTCTCTATGACAACAGTTAAAATATATATATTTTGAATTATTAGGCTCAGAACTTCAAGAACAAAAGCTTTCATTTTTGTGGCAGGTATTATACATACATTATTAACATTGTCTCTGACTCACACAGTCTTGTTAAAAGTATCCAATTTTTCATTATCTTGTTCAGCAGTTCTCTCTGTTTTTTATACCGTATAAACAAAGGTATATGAAAATCTTTTCTCTCTTCAACTTATTATCCATGGATAATTTCTTTGCTCTGTACTGGTCTAGAGTGGTGTTCTGGAAATTGTTTGAGACATACACAATATATTTAGGATGTTACTGCATCAATATATTCTAGCACCATCATTTTGGCAGGTCCTTCAGTACAAAATCAATTTTGATTTATACCTATTATCTCTATTCTGAGGTTCAGAAAATCCCTCCTCCACACCTCCCCAGTCTCCTGACACCCAGTTTCATAAGTCTGGTTGTCCTTCTGTTATTTGCTTTGGATAGCCTCTTTCCACTTCAAGCAAAATGTGAAATAAAATATTTTTCCTTCAATGTTTATCCTTTCTCTTTTTCTATTGATACTGTTACTATTGCAAGCTTGCACATTTGATAGCCTTTTAGAACCTCCCATTTTCCTTTCAAGTCATTTCAGAATATCACACTATTTTTGTTCTTATTTCATAACTTTCAGAAAATCAGATCTTCTTTCATGTGATCAAACACAAAACAACAGTACAGAGAACCTAGTCTACGCTTCTGAAAACTCAGAACTCCAAGCTCTGATTAGTATTCTAAGGTAAGACCTTTGACTAAACAGGAAATTTGAGGTACATATACTTTTGTGCACTACAGTACAGTGCGGAGATCTTTGGCCTACTGATGACAGAACCTGCAGATTCCCTTTTAGCTCTCTAGGGAGTCCTACTAATTTCAAATGCAATATTCCATGGTTCAATTTCTTGCTGGAATGGATTCTTCACAAGTGGGAATAATCCTTCATTTGATGTTTACTCACTTGGATACATTTCTGTATTCCATACTGGCCATATCAGGCTTTGCAATTCTTATTTATTCTTGCCAGAATGCACTTCTGCATCAGCTGATTTTATTACTGTTATATGGTTGAAATGGCACTTTTATTGTATGACCTTGTTTTCATTAGCTTAAAATAACTTTCCAAAACAATTATCTCTAGGCTAATATTTCATGCTTGTTCCCAGAATAAAGGTCTAATTTTACCACTTCCAGTTTGAAGAGAAAGTATTCAGTAGTTTTTGAGGACCAGGCTGTCAAATATATACTGATATGGTTGTTGTTTTTATTAAATAGTTACCAACTAGAATAGTTCCTTATTTCCATTCACATTTGTTATTCTTCTCCTAATAATAAATAATATGTAACGTATCCTGAAATACCACTTGACAAGATTGGTTTGAAATTCCTCATGAAGCTTGCTGGTTCTGCAGCTATCTGGTTCTGTTGAAGTTATAAGGTATTTAGAGCATCTTTTGACTTGACTCATTATCGGAATTTCTTAAATAAAATGAATACTAACCTCAGTATCAGTATTATGTTAATTATTCATAATTTTATGTATGTATTATATGCATGTATTGATATATTCCCTACTTTATAGAATTTTATTTTATATGATCATAAATGCATTGTACTATCTCAATTATGAAAATACTTCCTAATTACATAAAGTACAAGTTAATGTTGTAATTTTAAATCTATAAAAGCCATAAAACCAGCTAAGATTTCAAAATAATATGCTGTTCTCTATGTAAATATAGCACAGTGTAGCATAACATATAACACAGCATTATATGATCTCATGGTCAATATAACATCTAACAGTAAGTGCAGTTTAAGGAAACAGATTATTGACCCAGGAATACTATAGACCACGATAGGAGAAATGGAAAAATTAGCTTTATGCAAACCTTATGCCGTATCATTTGCCAGCCTGTGTCATGCACTCTTCAGCCATCACTGAACCTCCTGTGAACAATGGAAGATTCAAAATAAATTCAAGTCAGAATGAGCCCCAGTTTTTACAGTAAAAATTGTTTAGTCTTCCTTAATGATAATATTTTAGGTAATTCACTATTACTGAACTGACAAATGTAGTATCGGTTAGGAAACTTCTAAAAGCATTTCCAACATTTTCTTAAAAGACGCCCAATCAGAATTTCCAATTCTTACAGTACCATATAAAAACTCTATTTTGAATGTATTTCTATCTAACACCCAATATAGCAATTTCTCATCTCTTGGCTTCCTAGTACTAGCACCATTCTTCGCAGTGCAGAAACAATTCAAATACACAAAGAGCCACACCAACATTTTGAGTCCTATATGTTTCAGCAAATAAAACAAGGGGATTTGACAACCCTGGATATGACTTTAATATCTTTTTAGATAAATCTTCTTAGATAAATAATCTAAATCTTTTTAGATAAATAAAAAAGTTAGTAAATTAAAGATAGTTCCTTTCATTTTACACAATATTGTGGGAATTATTTAAATAAAATGAACTCCACTATATAATTGATTGGTTTCCAACAGTAATTTAGAAATAAATTTTCAAAGGCATGAAAGTCTATTAGGAACTCATCTAATTGGTTTTCAGAAAGACTTGAGGACTCGATCCTGCTTTCTCTTCAGTTAGCAATGAAAATTCCATCAATTTAAATAGGAACAGGTTCATATCTGCAGAGACTAGCTGCTATTTACGCCTTTCACATTATCCCTTCCACAGCCAGAGATCTCTTCCCACATTTTTTTTTTTGCACAAATGATGTACACACTTGATGTGAAATGAAAATGTTAAGTGCGTATTCTCACGTCAAAACAAAAGAGGAAAAAAAATACTGGTTTTATACATTCATGCGGTATAATTTACCTTACATTAGGAAAAATAACAAGCCACATTCACAAAGAGAGGTAATGAAAGTTTTAACACTGAAGATCAGTTAACACACTGCAACTGCCATTCAGCTTTATGGTGCCTCTCAGATTATTTATAAGTAAAATAAACAAATAGTTCACAGTTAGTTTTTAGATATATAGAAGTAAATTTATTCAAAGAAGTTTGAGTGATTATACAAAGAATTATTGCTTTACTGCTGCAAAAGTGAGGAAAATGTTATCAAACGTTCCATTCTATCAAATGATCAAATATATTATCAATAAATAAAACACTGTGATCTTACTCTTTTATTTACTAAAGAAATGCAACTGAATATTTAAGATGTATTGCTATCTACGGAATAACTGGCTTTTAAGTGAACTGTCACACTGATATATCCAAGAAGTGACAGTAGTGTCAGCATTACAAATTCATCTAGATGAAACAATAAATAATTAGGTGTAAAACTGCAGTCTTATGTTCAACACAGTAAAGGATCAATTTCATCTAAAGGCAACTGGAGTGTACACCGTATCATCTGATCCAAAGTAGTGACCTTCTTGATTCAAATGCAAAATGCCTAATCCTGTTGCAGATGGAATTTACTAGGACAAAATGTTCAATAGAAAGATTACATTTTCAGTGGGGCAGAAAGTTATTTGTCAGTGTCTCATTATATCTTGGATTTCAATTAGCTTTGAGATACAACAGCAATAATCCAGCATTGAGACTACAGCCAGATCTTTGTTTCTTGCACCTTTATATCTGGATTTTTTTTCCATTCACAGTAAGATATTGTAAGGTTTCCAAAACAAAAGAAATAGAAGGAAATAACATTCCAGTCATTTTAATGTCAGATACATGATGCACTTAGTGATGTCTGTCTGATAACTTTGCACTAGGAGATAAGGGTGACATCATTTACATTTTTTCCAGCATAAATGAGAAGTGCCGAATTCCTTGAACCGTGTCCCATCAATTCTTCTACCCTCACTGTCCCACCTCCTATTATTAGCATTGTATATCCACTCTGATGCTTTTGATCCTTTTCTATGAAAAGTAATTTGCCTTCTCAACGGAAATAAGAACGAAATCTGCTTTAGTACATTTCATGAGTTCAAACACTGGCCCATAAAAGTTTCCACCCTAGAAGGTGGAAGGTCACCTTTTAACCATAAAAATGTAAGGATTTTCAGTCATTTAAAATGTTTACTTCTAAATATTTTTTGGTAGTTAAGAAAACTAGTATGTTTTTCTGAGTTGATCATGGAACTAAGAGTTGGAAGGGCAATTTTTTACTTGAATATCTGTGCAACCCTGATTTGGTGTTAACTTTGGTAAAATTGGATAACATTTGTCATCCTTACCTCATACCTGTGTCATGAGGGTACCTCAGTCAGCTTGTGAAAGGTAGGAGGAGGAAAAGCTCAGAAATCATACAGATATGATTCAGTTGTTGATTTATTTGTTAGTCAAGAAGTTGTGATCTATATAATGCAGATATGATTTTTATAATCCTCAAAATTACATATTGTGCCTTACATTCAAAAAGCTTCCTCTCAAATACCAATTCACATAGCTTTAGCTCTAAGAAATATTGTTATTGAAATAATCAAAGTTAGTTTTACACATTAAGAAACCAAAAATAAGAGAAACTAAAGACACGTCTGTAACAGGAATCAGTGGCAAAAGCTACTGGTGGCAATATATTTCTCTCTCGATTTCAAGGTGAAAAAGACATAACTTAAGACACATGCCCCCAGGAAGGACGAGAGTTGGAAAAATAGTCCATTTTAAGATGAATTTTTCTATATAGTAGACATAAGATTCTTTCTCCAAGTAAGAAATTGTACAACAAATTGTACTTATCAGTAAACATAAAATGATAAAATAAAGATAAAATTATAAAATCTAATGGATCTGCATTTTTACTTCTCAATCTTGAACTCTAAATAACTGTAAATATATCATAATAGTTAGACGGTAACTATCTGCAGACATACACAATGGAGTGAACCAGCATCTATAATGGATTTTTTTCCTCACTTCCGAATTGCAGACATTTATCAGGTACTGAATAACAGGAAAAAATACAATAATGTATGACTATAGTGAAACAATAAAATAATTTTCCCAATTAATTAGAGTATTCTTAAACATCACATAACCCCACTGATTTTAAAAACAGCAGTAAATAGGTTTTGACCCTACATAAATATCTGTAAATATATGTTGGAGCTTGCTAGCATTACTACACAGTGCTAACAAAAATAATAATGTTGTTTAATTTTTGTCACATGGGTCTAAAAAATTAGATTTTACAGGTTATACTCTGCTTTGGATAAGTAATGCAGAATAAAAGCTGTACTATTGTGTAGGATTTTTTAAAGAATACCTGAACACACTCTATTTCCTGTAAAATTAATGGACTTCCCACAGCTATAAACATATATTTAATATTTTAATTAAAATTAAATGAAATTTAAATTTCATAAAAATATTTTTCTGCAAGTATAATATAGTTGAAGAATTGATTTTTTGTTATTTTTTTTAATTGTTTGCAGAGAAGCACAGTTTGATTGTGTACTACTAAAGCTGCAAAAGATCCCAAATTGCTGTTTCATGGGAAGGTGTTTCATTCAAAGAATTACACCAGGATTTTTTTCCTCCTGTACTCACAGTACCATAAGAACACAGACTTGGAAAGGACATCCAGAGATCATCTAGTACAACCTGCTTTAGCAGAATCAGTGTAATTCAACATATAACATCCATCTAATTTCCTGTTAAACATCCACACAGAGGAGATTCCACTAACAAATTAACCAAAACAAACAAACAAAACAAACAAACAAAACCAAACTGCTTCTCTGACACAAATGGGCTTATATCTTTTAAATTTTTTTCTGTCAGGAAGGACATATTTGACTCCACGGGAAACTGAAAACGGAGCCATCGAGACCTGTGGTGATGACACCCATGGTTAAAAGCATTTATTGGATAAAAATTTGTCAGCAGCAGAGTATCCACTTACACACATATATACTAGCAAAGTATACCTTATTTCCAGGAAATTGCATGCTTCTCTCAGCCTTTAAAAAAAACTAAAAGCAGTATTTGTTTAAATTTCTAACATTACATAGTGCATGCTTTTCATTGTCTTACAGGTTTTTTGAGTCTTAAAATCATGTGTCATGGGAAGATGCAAACTTACCTAACTTACACAAGTTCACACATACATATTCAATTTAGAAACTTTACAGAATGCTTTTTGCACTTTTATTTTTCCCTTTTTTTTTTCCTGTCCTAACACAGATGTGCTAACGTAATTAAGGGCACTGAATGATGTGCCATTCAAACCTAACCAGATGACTTTCATTCAAAAAATAAAAAAAATAAACAAACTACTTGCCCAGATCAGACTATTTCACAAGAAAAGTTAATCCAAAACACTTGTCAAAGAGATTAAATTAAGTTACACGCTGTTAATGTGGTGAAATTTTGTCCAAGCAAAGTAGAAAGACCAAATTTATCCTGATTTAAAAAAAGAAAAAAGGTTAAGACAATATGATGTGTTGTTCTAGGAAACCACTCTATAAATAAAACAAAGGAAATCTTGTTTGCTTGGAATATACAAAATTGAACTCAACATTAGCCCTAAACTAGCAAGTAGATAGGTTAGCTATCCAAACACTTTTATACAGATATTGTACGTGGTTTGAATTTAGAACTTTTTTCTAAGATTTTTCATAGGAATGCACACTGATTTTGCAGATTCTCTGTGACTGATGTTAACATTTTTGAAATGCAACAAAAATCAGAATCAAATTCAAATACAGTTTAGCTACAACATTCTTCATTGACAGCCAATCAGATTTTCAACACAAAAACTGTTGCAAGATCTGCAGAAAATCCTCTTACAGACATTCCAAATTATGTAAGACTTAAACATCACTGTTAGCATGCTATCTTTGTGAACAAGGAGGATGAAGTTCTATAATACTCTGATAAATATCCAGCCAGAGAAGGGCTACTTTTGGTTTGGACCAAGCCTTTGCAGAGTTGTTTGGGACATGGAACACGTCCTTGTTATCTGGTCCCTTCCCACTGTATTTGATCTGCTGATTGTGATATGTTCCAGCAGGGTCCTTACTAAAAACCAGATAGCTGCAATAACTGTTACAAGAGGTTTACCATGCCACCTCCTTTCTGCTCGGATTTTTTATAAATAAGGCATGGTAGTTCGGGTTCTGCTAGTAATAAATACATTTCCAACTACCTACTGCCTTGCAATTTTACTAAAAGTAAAGATTTATTTAAGTTAAAAAGGAGGAAATATTCTGAGAAATATATTAAAAATTGCTGCTTACATGTTTGCTCTATAGTTTAATTCCACGTAATTTTTTCAGACCTTCTTCCAAAACTTTAGCAAGTTTCTTTTAAAGATCCAAAAAAGAAACAAACTCTATCTTTATTCAGATTGCTGTTAGCAGTAAAATGACTCCATGGTACCAGAACACAACTTCGTGATGCTGCAAGTGAGTGACCTAACTAATTCCCAAAAGAATGTGAAACGATTAAAAGTTAATTGTAAGTCATCTTTTTTCAATACCAACTACAGAAGAATACATATTACTTTGCAGTAAAAACAGAAGACTGGAAGCTAGGAATACTTAATTCTATTTCCTGTGGTCTTGTTACTTAGTCTTTCTAACTCTCTTACTTCATTTATAAATAATGATGATATACTTCATATAGGTCATTATTTAACATTTCTAGAACAAGATATTTTGATGTTACTGGATGAAAAGTTCATTCATTTTTAGTTAATCTTAATATTTTACTGTGCTTTTGGTTACATTTATTCTAGCCTAAAATATACTTTAAGATTATACAAGATACTCCTTTTGCCTACATTAAGAAAAATAACTGAATTCCTGAGAAAAAAAGTTTGAAAAAAAGCAAACATTTTCTCTCTCCTTATTTATCCTATTATCTTTTTGGTTAATAACACCAATATAATACATACAAAAGCAACTCTGTTGTCATCTTAACAAATATTCAAACATATTTTCCCTTTGATGAATATGCAACATTTCTGTAAATGTTAACAGGAGCGAGGCGTACAAATTGAGGGTAGAATATAGCCTGGCATACAACACATCTGAAAATAGTTCCTTTTGGCTGATCTCTTGGCAGTTTTCATACTCTCTCTTAAAACCATTAGAACTAGTGCAGGTTTTGGTGCATTACAGGATCCCTTAAGAAGCTCTCATTATCTCCTCTCTTCTTAACCACATAATAGAAGAGAAATGAGAGCACCGTACACAGACCACACTGAAGAAGGAGAACTTGCCTTGAAATTTTTCAACTGGTAAACCTATTTTCTATAATGCTTAGTAGTGAATCACTCTTAAGTGCTGGACCATTCACTAGTGTATGTGTTTTGTGCCAAAGGTTATCAGATTGCAAAAGTGTTCTCATCTCAGAAAGAACCCATCATTCACCATCACCTTATTTTGACACAACAGGAAAAAAATACATCCCTCTAGAAAGAATAGGAAAGGGGGGAGAAGGGCAGAGAGAAACCTATATTAACAATGCAGCAAATTTTCTAAGGGAAAAGCACAGACTATTATAATGATATTAGAAAAATTATATTTTTATAATATAGGATGAGATCTTCCTGATTATTTCAACTCCATTAAGTCCACAAGAGGGACTTTTATGTTTCCTGAAATACAAGAAAAAAAAGAAAATTAAAATGGAGCCTGACTTACTTAATGGACAAAGGTAGGCCAGCTGCCTTCTCCCAGTCTCTCATACCGCCAGAGGACATGGCAGCAGCAGCAGTTGCTTGAGGAAGGAACTACCCTCTCCAGCAGAGCTCTGGCTTATGCTCCACAGCAGATCAGCGGTGTTCTCCAGCAGCCCAGCAAGGTGACAAAGCAAGCTGAGGGCCCACTTGCCTGTGCTATCTACCCTTCTGCTAATTCAGGCAGCATGGAAGTCTAATGTTCTTGAGAAGACAAAAGTAGAGGCTCTTCTGAATCGACTGATGTCTTCTTGTGTTTAGTCTGGATTTCTGCCTATCTGCAGCAGGGACTGAATTTATCTTTCTCATTCCTTTGCATGTATCAAAATAACTTCTCAGTAATACACTAGTTCTGTTTACATGGGTACATAGCAACTGTTAAAGCGGGTGTTCGGGTCTTAATCAGGCCATGTTCATCCCAAACCCAACGCATAAAACCCCTAAAAGCTACTGTTTTCCCAGTCCTACAGACAGAAATGTGCCACCTTACAGTGTGACTTCACATTCTTAGAGACCATTATGCAATTGGGGCTCACTATACCAAATGATCCTGTCACCAGGAAGCCAAGGCTAAGAGAAAACACTCACTTGTGAGCATCCACAAACAGTATGCTTTCTCAACTCTGCCCTCACACCATATGCCTCATGCGACTCCAAGCTGAAGAAAATTTTATCAGATTATTTAATTTTAAACTGCTATCACTTGTGAGATCAATGACTGCTAAAAAAAAAAAAAATCACATACATACACAGAGTTAGCATTCTGCCAGTGTTTGTGTCACTGCTATACTGACCCAGCTAGAGCTGTTTGAAAACTACAATTATCATTTACAAAGAAAAAAGGGGATGTCAGAGCTGCAAAAATTAGCTGTACTTACTGTATTTTCTAAAAGGAAAGACAAACACACAAAAAAATAACAACATGACATTCAGCAGGTATATGTAGGTTCAGGATCAAGAAATATGCTCCAGCATTGAAAATCAATTATCAGAAATCAATTTGCTAAATTCATCACCTGTGTGAAATATCTGATTCCTATGTTCATAATTTTCAATGTAAATTTGAAAGATATTACTAGAAAACTTCAAATATAAAATTAACATTACATGGCCAAACAAAAAGCATACCTAAAACATTGAAAAAACACATATTTCTGTTGTGAGGTGTATGCATTATCATGTGATATTAGAAAACTGTTAAAAAAATCAAAAGATGACAGCTGTTTGTGGAAGTTTATTACTATCATATTTCCATCTCTGAAGAAAGATGGAACCCCTTTTCTTGTACATCATACAATTTTCTTTGACAGTTTCACTGATAATGCACTTACAGTTTCTCTGAATGGTAACACCCATACTCTTGTGAAATGTATGGGGGTTATTTAATGATCAGAAGCCATCTAGACAACAGACAGCTTTTGTAATTTTTCTTAAGGTGTAGTATGAACCCTGACTCACATAGAAGACAACTGAGGAGTGAATAATCAACACTGATTCCTGCAGCAACCTAAGTTCTGAGAGTTATCCCAGCAAAGTACCAACCAACCTGTTTAGTTTATGATATATAACAGGATCGCAGCTGACAGAGCTTGAATGCAAACACAGTCTTTTTTCCAGTGCAAGTCAGCAGGAATTCAGAAGACATCCTCACCAGACGTAAACGTTTGTAGGCCCAGTGATTCTAAATAAATTATTGGAATTGCAATGGCAGAGAGTTTAACCAGGTCTGGAGCTGATTGTCATCGCCTCTGAAAATTTGCTTTCACTGAGTGTGGTGAATACACGCTCCAATTGAGTCACGTGAGTGTCCGTATTAATTTTGCACTGGTAAGCAGATTTGGAAGATCAGCAGTCTGAGGAACCAATCACTTCATTGAGACGTTAGTAGTCTGTATCACTGACTTAGCAATTAGGAAAACCTAGAAAACCTTGATGCATATTTCCACGGGGGCCAAGGGGCGATATTCTTGTCTCATTAACTCAGGGCCACTGGGGAACAGCAAAGTCACTTAACTACCAGTTGGTTCTTGGAGCAGAGCGGATCACGTAACCTCGCTCCTGCCCGACGCTCACCGAAGCAGCCGGGTTTTGGCACAACTTCACCGCACTCAGCACCACCACGACGCGCTCTGCTTGTCCCGCCTCTGCCCGCTCCCCTCAGGGCCGCCCGCCACCACGGCCGTGAGGGCGCAGCCTCGTGAGGCGAAGCCGCGAGACGCCGTAACGGCCACCTCCCGCCGCGCGAGCCGCCCAACCGCCGCCACCAGCTCACGCGCAGAACGCGCATGCGTGCGCGCCAGCCCGCCCTCGGCACGCGGTGGCGCTCGCCTCGCGGCCCCGCCAAGTGCCGATGTGTCTCTGAAGGACTACAGCTCCCATCATGCAACGCGCTGCCCCGGCACACTCACGGCGTAGGTCGCCGAGGGCGAGGCCCGCCCGCGGGGGCGCGTTGCATGTTGGGCGTCGTTGTTCTCAGAGCCGCTTCACCAGCGCCCGACAGAAGGGGCGCGGCGTTGAGGCCTGTGGAAGCGCCCCACTCACACACCTCCTCGCGTCGTTTCACGCCCGTTCCCGAGTGAATTCCTTTAAGACCGCTCCCCCGACGGCGCGAACGAGCGAGGTGTGAGACACCAGCCTGAGCGCCCCGCAGCCGCCTTTCGTACACGCCTCTGTGTCCTTCCGCAGTTCCTGTAAGTCCCTGCGCACGCCGCAACGCTTTCGCAGCTGGTTTGACCCTCCGCGCCCGCCGTCGGCTCCTGCCTGTCAGCTGCCGGCGCCTTTGTGAAGCGGGGCGGA
>VXAA01006848.1:89737-170130 GCA_013399115.1 Anseranas semipalmata | reverse complement strand
TGTTGTTCGTTAGCGCTTCAGCGTTTGCAGGCAACACGGAGGAAAAACTACCGGTGTGTATGCAGGGGTAAATGCGTGAGGCTTGCATCATCGTACATCTGCTTCTGTCCTTAGGTGTGCTGTGCAAACGCTTCTAGGTATTCTTAACTTTAAATATGTGAATAATGATATTGCTAATGCTCGCTCTGGTGTCGCTATTGTCAAGCTTGGTGTAAAAGCCTTTATAGACCCCTCGGCTGTGGTAGAACCACTTCTGCCCTTTCTTCACTGACGTGGATTTGCTTAACAACAGTAAAATTAAGCATTTATTCACCCAGCCCGTTCATGCAGTTTTTCGTACCCGTGTTCTAAATCTGTAAGTTCTGAAGTGTTTTTTTCTTTTTCTGCTTTTGTTTTATTGTTGGTTTTCCTCCCTGTATTTAATTGAATTAGTTATGTAACAAAACTTCGTGTAGAATTTTTGCCTTTAAAAGATCCACCAATTTCTTAGTAGCATACAGAAAGTCTATAAATAAAAGACAAAAAGGTCAGTATTGCACATTTTACAGGTTTTTTTGGCCATCACACTGATACCTACTTTGCCTTGCAGTTTATAGTAATTCTACTAAATCTTTTGTTAGCTCTTATGTTTTGAATTCTGCAACTGTTTGTGGCAAGATATATGGCTTACATACTGCTGAGGTATCATATGCCAATATTTAAGGGGCTGAAATGAAAAGTAAAAACATTCTGTGAGTACTGTCCTTGCCATTTTCTATGCATAAGTACCATAGGTGTCTCTGTAGTTGTATAGAGTCCTGTGGCAAGATCTGATAACCCCATCTTCAGTGCCTAATGTATCATTCAAAGTAGTTCCTTGAAACAGCTTCAGAGCTACCTTAGGAATGGGTGCTGTCGCCATATCATAGTTCTGTCTGGTTTAAATCAATCTTCTTAGTAGTGAGAATGTGTTAAGTGGAGGAAGTGTGGAAATAGAAACTTGATTTTTTTAATTAGGATTTCAAGACTTTTCACTGTTCTGTCTTTAGCTAATTAGCATAGTTACTTTAATGACTGCTTATTAATAGGAAAATTGCTATCTTAAGCAAACAAAAAATCCTTGATATGATTTCTGTATTGATCAGTGTTTCAGTCATGTCTGACAAAAGTGAACTGAAGGCGGAGTTGGAGCGCAAGAAGCAACGATTAGCTCAAATCAGAGAGGAAAAGAAAAGAAAGGAAGAAGAAAGAAAGAAAAAAGAAGTAAGAAATAATTTGCCCTTTGAAACTTGACTGTTTGCTTATGTAACTTGCCCGAAAATGTTACATATATTGCTCCATATTATTTAGGGAATGTCTATTTAATGGTCCATGCAAACATAGTGCTTTTAAATATCCATATGGTAAGGTAGATTAAAAAAAAAAAAAAAATCCCACATTTTTAGAAATGCAACCTGCATGCATGCGTGTATGGGACATCATTAATGAAATTACTGTGAGAAATAACTGAAATATTACACAAAAGCTCTACTTAATGATTTGTGATGGTATAATTTAGAGAATTCCTTTCTGAAATGCAATTTTGAGGATGTCCATATAAATTGTCTGACTGTCAGTATTGTTATTGAACAAACAGCATGCTCTGTTCTTCTGGTTTTTGACTCATCTTTAACCTGAATTTTAAAGTTAGAGCAACACTCAGGACATGCATGCTACTTGTGTGTTAGACTTGATTTGTTAACAGTCTAAAGGATTTCCATCTGCTAAAGTAAGTGACAATCAGCAATGTATTACTACATTTCTCCTGCAAGCAGATTCAGTAACAAAACTTTTGTTGGAATGCTTTGGTGTGTTGTGGCACTTTTTCATGACATCCTCTCTTTTGGTTATGATCTTGTAGAAGTTCTAAATTAGCATATGTCTGAAGTCTGGACAGCTGCCAGCAAAATGATTCAGACAGAAGGGAGAAGAAAATATCTCAGATTATGTTCTGGTGATGTTGCAGTTATGTATTGTCTGTACTTGAGATTTCCACATATGATACAATAGCTTATCAGTTGGGATCTTGCTCTAAAGTTGGGAAATGGCTTTTTTAAGATGTACAGTTGATCAGACGTATGATGTGCAGTCATGTGAGGAGTAATTAGACTTTATTCATGGTGTAGGGTTAGTGTAACTTGGTCTGGATTTTGCTGCTTCTGTTAAAGGCTGGTATTTGTATAATTAACTTATATTTACAAAAATATTCACTTCCCAGTGACTGAGTTGTGAACACCTTAAACTATTAATTAGATTTCCGTAATCAAATGAGCAGTTAAATGAATGTGGAAAAACATGGAGTGTTCAGCATCTTTCACAGTAGAGCTTGCATTATTTCTAAATTATATGAGGACAAGGGTGTCATTTTTATTCTTTTTTTGTGTGTGAAATCTAGCAGATAATAAAACAACTTTAAAAAAAAAAAAACTAATAAAGAAACTTAACCTATGTAAAGACAGTACTAAAGCTACATAACTTTGTGATTCCTGTCGTTTACTTTATCTACAGAAAGGATCATTGGAATTACTAGAGTCAAGTATCTAACCTGTATGATGATAGGTTTCAGTAGCACAGAAGGTGCAGTGAGATCTCAGAAATGAAATGAAACAGTTCTTAATACCTGTTAAATGCCAGAACTTAATTATTGAATTATTTTTAGACTGATCAGAAGAAAGATGTTCTTCCTGTACAAGAGGAATCTGATCTTGAAAAGAAGAGAAGAGAAGCTGAAGCATTACTTCAGAGCATGGGGTTGACACCTGAGTCTCCTGTTGGTAGGAATATTAATATTAGTTTGAGAATTGTTTTGTCCTTTGTTGTTAGTATTGTAGTATTTATGTAATTAGCATGGAGATTCTATGGCCACTTATTTTTGGATATACATGTCTCGTTTTGGTACTACTTTGTCCTGCATATGGTCTCTGTTACAAATGTCAAATGATGTGCTTCAGTACACATTACTAATAATATTTGTAAAAGATACATTTTCTACTTAGATTATTTGGAGTGTTTTAGTTAAAATATATAAATATCACGTATTTGTTGTTTTCTTTTTCTGTTATCTCTGCACATTAGTTTTCTGTGTTTTTTCTCCTTTTTCATAATGATAAGTCTTCATTCTAATATTTGCATGTGGGGTTGGATTGTCTTTCTGTGCCTTTTCCTTCTTAATTTTTTTTTTATCTCAAATACCTGACTGACTTTGATGGAGTAATAGCAAGGCTAAGTATAAATTTAACTGTCAAGGATGATGATTCGTATTTGTGCCACTCTTCAATGGATTAGTGTATTGGTTGTTGCTTTATGTCTTTACGTAGCAACTTTTCTCTGGAAGATGAAAGTGAAGAGGGTGATACTTCAACTCCACTTTTTGTCTCTATCTCTGAAATCAAAGAGGGGTTAAAACTTACTTTTCAATTTGGCTCAGTGATGATAAGGGTCAATTTCAATGGGGTTTGCAGATAAAAAGTAATAATTGGTCATGGGTGCGGTCTGTGTGACTACATCTTCATAATTGCTTTTGGACAGCCCTCAAGTACTTGAAAGCGAACGTGGGATAAACAACAGTAAAGCTGCTCCCATTCCAACAGCCACAGCATTAATTTAATACCTTGAACTGTTCTGACAGCTCAGTTGTGGGTAGAGACTGCATTTGGGCTGTGTTAGCACTATAAGTAATAAATGTTATAATAAATGTTATAAGTAATTGATTCTTATCTACTAGTGATTTTCTTCAGTGGACAAATAGTTGAACGCTTCCTTGAGTGTGGTTTGGCTAAGGCAGCTAACACGAGGATCTTAAAGAAATGTGTTGTTGTTGTAGTTGTTTTTTAAATCTGTGAGAGAGAATCTAAAAACCACAGGATAGCCAGTCCTTGAAAAGCTCCTTGAGGTTCTGGCATGTGAGCCCAGGGCACAACCCTGCACATGTTGTGTTTAATTCTGTTGAACCCCTATTTAACCACACCCTGTACACAGATGCTCAGAATTCATTTTGTTCCCTTTCAAGATACCCTGTTCTGATCTGAATGCTAAATCAAGCTAAAACGCCCTGCTCACTACCTCTCAGTAGCAGGCCTGAGGCACAAGCTAAGTCTGCTGACTGGGTACTGGCAAAGCACGGCAGTACAGTGATGATGCCCCTGAACTGAAGCTAACTCACAGCTGACCAGCTTGGTGTGCAGGTAGCTTCAGCTCACACTGTCAGTGTGGGTGGATTACTGAGGTTAGATTCCTTCATGGAAAATTGTCTTACGAATTTTTAATACAATTACTGTCCTGGTAACTGTCAAAGAATGGTGGCTTCCTTACAGGAGAAGGGACCTTAGTGTAAGTATGTTTCTCATATCTATCATACTCTTTATATGAAAAAACATATATTAGTGAATGAAAATAACTTTCAAGAAGGCATCCTTTGTTGGGGTAGGTGGACTTTTACTTGGTCTTTTCTTAAGTCTGTTACTTATTAGGTAGATTTGTCTCACTAATGGGAAGACTTCCCTGAAAACAGCTTGCTCCACAAGAGGGCACTGTAGCATCAAACTAAGCTACTGAATTTTTTGGCCAGGGTATACAAACTTTTTTTAAATGGTAACAAGATAAGTTTCTAATTTCACCTGTTTGTTTAAGAATGGGTGACGTTAAAATGCAAGCATTTCTGATAATGCACAGACATAGGTTAAAAAAAAGAAAAGTCTCCCAAAACCCAACACGAACGAACTTCAGTGTAATAGACAGAGTTTGTTGATTTGGTTAGAACTAAAACAAAAATATCAGTATGCTCTATGACAAAGCCACTTTTTTTGGTCCACACTTCTGTGATTATATGCTTTGAAACAAAATTGAGTTAAACATGTTCAGTGTATAATTTTTGAGAAAACTGATGTCAGTTATGTTAATGAGTATCTTTTATGTTTAAGCAACATTACTTAGTGGAAATTACCTTCTGAAAATTGATGCTACCATTTGTTAACAGTTCAGTGTTAAACAATCTATTTTCAAGTCATTTTTTTCTTAATGTCTTTCCCTCCATGTCGTCTTGTATGCTCCAGATGCATAAATGCCAAACAACTGCATGAAAGACCAGCATGAAATGTTAACATTGTCTTTTCCCCTCTTTTTCTACTGTTCATTTTCATCCATGTATTTTTTGTTTGCCATCACTTTTTTTTTTAATACTTCATGTTAAATTAATTTTAAAACATCCTAAGCTGTGCAACCTCTGCGAGTAGTAACAGCGGATACCTGTCTGTTTCACTATTTAGTCCCTCCTCCTACCTCTCCGTCTTCCAAATCTGTGAGTACGCCAAGCGAGGCTGGAAGCCAGGACTCTGGTGATGGCGCTGTTGGATCTAGGTATGTCACCTCGTTATATTACTTTGCTTAACACTTGCATTCTGAATAATGAAACTTTAGAAGAAATCAAAGTTAATTACCTGAATATGAGTTTACACTGATATTGAATCTGTAAACAGTGACTACTTTAGAGAAGTGCTTTACTTCAAAATTTGAAATGCAACTACGCAACTAATTTTAGATTGCCAACATAAACTTTGAATTGTTTAAACTTGCAAGTTTAAACTTTAAAGAGTCTGAATGTCTTGTGGTAATGTTCTTGTAAGCATGAATGTCTCCGGACAATAGAATAACTGGAAAAATCAAACTTCCCAGCTTTCTAAAGGAGGGTGTGTATGGGTATCGGCTATTTTCTTTTTCTCTGTATTCTGCTTGATCTAAGAGAAGATACTTTATAAAAACCTTGCCTTGCTTCTGATTTTTGTTTTTTACTTAGAACTTTATTCCCAAGTTATTTCATCTTGCACCCATCCTCAGAACTTAAATGTACCAATCACAGGCCACAAGCTTAGCACCGTGTTAGTACAGACATTTTTTCAGTTCTGCTACTTGCTACATCCCTTTGAACAAGGTTTTGTGCGTAGCAGTTTGAAAAATGCTGCTGTAAAGACAATCAGATAAATACTTCTGTTAAACTAGGAATTCAGAATGGAGATTTATGGGTGATAAGATAGGAAACAGTACTTTCAAAGGGTATTTCTACCGTTTCCCATGCCCAGGCTGTGAACAAGAGCAGTATTTGCCTGTTAATATTGATAACTTTTTTTTCCCCAAAGTCATTGATTTTGTACTGTAACTTACTGAATATATATTGTGGATGAAGTTTAGGTAAAGCACAGCTGTCCTCAGTTACTTTTGTACTTATCCGAGTCTTTTGAAGAAAGACTGAATACTTATACCACTTTGAAACATCTTTTTAAAAGATTGTAGTAAATGCCTGTATAGTTGTGGGTTATGTGTACACAATCTTAGCCTGAAAATAGTCAAGTTTTTAATGACCTGAAGAAAGGTTCTAAGGTACTTATTTCTGAGTAACAACCATTAAGTTGAAACAGAATATGAGAGGCAGCAGATATAAACCCAAACTTTTTTTACAATGCTCAGATGCAGTCTTTTGCATAGCTTATTCACTATGCAGTTGTTTTGCATAGCTTATTCACTGTGCAGTTGAAGTCCACTTGTCATGTAACTAAAGAACCAGTAGCATTGTTCCTTAACTGAGTAACAAGCAAGTTTTAAATTATTTGAAATTTGTGATTACTGGTTATCAAATTGTCATTTTATATTTAAATTCACTGTCTAGAAGAAAAAAATAAAACAAGAATTACTTGATGATTTGGGGGGAAAAAAAGCATTTCTTTTCATTCATACATAATTTAAAATTAATATGAAACAGTATTTTTGCCACATCTGTAATTGAACTCCATGTTGTGTGCTGAAATGATTTCCACCTCGTAGGTTTACTGTGCTCTCTGAGTGTATGTTCCAGAGATACAGTAACATGATGTTGTTGTATGCGTGCATTTTTTATGAATACGTGAGAAAATGTGTATCCTAAGCCTCTATAGCTTCATCCATTTGTAAACTTTAAATCTGGGTCTTCACAATTTCCAAGACATGGAAACATGAAAAGGCTATGGTCTTCAAGGCATGGAGGTATGAAATGTATAGCTAAATTTAAGACTATATATTGTCATCATTAGAGAGAGTCTGCTTGCTTAGTCTCTGACCACCAGGTAACATTCTTCCCCTGCTCCAGTAAACAGATATCTATATGCTAGTATATTAGTACAAATTTGTATGGCATTCCTAATGTATGCATATACTTCCACCTGAAAGTTAATGGAAAAAGTTGGACTGTGTGATATGCCCTAGCATTATACCTGGCATTTCACAGGTGGCTTTCATATCTATATGTAGTATGTTAGCAAGACAAGTTATTCCACTGTTCTTGATAATCTTAAAATGAGTATTGGTCTCAATATATGTATTTCAGTTCACATCAGTGTGTTATTTCACTTCTTTTTTTGGTATGTGGCCATTCTACAATTCTCTGTTCTTGCTGCAACCATACTTTATGACGATGATCTCCTATATTAGTTTAGTTATTTATTGTCTATGATACTGAAAGTTACCAGTAACTTCACTAATTGAGTAATTAGTAAAACAGTGTTCAGACTGTGTTCCTGCTGTTACTTCCATCTGCCTTGATTTATTTACATCAGTAAAAAGCTTTGGTTCCCCATTTGTTACTGTTTGTTCCTTCTTACCTTGCTGTTCTTTCTCTCTTCTTCAGTTAAGAGTACTAATTCAAGAGTGGAAATTAGCATAGTTGGTTTACTGTTAAGTTAGGTGGATGGTTTAAAGAATTAGTTTTGAAGTGTAGAGGGTACTTTTTAGATGTACGTGAAGCATTAAGAATTTGCCTGGATGTTACAGACGTTTAGGCATGCGGAAGAATAGAAACTTAGTTCACCGAAGCTTATATATAAATTCATTTAACTTAAGGCATAACAAACTTCTGGAAAACAAAAGGAACGGTATTTTATATGATTGCGATACATATGTAAGAGGTGAGCTTTATCTCAGAATGTCACTTTTTTTTAAAGAATCTCTGTGAGAAAAATTTAACGGTAAGTACTGTAGAGACTTTAACTATTTTGAAAGGTGGAGTATCCCTGGTACCACTAAAGAAACTGTTGCAAGTATTTTTTGCTTTATAAATTTCTTAAAATATTGAAAAAAAATTGAAAACAGGAGGGCAACCTCAGTAAGAGTTAGATCTAAAGTAAGCACAGAAGTTGGAGCCTTTTAAATTTATAGTGCTTTCCCTAAGTTCCTCTCAAGTAGGACAGGAAAAGTTGGCAAAGTGTTTGTTGTAATGCAGCATTTGAATCTATAGATAAGTCCTCCTTTGCAGAAGCAGCATGACAGTTGAGGAGGTAGTGGTTTGGTTTTGCTTTGTTTTCTTTTTTGTATGTGTGGCAAGATTGAATCTCTGTTTCAACAATATCCAGCCTGAAGTCTCAGGCACCAAAATAAACTCCAGGCTTAAATCTATTTAGCCAAGAAAAATAGCAGAGGCATAAAGGATAAGCACAGTCAAAATAATGAATTTTATGGTAAAATAGGATATTTTCTGATGCATGTAAGATATGTCAAAGTTTTAAAGATTCAGGTATTAAGCTATGGCTATGGATGCAATATCAGTTATGCAGAAAGATTTGCTGAATAAGAGGATAGTGGATTTGTATTTAATAATTAAACTAAAATTAATTATTCTTCTAATATATACTTTCTACAAGAACAAAGTAATGAACAGCGCACTCATAGCTGTGAGTTTTCATCACATTGCCTGTGAATTTTGGTGAACAGCTTTACATTTTGGAATTCTGCACTTGCTTTATAAGAACATTACTATGCATGCGATGGAAATGGAAAACTGTTTTATTGACTTATCATAGCTAAAGAATACCTTCTTTATTTTTTTCAATTTGGTACAAAACATGATTTTAAAAAATAGCATCTGAAAACTTCAGATGCATGTTCACTTGTTAATCTCCTTTATATGCTTGCTTTAAAACTTTGCCTAAGCCTGACAGCAGGCAGTAGAATAAATGAAAATTTGTGGAGAAGGGATGAAGGTTAAATGAAAGGAAAGGGAAGATCTAGTTCCCACTTCATATTTCTTCTTATATGAAAGTGACTTGATCTGTTCTGTTCATTATTCCACATGACTTTGAAATGTGTTATTAATATAAAGTCCACTATTTCTATGAGATGTAAGTATCTCAAATGGAGTTGGCTCTAAATCAGATGACACTTAGAAGCCCAAGGCAGTGCTTAACCCATAATTACTGCAATGTCACATCTTGGAAACTCTAGCAGTTCTCTTTCCCAGTGGAAATGCATTTTTGCCCCTCTACCAAAAGGTTTATGTGTTGACTCATTTCCTTTACCAATATGACAATTTCCTCCACATATTTACTGCTCTGGGCAATATTGCATTACATTAACAAATCTGTCTTCATATGACATGAACAAATCTGAACAGATTTTAAAAGGAAAGTTTTTAGTGGTTCTTGTCACTATTTAAAATATTTTTATTAGCCTCTCATAAAGGCTACATTTGTTTGCAGATCTTTAACTTTCGATCTTTAAAAGAATTTAATTCTTTTCTAATAGCTCTGAATTCTGTGTTTGCTTTTTTAACTTTTGTATTTACTGCACGTAGTATTGTACTGAATATTTGCTGAATTTCCCTTAACTGGTGTTACATTGCTTTGTTTCTTGTGAACAATGAAATAACTATAAGCTTGCTGTAACTCTGGCATTTCATAGTGTGTATTTGCTTCACTAATCTCTGGCCTTTTTTGCTAATGCTGCATGATTGTTCAACCTGTGGTATCAGGACGCTGCATTGGGATACTGATCCATCAGTTCTTCAGCTCCACTCTGATTCCGATCTGGGGTATTGCATAGATTTCTTATATTCCCTCTTTCATATACTTCTGGATAATAAGAGCTTATTTTTCTCTAAGACAACAAGTTACTGTTAAGAGACTGTTCTGTGAGTTGCAGAAGTTCAATTTCCGAAGATATAGTGCAGTTGGCTTGTAATGGGAAGTTTTGAGCTTATTTAATATAAATAATGTGCTTATTTCTAATAATAGAGCTTACTTATTAATGTTTTTCTTTGAGTCTTTCTTTGGCAAGATATAAACTTTAAAGTAATTTCTTTAAAATAAAAAGCTTAGAATAACTATTGTATCTAAAAACAGACAATGATTCCCATATTTTCTTGTAATAAACATAAATGAGAAATGTTTATAAAAGCTGTAACTCATTATAATCACTTAATAAAATCCATATCATGCTATATGAGTTATGATTCTGCCCACAGAAAACTTTAAAAAGATTCCTTTTTTTTTTTTTTTAAACTTTTATCTTAGGAGAGGGGTCATTAATAAGAAATTACACTTCACATAGGTAAATTGTTGTTGGATCTTCACATTATTACTACAGTACATATGGTAATTAGCTTTTATAGGCTGTTACAAAGATGGAATTAATGTTGTATGGTTTTTGGAAATACGTTTTGCATTGTAATTGGATACTGGCTGTATATCTGTTTATGGCATCTTTCATAAGCTAAAGTCAGAAAGCTCAGAAGTTTCCAGTATTGTATACTGGAGTAATGTGTTATGGATAAATCACTTGTTAGTGTGTGAGTTTCAGATTAGACTTGCAGTTCTAAGTTCTAAATAGCATCTTAGAGGTAGATAAAAAGGGGCAGCACAGTTAAATGGACTAATGCTTTTTCATTCAGAGTAACTAAGCTGTTGTTTTTTTTTAAGTTTTGAAGTCCTAAAACCATTATCTTACAAATACAACTCGTGTGAGAAGATCTGTTCCACTGAAAATATGGGTATTTCATATATGTAGCAGTACCCTAGGCAACTGCAAAAGCAAAAATTTAAAATATAATATAATCCAGATATTTGAATATATTTGCACATCTTTATTTTTGTCTTACATGTAGAAATAGCTACTGATTTTAAATAATAGCGATAATAAAATATTAACCATAATCTTGTAACTTCTTCAGGATTAAATTTCCATTGGGCTTAAGTTTGACAAAGCTATGCTGTGACATGATGACTTGAGTATTATTCTAGGCAAAATATGAAGTAATTCGTAAAGTTAACTATTTTTTTCTGATGTTTCTATTCATTTTATGTAGACGTGGACCTGTTAAGCTTGGAATGGCCAAAATTACACAAGTTGACTTTCCTCCTCGAGAGATTGTTACATATACAAAGGAGACACAAACACCTGTTATGACTCAGCCAAAGGAAGGTGAATGGTTAACTTACTACAATCTAAGTTACTTTTTATTATTATTATTTTATTGTAGTAATGATGACTGACTGAATTAGAGCTAACATTTGTTATCTTGAAACTTAATGTGGTAGAATGAAGGTTGATTTGTGAGATAATTGGTGTAAGTTCTATTAAACACATACAGGTCTCGCTTAAGAGTGTCGTTGTCATTCTGCATCTTGTTTAACAGTAACATTACTCGTATTAGTAATACATGGCAGTTTCACACTCCTAGTAAACATGACACTTGGACACTGAGTTGCTTAAGTAGCTGACAACTGGTAAGTGTGATATATTTTGCATTTATGACACTTAGGAACCCCCACAAAACTTACTTGAAGGCTTTGTATCCTTACAAAAAACTTAGCAGTTAACCCCCCCTACTTTTTAAGAAATTGGATTTTTATACAGGGACTTTATACATTGAGTTTTAAAAGAAGAAACTCATTTCTTTATTAACCTGTACAATTTCTGTTCTCAGCAACTGAGCATATGCATTCTTTCGGTCATGACTTGTTTGCTTTTCAGGAAAGAAGTATTCCCAAAGAAAATATAGTTGGCTAATAAGTTTACTTCTCAATATTGAAACATTTGAATTTAGCTGCAGACAAAAATATTAATTTTGGTCTAGCTTGTATGTAGTTATACAACAAAATGTATTAGTTGTCTAATATGACTGACTTTGAATAAGTGTCTTTGCTAGCAATTTTAGGACAGTTCTAAATTACTACTTCTGCAGTCTGGCTCTTTGGTATGTGATTTGTGTGTGTGTGTGTGTGTGTGTGTTTATGCATAAGATAACACTTTTTAAAACATGAAGAGAATATACTCAACTGGAATCTTATGCTGCTGTTTCCAGAAACTCTAATTTACCCTAAAGTGTAATACAGATGATAGAGTGCGAGGTGTAATACAAGTGATAAAGAATTGTTGTTGTTGCTCCAGTCTGTGTCAACATGCCACTCCTGTCTGCAGTGAGTGCTGGAGTCACTTCAGCAAATTTAACTGGATGCAAATGTTACTGCAAATGGGTTTAAGTGGAATGAAGGGGGAGGAAAAAGAAAGGAAATAAATTGCAACACTACTTTGTCTTGAAAAGTTTCTTCCCTTTTCTTGTCTCTGAATATCCAGTTTAAGGGATCAGTGTGTGTTCAGAACACAAACCAGATCTCTCAAACTCCGTTACTCAGTAAGACAAAATAGCAGAGGATATGTCTTTTTTTTTTATTTTTCTTGTCTAACTGCAATTCTTTTTCATTCTTCATTTTATTTGCATCCCTATGCAGATAGGTGTTTTGGCTTTTCCATTGGCTTTTCTCTCTTACTCTCACCTTTTTGTTTCTCTAATCCCTCAGGTTTTTTTCTCCCCTCTGTCAGGTTCACCGTGGTATCTGAAGACTTAGTTCATAGTTTGTGTGCTCAAAGAGGTTTTACTTGTGCTACCTGCTGTCAGTGGAAATTGTCTGGGATTGTATGATCTTAGTTTCACACTAAGTGGATAGGCTGTAGTTGAGGTTTACTGTAGTGGAGTTGGAAAGATGGGTCACCTGTATTTCTGTGTTTATCAGAAAGCTCTCTTAGTAGAGATGCTATCTCATGATCCATTCCACCTTAAAAATAATAGTATTTTCTAAACACTTGAGGGCCATCCTCGTTAGTTTTATATATGTGTGCTTCATAAAAGTCACTTGAAGATGCTTGTTCATCATTTCATTGTAAAGGGTCTTTTTATGGTCCGTCTTAAGACTATCTAAATACATTCATAATTAAGCCCTATGTTTACAGTTTAAGATGACATCTGAGCTAGATTGGATCCGGTGTTCACACCCTTTTATAAGATGGAGTGGAGAGAACCTATATTAATTATCATATCTTGATTATTTTAAAATACTGTTGGAGACATGCTTTTGAACAAAGGAAGATAGAAGCAGTTCCGTTAGATATGCTGTGCAGTCCTTCTGCAGGTTTAGGCCTACTTGTGCTGTGGGGTGTATTGTGCTGACACTGATGCTGCAAAAACACACGGTCCTCTCTTCCACTTCTGTGTGCCGTGGGTGGTGATGTAGTTATATTGTGACCTAAACTGAGAAACGTTCAAGCTAAAACTAACCTGTTTGGTGGGACAGATAGGAAGTTGGGGAAAACTAGCTTTAAACCAAAAGAGTTGCTAATTGCCATGGAAATTTTGTGGCAGCACAAATGAAATGACTTACATAGGGGAGACTTCACGTCCTCAACTTTGTATGACATCAACTTAAAATGGATATCTTTAAAGATGTCCATTTTGGATTGCGTGTAACAAAGTTAAATTCAAGAGTACCTTTCACCTGAATGGTTCTCATTTTAAAATGTGGAGGTCAGTCATCTCGGAAGTTGGCAGAAAGGACAGCATTCAGTTGTTCGAAAATCTAAAACAGGAAAATGCTTCTAGTTAGAGAAGGGAGGTAGACTAAGTTTACACAATCATGCCTCTGTATAGTGCAGACATGCTGCACCATCCTAGGCAATATTAAATATGAAGTAACTCTCCCCACTGTCTTCTCAATAGGCTTCTCAGCTGCAGCTAGTTTGAGCCAGTGACCCTCTCCAGTTGACATGAAAGAATGACCAGTGTGCATGCAGCCCTTGATGCTAGAGCTGGGATGTGATCTCGGTGCTAGTGGCACTATTGCCTCTTTATGCAAAGAGTCAAAGTACTAACATGTTGGCTTATTATGATCTTAAAGTGTTAGAGAAACTGCTTGTCTTGGGAAGGTTGATTCTTTTTATAACATTGTAAATGAATAAAATCAGTTTGTCCCCTAGAAATCAGTTTCAGTCTGTGGTTAGAGATTTAGTTGCCTTTAGAGTGGGAAGTATTTTGTCACAGGAAGTCATTCCGTGTATTCTGCACAGTACAGAATATTAAATTTCCCCAAATTGAAGTTGTTGAACACATCTCATAGTTCTTGTAGGAAGATGTCTAAAGTAAGCTTTGACAGTAAATCTGCAGTATTTGTTTTATGGATTTGTCTTATGAAGGGTGCATCCCGTAGCTGCTTTTTCCTCTGGGTTCAGTGTACAAGTAAGTCACTAAGGACATAGAAGAGAAACACGGTAAGAAAGGGTGTTGGGTTGGAGACCTTAGTGCTTTCGAACTTCTTGCTTCGATGAAAATCTAAACATGTCTTATTTCAGTATTTCATTTTTTCATATTTTTGGTCTTTTTTCTCCAAATTTTTCAATATCCTCAATCTTCTAATCCTACTGTTTCTGTAGCAGCTGTATTTGTTATGTAAAACAACTGAAATGTAATCATGAAATCCTTTGTTGTTTCCAGGAATGTAGCAGATACACTCATTTTTTCTCATCTTCCTGGCACGTTATATTTCTGTAACACAGTAATGATGACCATTTTTTTGGTTTAAGGACCAAATAGATTTATTTTGGCATGTTAAAAGTTGTGCCATACTTACTGTTGTTCTCCCTTGTTTTGTAACTAATAAGCCTAAACATCTAGGTCTCTGTGCCATTACTACCACTTCAATCATTTGTGTCGCCATCATAACGTGAACATCCTGTTTTTAGGCTGCTCCATTCCCCAGTATCCTCATTCTGTCATCCCCATTTCTGCTATCTAAATCCATTTCCCACTTCCCGTGATGCTGTGTATAACGCTGCTGCCTGCTTCCCTCGTCGTCCAGTTGTGGTAGACATACTTTTACTTAGTGTGGTCAACTGGTTATTAGGACTATTACTTGGCCTCTATTTGGCATGCTGTATCAGGCAGCAGACTTCTGGATCTACTCTTTGAAAACGTACTTGAAATTGTGTTCCCTTCGTATGCTCATTTCTTTCTAGCAGGCGGCAGTAGAAGCAGTTTCAGCAACAGAGTTGCAATTCATGTGTGAACCCTGGAATATGTCTTCATGTCCTGCAGGCTCTGTGTTGGCCACCATGTGCAGTCCTGTAATCATTTGGTGCTGAATTTTATTCTTCTCTGTAGTTGTTGCTATGCTGCTCCCTACTGTGCTGTTTGAGCTCTTCCTTTGTGATTTGCTACCATATTGTTGAAATTTGCATGGAAAGAAATTAGTCACCAGTACAGCCAATAAAAAGATGTATTATTAAAAGTCCTTAAAGAGGTTAATCCAAAGAAAGATGAGCAGAACTGTATTCATCTATATGTCTAACTGTTGTCACAGTTAAGGTTTTTCCTGGGCCAACAGGATATTTGTTATTTAGTGCTGCTGTACAATACAGCGCATATGCAATCACAACTAACTGCAGACAGTATTGCTGCATTAGCTCCACTCTTTTTGAGGAATTATTGTCTGGTAAAATCTCCAAGACATAGAATGAAAATATTAAGCACTTTTGTCCTTTTAATTCTGACTTAAGCAGACTAATAGCAATTTAGGGTATAAGATTGACCTCTTGGATGCTTGTTTATAGTGAATGTAGCACTTTCACATTTTAATATTTTAACAAGAAATAATGGAGCCTTATATATTCATGTATTACCCTGTACGTGCCTTAAATGTACAGCGAAATATAGATAGGAAAACTTGATATGAAGACACATTCTACTTAACAAAAGCCACCCATTTCACAGATGATTTAACTTTGATTAACCTACTCGGCAGCAACAGATTACTCAGACAACTGGAACTTCACTCTGTAGTGTTATTGCTGGGTGCAGCCTAATATACAGCACTGCTTTTCTTTCCATCTTGCCAAAATACATCACAATTTTGATGTTAACTCAAAGTCAAAATTCTGTGGTTCATTAAACCTGTTTTTAGCATTCATTGACAAGAAATTTGTCATTGTGAAAGTGGCTGTTTATAACCCAAGATCCCCTGCTCCCCTGTCAGAAAAAACATGGAGTTGTTTAGCATATTATAATGAATATTCATCAGTATGTTGATGTGACAGAGTCCCATTTCTGGTCTTTAGCGCTCTATGACTTTTCTANTTTTTTTTTTTAAATAAAGAATTGTATGTGGTATTACTGACAATTGAAGTAGCAAAAGCACGGTAGGTAGTCAATGAATAACAAGGATGAAGTTTGTCAGTGCCTTTAAGATTTCCATATTTATATAACTGACGGTAAATAGATACAATGCTCCAATGTATCAAGACTTGATCTGATGCTAGACTTGCTAGTTGTGCAGCTTTTTCAGGAATTGTATGTCCAATCTTCCAGTGTTTGCTGGGTAATGTATTATTGTTTTTACCAATTCCCTGCAGATACCAGCACCTGAACTATTATTTCATGAATTCAAGATACGTGAGAGGAAGGAGAAGTAATTAAAACAACAACTTACCTCTTCTATTGTCCAACAGCTTCATGCTGCCTTCTTTGATTGTAAATGCCTGTGAGAAAGCATCCTGGTATTGGAGAATGAGATCAAGAACACCCCCCTCCCCCAAGATCCCTTAATAAGAAAGTTTGCATGACTTTTCTTTCTTTAAAGAGAAGGTTTTAGATTTACGTAGTTACAGCTAAATCACAGTGAGATAACATGTTCAGTTTCAAGTCTGATACTTTGAGAATATTAAAATAAGTGCTGTATCCTGCATTTAAACACAGTAATATCAGCTGGCTGTATGCAGTGAAAGTACTATGAAGGAATTTAGATCTCTGTATAATATATGCCATTTATGTTTCAAACATTAAAAGGCATGAGCAATCAACTATATGATCTTTTGAATAAAATATGTAGATTAGGAGGTCACTTAGCACTAAGGGGTTGACCATCTGCATTTGACAAGAATTTGACTCCTGTCACTGAAAATGGTACTTAGAATCAGTGTAGTATGGCTAACGGGGGGTTGGGTTGAAATTTCTAATTTGGGACTTTCAAAGCTAGAATAATGTATCCAGGCTGACCCCAAACCAAATATCTGAATTTAAGGTGTCATTTAAATCTGCATTATTGATTGGCTGGGAGAGTGAGAGGGAGATTTTTATCCAAGTGACTATAATGTGAATATGTGGTCCTGTATTTGTTGTTCTCAAAATCATCTCTGTTAACTCGTATTACATTTTTTTAATTAATGAGTGTTCACACCTATAGTGATTTGATATTAAGAATTCCATGCTTTAGAATTGCTAGAAGTTATACAGTTTTTAGATTACTAGTCCGCTGTACATGTGAATCCATCTAAAAAGGAGCAGTGTCTTTCTGTTTCTCTGCGTGATTATTTTGCCCCAAAAAGCTTTCATTTTTTTTAAGTAGCACAAAAGCTGTAATTGGCATGCTTTGTAAGGAAGTGTCAATGTGCAAGAGAGTGGAGATCACTAAGAATTCTTTTACGCGTTCTTTCCCCTTTGCACCACCGCCTCCTCAGCAGGGTCACTGAGATCACTAGCTTTTCTTGAAATGGCCATTTTCACTGGCAGGTGCATTATACCCTGTATTTTCAGATTGTTTTTCCATTCTGAATGTTTGGCAGGTTGATTGCTCTGGCTGCATTGACGGAGAAAGGGCTGACAAATGCGGTTGGGCTGGCTGAAAAGACAGTGATTACTGTTTTCCTTTGTGGCTGATTGAGGCCCTTGAAAGGAAAGATTTTAACCTTCACCATTTGGTTCAAAAGTATGAGCATATATTGAAATCATTCATGCCATTTATCCTAGTTCTGTAAACTTGTCAGAACGTAAAAATCGCTCAATTTCAAGTAATGTAGGATTGGCATACGTCATTATCATTTTGATTAAGTTGGAGTTTGTATTATTGTGTGCATTATACAGTGTCATTTAAAGCTTTCTTTCCTGCAGGTACAGTTATATTTTTATTGCCTATACTATGGAGTTAGAAAGATTTTCAGACCTCTTTAAACCTATCACTATGTGTGTGGTTTGGCAGCTGGTATGGCCTACAAGCTGTATTTTGTTTGCAGGGTAAAGGCTTGTCTGTAGACCTCCTGGAGTGCTGGTAATTGCACAGGCTTGCCATTGGGGAAAGACATGATTGGAAGCAGTCAGGCAGAAAAATGTTGTGCCATCCCATTGCCACCTCATAGCTGAGAGACAATCCTAGCAGTACCATCTGGTTGTTGCTATCTAGTCAGCTGGCCTGGCTGCTGGGACCATGGCTTGGCAGCTGGTTCCCATCCCTTGACCACGCTTTTTTTTTTTTTCTCCTCTTTTTTGTGTGTGTGCCTGTGGATTTTTCTTGTTGTTGTCAGATAACTGAACACGGGTCAGAGAGATGGCTGCAACAAACAAGCCTCATCCCTGCTGAAAACCGGCTTGTTACTTGTGATGAGGCATGTAGTAGACTCCTGCTGCCATTCCCTTATAGACAGATGACACAGCTGTTTAACCAATAAAAATAGCTTTTCAGAAGCTTATATGAGAAAGTGGATGAAGAAAAGCCAGGAAATGCATATTCCACAACACCAAGTAATTTAAAGTTATTTTCTGGTTTACAGTATTCAAAGAATAAAATGTACAAATGCAGAAAGTGCTGTAAACCTTGTCAGTATTCCCGAACATTAACATTTTATGTTATTCATTGCAATTAGGGAAAACACGTTTTGCTGTAAAGTTCTCATTGCCAAACATGATACAGATAATGAGACTTGCATTTAGAATGACAGAAAAAATGTAATCTCCCTGCTATTATCTTTAGCAAAATTTGCCTCTCAGAATAGCAACCTGAAAGCTAATGTAAGCCATCTTCATGCCACGTGAAGACCCATTAGACTCTGATGGTTTCAGATCACAAGTAAGCAGCTGCTCTGTAGACTATTTTAGACATTTGATTTTTCTTTATTCTGCAGCATTAATGTGTCAGTATCTTACACAGAACTTGCATCTACCACATGGTTTTGTGTGGAATCATAAATGCTTGTAAGAGAGATTTCCACTTTGGATTCTTTACAATTTCTTACACATCTTTTTTCAGTTTATACAGGTACATAATTTAGTGCAACTATAATCCAGGGTAGACAGGGCTTCAATGATCTTTGGTTTGAGATAACATTATCATGGGAACTACATTTTATAAATACAACCATTTTAAGCTAAATTATACCATTTTATATCTTTGAGATTCCTACAGAATGTTATTGTTCCTCTTTAAAAACATTGACAGTCTCACCATACTTTGTCGTCTTAGATGAGGAAGATGAAGATGATGTGGTTGCACCAAAGCCGTTAGTTGAACCTGAGGAAGAAAAAACATTAAAAAAGGAGGAGGAGGAGGAAGGTACAGTTCACCTCTGCGTTCTGTGTGCTGTAAAGAAAAACATTAATACATTGGAACTTTTCTTTCTACTAAGTTGAAATTAATTTGAGTTACATTTTAATACTTAGTTAACAAAATATAAAATGTATGGATGTTAGGAAACAATTTTTCCAACATCACGATACTTTTTTTCCTTCCCACTTGGAAATAATTTGTGAAAGTACGCATTACAGAAAGTTTACATGTAATCCTTTTCCAGCTGCCCCTCATGAACTTACGGAAGAGGAAAAACAACAGATTTTGCATTCTGAAGAATTTTTAAGTTTCTTTGACCACTCTACAAGGATTGTCGAAAGAGCCCTTTCTGAGCAAATTAATATTTTCTTTGACTACAGTGGAAGAGACTTAGAAGACAAAGAAGGGTAACACAAACATTGATTACTTTAGTGTGAATGTGCAAAATTTGTAATTTAAAAAAATGGTCAGAGATTAATATTTTCTAATTCTCTTCATAGAGAGATTCAAGCAGGAGCAAAACTGTCCTTAAATAGGCAGTTTTTTGATGAACGTTGGTCAAAGCATCGTGTTGTCAGTTGTTTGGACTGGTCGTCTCAGGTAAAAAGTGCTTACATTAAGCAGTCATCTTTGTAAATTCTTCTAGCTCTGTCCACTTGACCCTTCTATAAGTGTAATTGATATAGGCTGTATTTCTAAATGTGTTCCTTAGAACAGTTCTTGCATCCTCCATAGTTTGCAAATGTTAATGTTCTGTGAAAAGTAGCAAAATCTTTTTACTATAAAGAAAAAATCTTCAGCATATTTGTTTCTGTTTTAGGGGCTGCTTTGCAGAGGTGTTAGCTTCAGAAAACAAAACTCACTTAAAAGTATTGGGTTTTTACATTTAACGTGATAAAAGAGCAGGAATTTGATATGTATGTTAATACTGTTTTATGAGCTAAATTTGTAACAATGTCACTTTTAACTGACACCGTTTCTCACAGGGATGATGTAAGGTGATTTTTTTTGTTTTGTTGTTTTTCTTTTAACCCTGTTTTGGCAACACAAAATAAAGATTCTAGGATTGTCTGGGCCATTAGCCATTTTGCTTATTTTGAATCTTTCTCACTTATTTTTCAGTACCCAGAATTACTTGTAGCCTCTTACAACAACAATGAGGATGCACCTCATGAGCCTGATGGAGTGGCTCTTGTGTGGAATATGAAGTACAAGAAAACTACCCCAGAATATGTCTTTCACTGCCAGGTATGATTCTGTCTCAGGGGGCTAAAGATTTTATGTTGATGAGCCTGGACAAGTACCTTCCTTATGCTTGTCAACGTAATGATTTCATTGGGCTGGCATTCACTTTAACCACATGTATTTGCAAACAGATGTTGATAGCTAGAGACCGTAGTTTAGAAACATTCTTCTGTTTCAGAATTTCTGACGTCATTCAGAATTCAGTCTTGTTTGAGAAGTCATTTTCTTATTTTAATTTATTTGAAAAACCAAAAACCTTCTTGTGTAATGGTTGAACCACAAAGAAGGTTTGTATGTAAGGAGACTGAGCAGAGTTGTATACTACTAGAGCTTAGTTTACTGAATAAAATGAAGATGGCCTGAGGAGATGGAGCAAGGATGAAAACTAGAAACATATGCTGCAAGTGAAAAAGGCAGATGGAGGTTTCTTAGTAGTTTTATGAAAGATAAAAACATGCAAATCTCTTCCATTATGCTAAGCCTGGAATAGCCGCTTAATTTTCAAAATGTCGTAATTCTGAAAAATTACATAGTTGAATCAAAATGTAATCCCATGTTGTCACATTACTGTCAAAGCCCAGATTGCAAAAGTAGCTTTATTATGTTGAGACAGATTTGTATGTTCTCAAAGAAAATGACCACAGAATGTGGCAAAACATTATTAAAGTCTTGTGTATTACTAAACCTTCCCTTGCTAACAAGCCATGCTAGGAGGAATACAAATGTATACATATAGAAAAAAAGAGGAGGAAAGCTTCATTTTCTGAATGCAAGTTAAAACTAAAAGCTTATTGGGGTTCACAAAGGGGTTTGAATCCATATGTGATTCGGCAATGAAATAGTGTATCAAATCCAGGCAAAGAACTTATTATGATATTTGGTCACGTTTTCTTTTAGTTTTAGATGTAATGTCAGTGAATGATAGTTTTTTTTGTCTGTTTTTTTTTTTTTCCCTTTCAGTCAGCAGTGATGTCAGCTACATTTGCAAAATTTCATCCCAATTTGGTGGTTGGTGGCACGTACTCAGGCCAAATAGTGCTATGGGATAATCGCAGCAATAAGAGAACCCCAGTGCAGAGAACTCCACTTTCAGCTGCTGCTCACACGGTAGGGGGTGAAATATCTACAAGGACTGTTCCCTGTTGAGATGTAGTTAACCTCTAGGAAACTCTGTCCAGTGCACTTGATTGATAATGCTTAAATGTTTATGTCCATGTTTTTCAATGCTATCACTGAAGAACAGGACTATTCATAAAAACGAACATGTCAGGAAAACAACTATCTGTTTTATAGAGGAGTATTGTCTGTGCCATACTGTGATCAACCTTTTATCCTTCATTAAATGGAGTTGTATATTAACTATAACAGAATTGGTTGGGACTTGGAAATTCTTTTTTCTGATGGTTTTTCACATTCTTAGCACCCCGTGTACTGTGTAAATGTTGTTGGGACCCAGAATGCTCATAATCTGATCAGTATCTCAACTGATGGGAAGATATGCTCTTGGAGTCTAGACATGCTTTCCCAGCCACAGGTAAGATAACTTTTGATATGTATAGTATCTATTCCAGATAAATAATTTGTAAAAACATAATCTAAAAAGCATTAATAAAAACTTTAACAATACACAATTATACTCAAGGTAGCTTGGTAGTCATTTGATAAAATATGTCTTCTGCCCTGTGGGATGTTAAAATTGTGTTCACCGCTAACGCAAGAAAGGATTTGCTTATTCCTGCCCAATTCAATATAAGTAAAATACAAAAAATACCTGCTATTGAGAAATCTAATTAACTTTGTAAATATTAATATTCCATTTTTTATTTTTTTTTTAAAGTAAGTTACTGATATTTTCACTACAGGATAGCATGGAGCTGGTTCACAAACAGTCCAAGGCTGTGGCTGTTACTTGCATGTCCTTCCCTATTGGAGATGTCAACAACTTTGTTGTTGGAAGTGAAGAAGGCTCGGTCTACACTGCATGCCGCCATGGCAGGTGAATGAAAGCTTTTAATTATTCAAAGGAAGTAAAAATAGTGAAAGGATGAGTCCCTTTATGCTTTAAATGGCTACTAAATTTATAGTGCATGTTTAGCCATCGGTCTTGATGGAGTTCAAAGTAGCTGTGTATGAATTCCAGTGCACACTATTTTCCAAGTAAGAGCTTCATTAAAAACAGGAGTTTGAATATTGAATTGGTACTGTGCTTTCTTTGGCTAGGAGTTGTTTGCAGTGATGGGGGCAGCGCAGGTCACTGAGGTTTTATTCATTTGAAATGTATCAGAACATTCCAAACTTTATATCAGTTCTGCAGATAATTGTACAGTAACATCACGCACAAAACTTAAATTGGCTAGCTTTTCTCCTGCTGTTCAATCTATTTTGAAATTGTCTGACTGTATCTTATCAATTGCTTTCTTAAATATAATTGAGTGTCCAGGTTTCATCTCAAATACACATCACCCTTGCTGCACAGCTTTTTGGTTCTAGAATAGCTGAAATTGTATCACTTCTGTGTAACATCCTTCCCATCTCTCCCCCCTCCCTCCTTTTTCATCACTTCTGATAGGAGACTATTAGGAATATATTGTTACTGTTTTATGTGTGTCCACAAGGTACATGCAACTTCTGTTTTAAGTCAGTGGGAGTTTTATGCTCATTCCTGAGGCTGCATTTTGTTCTTTATATGATTCAAAATTTTAGCTATTGCATGGAGAACAATGTAGTTACATGAATGGATTGGTACCTGCTGAATGAGTCTCTGCTCCCTGTGGTAAGTTTTGGCACTTAAGGATAGCAGAAAAGAGATGTTGAAGTTAAGGTCCATATTCAAGCCTGTGAGCACGTTGAGATGAAGCCTTTGCAGTGGGGTAACATCCATACAAAGCGGCAAAATCTTCTTGGTGTTATATTTAAGTTGTATTTCAGTGCTATCTCTGTCTGCAGATGGATGGTTTCCAGAGAAATTAACCTTGGTTATATATTCTAAAACAGCAAAGCTGGAATCAGTGAGATGTTTGAAGGACACCAGGGACCAATCACAGGTATCCACTGCCATGCAGCAGTTGGACCTGTAGACTTCTCGCATCTTTTTGTCACTTCTTCTTTTGACTGGACAGTAAAGCTTTGGACAACTAAGGTAACTAAAATAAATAGTTCAGTGGTTTTCTTCATAGTCCTTAACACAAGGTGGTGCTATAATGTAAGCTACTTAAGAAACTTCAGTGAACTGAAGTCAAATTGTGTGAAGCTCTCAAGGTCCCTAGCAGCTGTCCAGTTGATTCCTAGGGCTTGTTTTTCAGCTTCCTACAAAGAGGAGACAGCTGATAAACAAAACTAGTTAACAACATAAAGATGTCTTTGCTTTCAGATTGTACATCGTTTGTATACTTCTGATCCATTCTGGTCATCCTTTTGCCCTTTCTTATTAACAATGATTACAATCTAATCAAATGCAAATCATGTAAATTCAGTTACTTCATATTATGCATAAGGCAAATGTTTTGCTACAACTTTGTGGAGGACTAGTGGACAGCACCAGAACTAATGTCAACTAGACTGCTTGTAGAGGCTTGCAGTTGGCATTATGTGTCATTCTTATTGCCAGAATTACTTCTTTTGCTGTTATTTTGTGGTATTTTTTTAAAGTGAGTTTAAAATGTGTATCACTTTTTAGTTATTGGTGATAACATTGTTGAGAAGTTCTGTGTTTTGCCTTAATTGTTAGCTTTAGAATTTGAAGTGCTGACTTTGGGTATTGCATTACGTCTGCTTTTTTCAGAATAACAAACCTCTCTACTCGTTTGAAGACAACTCGGATTATGTTTATGATGTTATGTGGTCTCCAACTCACCCTGCCTTGTTTGCCTGCGTGGATGGAATGGGCAGGCTTGACCTGTGGAATCTCAACAATGACACGGAGGTGAGTCAGGTTAACAGTCAAATATAGCTGGAAAGTTGTTTGAAAAAAGAGTCAGGAGTTCACTGTAGCATTTTTGTTGTTATTGTTCTTAAATATTCTGTAGCTCCAGTAGTTTCTGCTTAATAAATATATTCTTTGATTACAGGGTAGTAATTCAAATGACTACTCATAATGAATAGCAGCAGTAATTAAATTGTTTTAACAGTAACAAGAACGTAAAACATCTGTTGGCTTAATACCAATCCATGTTGTGAAAGTGATTTTTATACCTCCCCCAATACGGCCTTGGCAGCCTACAGCTTAACAGTATGAACAAACCTGCCACCTATACACCACCATTGTTCTTATTGTCATATCACTATTGCCATAGTAATACTGCAGTGAAATTGTAATTTGTTTCTAAACTTAGAGGATTGAATGTTTGGGTTTTCTGGTGTGAGCTATACACTTACCTATTATATAAACCTTTTCCGAGACTTAAACTTGTTGGAGGTAGGTGAGAGGAAAAATCTTACAGATACTCAGCACTCTGAAATTTCACCTTCTTAAAACTGCATATGGAAGAAAGAGTAGTTCTACAGAAGCACATGCCAGCCTATGTTTTTAAATTGGAGTTGCCCAGTTCTAGCCTCTGTACTGGATTTGACCTGCCAAAATGGCTGATCTCATCCCTGCTCTCTGTCTGTAATCTTTCCTGAGTTCCCAGGGCTCCTCCTTGCTGTCTGATTAACGCGTGTCTATCACAGACCTAAAAGGCATGTGCTTCCTGTCTCGTGGCAGGGGTGCAGATGTGCTTTTTGATAGTGCCAGAGGACAGAAGATGTGTTGTTTTGGTCATATCGCCAGTGATAGCTTACGGCCACTGAGAGTCAATTGAGACCTATGAACTCTGCCTAAATTGAAATGTTGGGCGCTTTGTTTGATACAACACTGAGGGATAAGTTATGTTCTGTAATCTGTAACTTAAAAATCCCCGTGCATTTTTAGCAATGTGTTTTAAATGGATACAGGTACCAACTGCAAGCATTACTGTGGAGGGCAATCCTGCTCTGAACCGTGTGAGATGGACACACTCTGGGAGAGAGATTGCTGTAGGTGATTCAGAGGGACAAATAGTTATATATGATGTGGGAGAGGTATGTATACTGTGTATTGTGCAAAGTACATGACAGAACACTCGAGTTTTTTTTTTTTTTTGACTTTTATTTTGCAATGTGCTTTTAACTTCCTTCCTCTCTGATTAGAGGAATAAGGTTTAATTTTCATTATCAAATTAATTTTTCCTTTATATGTCCATTTCAGGTATTCTAGCATAACTTCTTAGCATGCCATCTGGCAGCTACACAGTCAAAAAGTAAAAATGTTATTGTAAGGCAGGTGAAGTAAGATGAAAGCATTAACAGTTTTGCTTGTAGGGATTTTATGTTCTCTGTAACTGGCACGTGTGAATTCTGACCATGGCTTGAGAGGTTTTGAACAAAAAATTTTGAAATGAAGCAGTCTTGACTTGATTCTGTAGGGAAACGGTTGCTATTGCAAGTAGCTTGTTATTGCAAGTATGTGTATTACAGTAGTATGTGACTAATTGATTGGATGCAGACGTTGCATTACTATTCCTCTTTGGAGGCAGTCTCTCAGAGGTGTATCATGCAAGCTTGTATTTATGCAATGATACTATTACAGGACTCGGGAATTCTACTGCTTTTATTAGTTAGAACAGCTTACCTTTATTTAGTGTAACTGTTAAAATAGTCTAAACATCAAAATCTCTATCAGAACCTCTTCTGAACGTCACTTACAAATTCTGCTGTTCATAATGAGCTCAGTTTGTATATACTGATAGGTTTAAATGATGTTATCTTTGTCAACAGCAAATTGCCGTTCCTCGCAGTGATGAGTGGACTCGGTTTGGCCGAACACTGGCAGAAATAAATGCCAACAGAGCTGATGCAGAAGAGGAAGCTGCAACCCGCATACCAGCATAGATCTTTAAAGATGGGCAGCAGTGGTAGACTTGTGAATGATTTGATGCAGATCTTAAAAGTGTAAGCATGTGTCAGTTCAAATAATAGCTAGGGAGGAATAGGTGGATTCAACTATGGACTTCTGAAAATGCGTTAAGATCACTGAAAAGCAGATCTTGTATTGTCACTTTTTATATATAAATTACAAGCACATTCTTGGATTTGTGTAACTTTTAATACAGTTAACTTTGACTTTGCAAGGACCTTCTTTTGCTGAAACACTAACCTGGTGTAAATTTGCTGTTAGGCTTCTGAAATTTCCACTTTGTAATGGTATATTTCTGAAAAGTAGAAACGCTGTTTCTAAACAAATTCTGTTTCTAAACTAAGCTTTGTATATTACACAGACTAACCTTCATGAGGTATTAAATTTCTGAAGGGTTCTTTAATTCAAACTGTCCATGGATATGCATGCATATGTTCCAAGTAAGTTTCATTGTTCGTAGATAAGCCTCAGACTCTGGTAGTTAATAATAGAAGTAAATAAAAACTTGTCTGTAGTTACGAATTTATTTGATAATTGGACCTGAATTAATGAAATACATATTTAATACTAAGGTTCTTTTGTTTGAATTGGTGCATTAAAGGGTGAGACTGATTAATAAATAAATATTATATGAGCACTTGTCAGCTGCCCTGACCCCTAATCTGTCTCCCTTCAGTAGTTAGAGTAGAAAGTTGCTGGGAGCTGCTGCTTTCATCTTACTACAAAGATCACAGTTTTGTCCTCCCAGCCTCTACTTCCTACCATGGCCATCAGCTAAAAGGAAAAAGGCTACTGTTACCAAAAATTTTTTTCCAAAGCATGAAGCACTAGATTAATTTCCATAGCATCAGACTTGCTACTGATTTTCCATATAAAGTTAAAGAAAGATGTTCTTACTGCTTTTTAACATTTTTATTGAAACAAAACCTCTCAATGGCTTGGAAACAGAATGGTTACAGTTTCTGTATTTTTTGAGTACATCTCTCTTGGGACATTATGAAGTTTCCCATCAAGCCCTTTTATTTATTTTTTTGGTCAGCTTCAGGTAAACATTTTGTTGTTGTTGTTATCATTTTAAGTAAGTATTCTGACTTGTACCAACTAGACACTAAACCAGTATTGATACCTTTGACAGCTTAGGACCCTAGGTCAGAAAAAATCAAGTTTAGTTTCTCTTATTCTTAATCTGCTATAAACTGTTGTTTTGCCAGTAGGAGCTGGTTTATACACTTAAAGTGGGATACCGGTTTATATTTCAGCTTAATCAGAAGTATTTGTACTGTTTATTCTTGGTTTTGGGGTGCTTTTTCTTTTTTTCCCCATTTCACCTAGTTTGTCTCTATTGTGTTATGAGTGGCTCATAGCGACACTGGCAGCAGTAGCAGCAGTTCCGTCTTAAGGAGGTTCTCTTCTTCTGGGGGCTTGAAAGTGAAATGTTTGCTTCCATTGGCGTTGGTTTGTCAAAAGTCCATGCTCTATTTTCAATGCAAAGTCATGCTGTTCAGTTTGACATTTGCCTTGTATGTTTTCCTCAACCTTATTGACAGCAGCTGTTTGGTTGAGAAACGTGAACTATATAAAGAACAGGCACATCATGTGATGATTTCTACCCTTTAGGCACAAGAACTCTTAACAAACAGAAGGTTCCCTCTTCTGTCTTCCCTCTTCCCCCCCTCTGTCACTTCTCATTTAATAATATAGTTCCTTCAGACTTTTATTTTCAGCAATCCACTAGATAAGGCTTTCTTTTGATAGACTGTGGCATAAACATAGAGGTCAAATGGGTTTAGTTTTAAATAATTTTAACCTTTTTCTAACTTAACAATATTATTCTGTACTCATTCCTGCTTGTGTTTTTCCTTCACAGAACAGTTAAGTACAGATAAAGGAAAAGTTGTAAAACCCTATTTGCAAAGTTAAGAGACCAACAGTGATGCTAGTTACTGTAAATGATCATCCTGGGAGCCACATGGTCCAGTCTTAGAGCTGTGAGAGTTCTCACGCTGGAAAGTCTTCCAAGGCTGATCAAGTCAGCCAACAAGCTGTGACCAAGATTAAATGCCAGTGGGTACCTAGCATGTTTGTATAGCAGAACAAAATACACAGATATGGAAGAGAGTGTTCCTGGGAAGCCTGTATCTAGAAAACTGCACAAAACAGGTAATTTTTTAAACAGGAAAAAAAAAGAGGAAAATTCTTAATAAGGTTATATGCATGTTGTGGCATAGTGATCACACTCCTGATTTCAGTGTATTGTGATCTCTAGCCTACTAAATATTCAGCATCAAAAAGATGCTGTATCTTGCTTACAGGCTAGAACTGAAGGAGAAACTGTGTTCCTAGTGTTCAGCTTTTAAGAAGCTGTTTCTTCATAAGCTGGCTAAAACTCTTCATAGTGGCCTACTATCACCTGAGCAAGAAAGTAACAGAACCTCCAATTAGTTTATACTGCTGGGGTACACTGTTCTCCACGATCTTTAACCCTGAAAGAAACATGTAAAAGTAAAGATGGGAGGTTGCCATACTTCAATAAGCAAGGCTGGAAACCCAGCTAGCTCCTCTCTGCCTGTATGGGTAGCGTACCTTCTTTTCCTTTAGGACTGCAGAAACCTACACTGCTTCCTCTGACGTTTTGGATTTAAAAACTGTCAGAGAAAAAAATGTCTACCAAAAGTCTAAAAATAAGCCAGAAAGAGTTCAAGCTATTCCTTCCTCCTTTGCTTTTACTTAGCATGCTACTCAACTGGAATTTATTCTCAGTCTAGAAACTCAGTTTTGCATATTTAATAAAATAAAATTAGATCTTTTTGCTTTTATATAACAAAATACAAATAATAATTTATTATTATAATCTAGTCTCTCCAGGGTAAAAACAATCTGGAAATAAAGAGAATGCCTTCAGTTTTTGTTATAGAAAGTCTTCCATTTTGGAATTCTTTATTTTCCCTATGTGAATCTCTGTGCATTTTTTTCTACATTACTTAGTTCTGGGTGAACTACAGTTCCATTTTACTACAGTTATAGACACTTCCTGGGCAGAAGATGAAGAGATTTTGTTAATAGTTGTGCATTTTTTTTTTAACACAGTGGTCAAAATCAGATACTAACTCCTGGAGAGGTAGCGTGGTCTTTCCTTTTTTTGTGCAACATTTCAGTCTTGATATAAAAAGTACAGCTGGTAAAATGTCACTTTGCTTAAGAAGGACCTCAGAATTAAGAAATACTTGATATTAATTTGTCAAATACTTACAAAGTTGATTTCCTAGATCATGCAGGAGATCTAGATAATGCAGAGATGCAAAAGCATCTCTAGACGTGAATAGAGAGACTTGTCCAGAGCTGTTCTTACAGTTTCCATGTACTATCCCCTGGTAGTTTTGATTCTGAATGTGGTGAATACGGTAAAAATTCATGAGTCTTTTAATAACTGGCAAATATATTTTAAATATGCTACCAGAGAGTTAAGATCTATTACAGAGTTAGTACTATCATGTATTTTGAGGGAATTCTTTGTTACAAAGTAGTGCTGCAAAATAAAATACTGCATATGCTCATTTAATTACTGTGTTCTTTTATACTTACCAGCCAGCACCCTGCATTGTAATACTTTTGCTGTAACTAGGTCAGAGTAAAATGCATTTCTTCAGAGGCTACATACTGTACCGTACATTCATTAAATGGTTGTATCTTATCTTTAACCTTTAATCTGTAATTTGTGGAGAAAAGTCATATTGGACTACTTTTCTACAAACACAAAGAAATGAACTGACTTAAATGTTTTTAAATGTTTTATTGTCACATGAGTCTTAACAAAAAGCCTTCAAAACATTCTGTACATTTCAAACTATTTTGAACTGCAACACCCATTATATAAATGTACGTGTATAGATGCCATGATGTCTCTGTACAAAGATGTACAATATGTACAGTAACATTAAATGCAAGCTGTGCAAGGCAAAGTCTAGGCTTACAGATTCATGCCACTGGTTTAAAAACAAGGCATAGAACCAATGCTTCAATCAGTTTGTGTGCAAATGACTAGTTCATAGACAAATAAATGTATGTGTATATATTAATTATTAGAAAGGAGTAATTAGTTTTGCAAGCTCAGTTCAGCTAGAACAACATGCAGCTGACTGGAAAAAAATACAGTACTACTCTTGTGAATTTTTAGCACTGCATCACTTTGTTAGGCTGAAATATCTCTTCAGGATTCAGCTGCTAGTTTTTGGCTGAGCTGAGGCAGGGCCAGGAGACCGAAACTTTGGAAGATACAAACCAAATTTATTTTCTATACCAGCAAATGTAGCTGTAGCAAGTCTATATCCACCTATGTGCTCAGGGTTAACAGGGGGGAGATCTGAAATTCGAGTTTTTGGTGTAGGTTCTGATCCAGAAGGTTTGCTGTTTTAAGAAAGAAGAAGAAAAAAAGCCTTTACATTATTTAACGGTAAGCCTAAATAACCTTACAAAATTTAGGGTAAGTACTTAAAGATTTTGCCTGAGCATGCAAGATTATTAAAGATGACCTTAATTCACTTCTACAGTCAAGTGAGGTTGGTTCAGAGCACTACTTAATGGGCAACTGAAGCCAAAACTGAAGTTACATTTTTACTGATAGGTTTTGTAAATTCTTTTAACTTCCTGTGATACAGGTAAGAAGGACAAAATACCCTGCTACACTGGAAAAACAGATTTTATGCAGTGTGTTAAAATACGTATGAAATTACTCTTTATCTCTGTATCTGTTTAGAAGTAACATGCAATTAAGTTTCTCTGTTAATTACTAAAGGATAGGTGGATTGTTTTTTGCATACTACAACTTCAAGTAAGCTGCTCAAAGCCACCAAGTTTAAGTAGTCCCGTGCATGAAAAAAGTAAGATTTTTTGAACTTGCAGATTTTTTTGTGCAAGTTAAAAAGCAAATATTGACTTACAGGCCTCCAAAATCGACGTAAAACCATCTCTGCAGAAGTTCATAAGTGACCAAAGTAACACCAAACTGGGGTGAAGATCTGAACACACGAGCTGTTAAATATTACAAATCACAGTATCAAACAAAGAAGGGAGTTTCTCAAGAGAGAAGCTAAACATTTTTTTTAACAAAACGTTAAGTTACATATTTCAGAATTAGACCTCCTGAATGCTTCTCTAGAGTCCTTAACAAAACATGCACCAATTTAGAGAATTAGGGTCAGTTGTAATATTCAGTGTGCATTTCTCACCTCCAGCTCCCTTCCAAAAAGCCGAAGGGCCTTCTTCCCTTAAAATCTTTCCAAAACAGTCAATAACTCCACTGTATGTTGTCTGACCAGCGCGAGCTGCCACTTGCAGTCTTGTCTTGATGACATCAGCAGGGGTTACCAAAGAAGCAGCAGGCACACCTTTTAGAAGAAAACCACATTTAATTTGCACAGATTCTTGTAAAAGATGAAACACTTCTAACTGAAAAATACAACTGCAAACTTCAATGTTTTTTTTGCAAGAATTGGCAATTACTAAAATACAAGTTTGTATACCTGATGCTAATATAAACTTGTTCTTATTATAATCCTTTACATTTCTTCTAAATTTAAAGAGTAAAGAAAATAGAAAACTATTAACAGCAATTCTCTCGACATCTCATCAGTATATCTCTCATTCGTAGTTTCAAACAGATGAGGTGTTTTTAAACCCACACATATGCTATCTATGTAATCAGAGATATCCATGACAAAAAATTAGTTTTGCAACCTTACTGTATTTGTGTAGTCTACAAAATATTTTGCAAATTAAATAGATGAGTGATCTGGGAACTTGAATCCTGTACATGCATTTGTTAAAAGTGTTGGTAAGGAAGTTACTACTTAATACCTATTCTACAGAATTATTTCTGTACTGCTGTTTGGGCTGTTCTGTAGGAGAACAGATGCTGCTTGCTTCAATTAGTCAAGCCATAAAAAGACTGAGGACAATGACAGTGTTTTACAAGGCTGCTTAGTACCAGCAGTGTGATATTAGCCAACAATGCTGAAAGAACATATCTCCACTTCCAAGGCACCACTCTCAGCTTTCTAGTCAAGGGAAAGGAAAAAGCTTTCAGAAATGTAATCCACAGTATTTAACTGTGGTATCTGAGCTACTTCTGAATACTGTAAAAATTTCAACCTCTTGAAAGACGAACCATCTTCTGACAGACTTAGAATTTTGAACTTATTTTTGACTTTGAACTTTTACTATCAGTTAATATTGAATTAAAAGTTTAACAAGTCACTGATATTCATAGGTGATCATAAACTCTCACAAGTGTTGCTGATCAATTCAGAGAACAGGAGCAATGTAGTTAAGCCTGCAAAGCACACACTAATAGCAACCATATGCAGATTTTCCTTTGCAGGCAGATACGTTCAGCCTGTACTCTTCCCTGCTGCGCATGCATAACAGGAATAGATCAAGCAATCAGGAATTAGAAATTTGCAGTTCAGAAAGGCAGATTCCTGTACATGCTATAAAAACCAGGCATACAAGATTTAAACACATTTTTAATAGGGTTCATCACTTAGTATCTGAATGACCCAGAAACGCTAATCAAGCAAAGAGAAGCTGTGAAGTTTGCAATCTAAAAATAAGAAGTCTTTATTATAAGATATAAGTTAATAATAGTTATATGTACTTCTGTGAGTACAGTATGAAGTACTCACAGAACTTTCCCATCTGACAGCTCTGCATTACTTGAGAGTAAACAGGGCTACAACTGTGTTACTAGTTTACTAGCTGGTCTCTCTCCCCCTGACACAAGGAACACAACTGGCAAAGAGCAGGTGCAGCCAAGCTCTGCGACAAGACCAGTACGGGAAACTGCTTCCACACAGACTGCCCGTGATTGATGCATATACAGCTATTCCTCACAACTAACCAGTAACAAAAGGTCTGTTCAGCCCAAGGGTGTTTCTAAACTACACAGAAGCTAACACTGAATGGTTCGCAAATAAGCGGCTGCAGCTACCTGTGTTTCACCCTAGTGATCTTAACCGTGCAGAATCTGGCCATCTCTATTCACATTTTTAAATAGCCATCACTACAATTCCTACATCTAGTATTTTATACCACTTGCCATTTAGTAAAAACAACTTTTTATCACAGCTGCTTATTCTGTTTATACTGAACATTTTGGGGAAGTCTTTAAAGTATTTTAGATTTCACAGTATGATACTTTAACCTCAGCTTCTTTACGAAGTAGTGCCCTATTTTTGGCAATTGCCTTTGAACTAAGTTTCTTCTCAGTTGCTCGGGAATCCAAAACTAGATAAGTCATTTTCTTCTTAGCTCTTATGATATCTCATTTTATGTTCATCAAAGATTCAAATTAGCCTTCAACTCAGAGAGCACAGTAACAAGTAAAACCCCATTGAGACAGACAGATCAAATTTGACTACAAGTTGCTGAGCTGCATTACGCTGTTTATCCACATTATGCAAATGTAATTAGCTCTCATCAAAATTACATTGCCTCCCACTAAGGATAACAGTGATCAAATTTAGATTAAATCAGATACAATGGTACCATACCCTTCCTTTATATGGGGCTACTGAATGAATATTAAATATTACTTACTAAAAGAAAAAAATTGCTTCTAGAAAACATTCCACAGAATTACCTGCAATGGCTCCAGCTGCAAGGAGATTAAGCCCTCCCACATGGCCATTTTCATCAGCAAGCATCAGTTTACTATGAGCATAAACAGGAAAGTAGATTGCAGAAAAGGGAATGTCTCTAAGGAAACATGCTTTGGCACCCTGTCACACAGAAAAGAGTCATAATACAAATAAATTTTCCAAGTAAGGTTAAAATTGATATTCAGCAAGCAGCCTGAGCCCAGGAAGTACCAACTCTTTTGATCTACCAGGTAAATAACACAGCAAATAATTTTTTTCAGGAAACAGAAGATGTAGAGTTGAACTTGAAAAAAGACTAAAGCCAATCTCATATGCAAGTTTCTAGAATAAGAAAGATTCAAGGTTCATGTCTAAGTTCATTAAGCAGTATGTGACATCAATTCTGACATCAGTACCTAGGATAAATACCTTTTGTATGCGTTGTGTCCAAATGCAATAAAGAAAGCAACAAAGGTCTGTCCTGATAGCTGATAACAACCCACAACCACAGAAGCAGCAAGACAAGTCCTTGCATGCCTTTTTTTCCACCAAACACAAAAGTGTTACTAAAATATCAGGTTTGTAAGACATGCTGATCTCCACTGATCATCATCTAGTTGACTGAAGATGCTGCACCAAGAGGCTAGCAAAAAGAGGGAAACTGCTGCAAAATGGGAGTCTCAATAAAGGGAAGATACAGGGAGACAAACCCATAGGCCTGTGATAACACTGTAAGAAGTAGCTCCTGGCCAAAACCTGGCATGAGAGAGTTCCTTAAAAGAACTTCATATGCTGTAAAAACAGTGGAATGCTCCTAATAAAACATATTTAATATTTTTCTTTCAGTAACTTCAGTCACCAGTCATTTACAACTAAAATAACTCATTCAGTACACAGTTCAAATAATCAATTACACATCAGAAATTCTCATTTGCATACCCCGAAAGCATGCATGTTACAAAACGGGCATTCTTTGCCCAAACTCCGAACTAGAACACTCATACACCGTAGTCCGAGACAGCAGCCTCCACACAGTGGACCCACCTGAGGCCAGTCACCCTTTGTGGTTAGATTAAGCGGAACAGACAGCACACATCACAAACCCTGTGCGCCTTAAGTAGGAGATATGGTAAACAGAAACTCGTGCCTTCAGTGATTTCCATGCAAATACTTTATGCTCTAAAATGAGTTTGTGCAGTTATTCACGAATGATAACGCAATTCTAAAGAACAGCAGATTTTTTGAGTAAGCTCAATTATTTAATTACTGTAAACAGAAATGGCAATTTTGCCCCATGTACCAAAACACCTGTGATCTTCAGGAAATGTAATGGTCATGAATCTGATTTACTGAACTCCAAACAAAAGCTTCAGCTCTAGAAGTAAATTTGCACATTTTTACAGTATTATTACAGGTCTACGGACAAATCAGGTAAAACAATGTTTTGTAAGTGCAGAGCTAATATAACCGCTGAATTTACGTATTACCCCTTGCACTGGCAGAAGATACAGGAAGAAACGCTCTTCCTTGTTTAAGAAAACTAATAGCTTCTGCTCCATTACATCTGATCTGTAATGATGGTAGTAGGTATACCTGCAGGGAAGGAATCTGTTGACTGGCATTCTGCTGAAGTACAGTACGGTGCACGCTTTTTAAGTGGAATTCATTATTGACAAATCCCACCATTTAACTTCTTAAAAATCTGAATCCTGCTAAACTCCACTACTGTTTCACTGCCATCAAATTATTAAGACAAAGAGAATATCCTGCTGCAAAGATAACAATAGAGATAATAGAGATTCAAAATAAACGTAAGAAAAACACACAGGGAAAGCTAAAGAAACTTTTCACAAAACCCCACCAAATGAAATTATCAGTGCCAGAAGCCAGCAGGTCTGCAATACAGGACTCCCTGTAGCTTGGTATAAAAGCCTAGAGGACAGAATGGGGGAGTACTTTCATGCATCCCACTGCCATTAATATAGAAGTGGGTTTTCTTCAGTTTTCCACTGTGGGGCTGCCCTGCAGGAAGAAATCGGTTTTAAATTCAAAAGGTTTCTTTGTTTTTAACACAGTTTTTGTTTCAACAATGTAAAAGTTTAGCATAAAACAGGTTAACAGAGCTATAATGAAGCCACTCAAAGCAGAAACACATACCTTATAAAGACCAAGAACACCTAAGTCTTTTATAACAGAGAGGGCACTGACTCTGGGTCCTGTAGTAATTTCTCCTGCTACCTGCAACCGAATCTTTACAATCTCCAGTGGATTAGTGAAGATGACCTGGGAAGCTCCTGCCTGCAAACCCAAAGAAAAAGAAAGTAAATTGCGTTACTAGAGCATGTGGCAACACGCTGATTTCTGCAAGGTGCTGAGTGCCTTCACTTCTCACTGCATTGGCTCATATTCTCATATAAAAATCTATGATAGAGAGTTAATAAAGCACTTGTCTGGAAGTTAAAAGCCCGAATCAGAAATCATGGTTTTGTACAAAATCCTGATTCACATAAATTCTTACATGTATATGTTTATATTCCACTGAGGTGATTAATTCCGTTTGTCTCTGCTATTCTCCTTTCTAAAAGTCATGAGACTGCATAAAAGTCTATCAGCTAGATAGTACACTAAATACTAAACTAAAATAATCATTAGACTTGCACTACTAGAGCATCAAACACTTACAAAGAAGACCTTATGTTTATTCAATAATAATCCATCACCAATGTGTAGACATGCTATTAGCATTTAGTGGTGATGCTGTTTAAAAGGTAAATTTGCATTTAATGGTGTCATTTTAAATTATTAGAAAAGGTGTTTGGAGTTTTGTTTAGCAGACTTTAATTGTCCTAATTAGAAACAAAATATAAAATTTAAATAGGAAGAGTAACATTTCAAAATATGTTACTAGATACAAACAGGAGTCCTGTCTTTCTCTGAATTGAGCATGGTATGTTACATGCAGGAAATTTTCTGTTAGCTGTGCTGAAGGACTGTCTTGCTGACTTCTTCCTAGCAATAGTGTTGCAGAGCAGCTTCAGATTCTATGCTTTAACCAAAGGCTTCAAAGAACTATGTTTCAGTTTCCATGTGATAGCTTGGTTTCAGAAGCATGTACACCCATTTACAATGACGTTAACATTTCTCTTTGGTATGCTGTAGGTACCAGCATTCACTTCTGGAGAAGTGTGTGGTTCATCACAAAACAGGTAAATTTTACTAAACTTGCTTTTCCCCCTTCTTTCTAAGCCATCTTTGTTCATTTGAAAATTAAAACAATTTCCTTAAAATGCATGGTATACAGCCACTTGAATACAACCAACTTTAAAAAGCGTTTCTTCCACAATCTGAAAGCTCCTCTTACTCCTGAGCTCCTCCTCCAACCCATCAAACTTTGCGGAAGAAAAAAAGATGCAGAACATCTGCAATTAATGCTTTTTTCCCCCCACTTCGAAATTGCCCAGGAAATAAACTCTCTTTGTGATGCTGTGTGTGTGTGCACGAAAAAAATCAAGTCTACTATAACACCTCCTGGCATTCTCTGCTAATTGATTCAGAACTAATGAACACTGATCCTTTCTGTTATGGCTCTGGCTATAGCACAATCTTCCTCTCTCCAGCAACAGGCAGAATAAACTGAGGCTAGCCCTGAAGCATGCCTTAGAAGCTGGAAGCTTGAATTATTTTAGACCTGAGAAAAGGACCTCAAGAGAACAACTAAGCACTCAGGTAGTGTCTATGGGATGGAGGGGCATGAAGTCTCAAAATCTTCACCGACCAAGCATCAGATACTTCACTGAACCTCCACTGAGTGTACTGGCATCCTGCAAGCGCCGTTTATTACTTCACTCGCTATTGACGTTTAAAAAAATCTTTGTTACGGACTTACTAAAAGCATCTTGATCCAAACAGTGGCAGATCAACCCCTGCTTTTGGGTAACTACTACAGTGGAGATTAGTATGTTTAACACTTCTGATCAAATAATCAATCTATGTTGTTAATCTTCATTTTATATCCTCACTTCTTCACCCCTCTGAAAAAATCAAAGCCTACATTTTTGTGGACATATATTGCAACCGCCAGGAAGATCACTGGAATTCCCAGACCAGACAAAATGATCCCATCTTCTCTGTTTCCTGGACTTAATGCACTGAATTTTCTCATATCCAAAGCTGTTCTTCAGACTCTGTTTACTTCTCATCTTACCTTTTCCCTTTCCAGTTCATACACACCTACGCATGCAAGATGAAATGGCTGTCCTGCTTGGAAAAGTTTCAATCTAAACAAAACTTACACACTTCTCATCTGGCAAGTTCTGTTAAACAATAACCGTTATTTTTTCATATTGCATTGAACAGAAAACACAATTTCAAATGTTTATAATTTCCCTACATTAATATTTTTTATAATCATGGTAGATAAAACATTAAGCAGAATGCTTTTAATACATAATACAATGTACCATAAAAAATAAAGCAAACTCAAATAACTTAAAATCTAGACACTAAGCTAGAAATTCATTCCTAGACAATTATCTGCTACCTGCATATTTAATATGCATTCTTTGTTTACATACGTATGTGAAATTCAATTTCTATTTTTAATCTGTTATTTTTTTTTCATTGTTTTTATTTATTTTATAAATTTGTATTTTTAATCGGCACATTTTGCAGAGCAGCCAAAATAACTCTTCCTATTTGCCTAACACCCACCACAGAAACACAAATAGGCCAATTTGTAAACACTTCTATTTTCTACCTTGATGTCCTCCTCTCCTAGGTGTACAACTGCCTGCCTTTCTGTTAAAACCAGTAACAGCCAGGTTCAGATACAGAAATGAACGGGTAAGACTCTAAACAGAACATGCCATAATAATCTAGTAGTAATACTAAAATGTTACCTATTTTATGCTGTTAATAGCAAATTATACGTAACAACAATATTAATAGTTAAATGACTTGATAAACAGGTTACTGAATAAAATAAAACGTAAGGGAAACCTTAACATATGTTTATTTTATCAGTAGAAAACCACTTGAAAAGCTCTTTAATTACATTAATGTTTTGAACATTGAGTATTCATTGTTGACAAAGTTCTTAACATGCAGCTTTCTTAAAAAGAGCTGTAACTGTCAAGATACCCAGTTAACCACCGCATATTAGATATACGTGCTCTGGTCCAAGTCTTGACTTTTCATACAGTTATGTCTGGAGCTCAGCAAACTTTTTTGCACAGAAGTAATCTGATTTACATGAAGAGCTACCCTGAATTCAGTGGAGCTGCATGAGTGAGTTAGGTCCTTAGACATACCACAAGTACAGGTAAGACGAGCATTAACTTAACACAGAATGTGTAACACAAGAAAAGTCACTTTTTCATTGAGTGCTTATTAGGAACTGAGTGGGAGCATTGTTTTGTTTGGTTGGTTGGTTCATTTTGTTCTGTTTTTAGGAAAACATTTGCCTATCTGATGACGAATGAGGTGGAGGGAAGGTGCTGCCTGGGTTCCCCAGCAGCAGAGGAAGTGCCCCAGAAGAGGATGCAGAAGAGAAGGCCACAAAGGATCTCCAAAGAAAAATGAACTGGAAGTCTGCAGGGTTGCAATACAAATCTCCATGCTTCTGTGCAAATCATTGGCAATCATCATCATTCTTTTTCAAAATACCTTACTTCAGCTGTCAGCTATGTTTTTTAAATACACGTGCACATGTATATACACACAGAGGTATATACTGCAGTCCTTGAATTTCTTTTGGAGAAGGTACACTAAATCTAGACTTTCCCCCAAGAAAACCTCCCTTCACACATAAATTACAACAGACACTTTAAAAAAGGTTGACAAATTTGTTTCTGAATGGAGGTTATTCATACACATCAAAAATACCAGTAATAAAAGCTTCTACTTAACCTTAATGTCATGTAAAATAACTCTACAAGGAGCAAATAAAGGAACTAAATCTGACAGCAAAGGTTATGAGAGAAAAGATGTAGTTTGAGATCCCACAGCAAACGCCTCATGACATGCCAAAGGCTGAAGGAAATACACAAATGACCCCGCAACATGAGACCTCTTGCCCTTTCCAATTCCACCCGAGAGGCATATGCTACAAAGGGGGAGAGGCCTATTTCGAGCCCTTCCTTCCTTCCTTTTTGAAACCACCACATCCTGGACCGCAACTATGTCCCATACAAGCAGCTAAAATAAGATGTTACTTAAAACAGCCTACTTTAAAAACATCAAAAGTGCACTTCTTTCTCAAGGCAAAGCTTTCATTGTTCATGCACCTACAGTAAGCTTATTATTATTACTACTAAACAATAAATTTCTCCCTAACTTTAAATGTCTACCACAGTGATCAAGATAAAGCAGTAAAGTTTAATTTTGCTTCTAACTTTATCCGTTTAAAGTATATTAAAAGAAGTAGAGTATCTTCAAGATTTTGAAGAATAGTAGCCTGACAGCTAAAATTCTGTATTTGTGTATGTTAAATAACAACAGTAACATCTTAAATTATTTTTTCCAAAAAATATTTGACATTTCTAGTTGCCTGATAAGCTATAATTAAATCATGTATACATGTCTGTATGAATGCATATATATATAAATACACAATTTTTATTTATTTACAAATATACCAAAATATTTAGACTAGACATTAGATTTAATGTTTAAATATATAAAAGTTTTTAATCAGGGGTACATTTGGACCTCTGTGTGTATTTATACACAAACACACAGACACACACCTCCCGCTGCTAATCGTCAACAGATGCATTGCCTACACCTTCAAGAAGGGTTCTTAGACCATTTCCTCCTGGCACCCCACATCCTGCAGCACAAATCGGAAAAGTCTCTCAGATGAAACAGGATTCATCCATTCAAAATACTAAGCACCGTGCACATTTCATTGATGGGAAGAATCCATTTTTCCTATGTAACTCATAGGAACTGCAGCTTAAAATCACAGCATCTTTGTCCGCTGTAAGAGTACTTATGAATCATTTATACAGCATTAGATGTCGACTTCAGCCTCTCTGCCCGACTCAGGATGAACAGTTACCTGCAACACCTTGCCCTTCATGACATACTCACATGTGTCATGTGTGTAAGTTCTTTGAGTAGCACTGTCCACATCAGGTGCGAGTTCTCTGCTTCCCCAGCTGCTGTCAGGATGCAGGAAAGCATTGCCAAAGCCTCGCTCAGTCTCCCTGCAACTCAAAGCTAACGGTAGCTGAAAACTCCAAAGGCAGAAATGCAGGCTAATCACTGAATTACAATGAAATGTAATTTAATTAATTACAGTAACAGTAGGGAAAGAAATTGTTTTCTCTGAACATGTGCAAGCACGGATAGTGCTGTTGCTGATTAACAAACCAGCAAACTCTCAGGAAGGTAGGAAGATGGGATATCAGTTTCATCCATCAGTGACCAGAACCCTTTCCTTGACAGGTATGACCTGACCGATGTAACCGAGCTGCCCCACATAGCTGTTTTGCAGATTTCAGATACAGCCACAACTTGGGAGCAGCTGGGAATATTTGGGCTTTGACAGAGCGGACCCTGCACTTCCCAATGACATTTACATTGCCCAGCGGCTAGCAGGTAAGTTTCAAGAAACACAGGGCACTGGCTGACTGCGGGAGGTCCCTGCCCTGCAGTAAGGAAGGAAGACAACTGACAGGCAACTGACCGTACTAATAGGCCAGTGCTTGGATGGACGTCTCCGTTAACAACTATGAGAACGAAAACTTTTGCTTTTACTGGGGATGTGAGTTTATTCCAAAACCTTACAGCAGCCGAGACAGAAATAGTATCTTCTTAATCCAGCCTCTTGGAGTTGCTGATTCCGGAGGAAGCACATTTCTGTGGGCTGCCCCTTTGCTGGATGGTACAGCACTTCTTGCAGACGCTCCAGAGCTGAGGATATTCAGCACTGTATGCAGGTTGTCTTGAATCACTACGGTCTTAATGTCAAAGGTTTTACCTGTCCTCGTTTGTGGGTCTTAGAGGACTGGAACACCGTACATAGGCTTTGATACAGCACTGCCATCCAGAGAGGAGAATTTGCTAAGTCTGCTGCAGTAATTCCCAAGCTGCTTCCACTTCCTCATAGGACTTTTGAGGATTCCAGGTTGAGGACAGTGGTGTGCACAATGTACTTTTGTACTGCTTGCAAGAGGGTGGGCCTTCAAAGGCAAGGAAGGCCTCTGATGTAAACTGTATAAAACTGCTGTAAACGTGGCTTGCTCATCCACTACCAGTTCCACACCAGAAATGATGAAAAAAGAGTATTATTGCTATTAATCAAGAGAAGGTTCAATGCTAAACACAGGCAGGAGAGGGTCAGAGATATTAAGGAGTACATCTCTCAGAACTACATACAGATATAATGCTGTTTCTTCTGATGTTATGACATGGTGAAAAGCATGTTTTGGAATTTAGTCTATTTATCATCTACTATTTACAAAACATTTAAGCGTCAAACAATTTTTAAAAAGCCACAAAAAAAACCAAGCTACCCAAATTCAGATGCTGAAAATAATTTTGGCATAGACAAAAGCCAAACAGTGCCACAGTAACCCATAATTTATGCCAACAGAGAGAGGAAGAACAGAATTAAGGAAAGATGAAGAAGAAAGGTAGTATCTCCCAGACAGAAAACCTCGGGTGTCCCTGCACGTAGAAAGGGACTAAGCTTACTTGTGGCAGTTCCTTGGATGTAACTGTTGGTTATGGCTCATAATATTTNAAAAAAAAAAAAAAACAGAATACAATGAACACCATCAGTGAGAAGATCAACACTGTTTCCAAGCAAGTCAACATAGAAAACAGCTGTCACAATGAGGATGAAAAGGACTGAGAAGAAGGAGGAGAAAGACAAACATATTAACTTGCTACTCCTTTAGTCAATTGATCTTTTCAGACTTTTAGAATAAACTCTGTAGGCTTACTGATAAAGATTTTGGTATTTAGGAAAAAGTGAAATAGCTAAAACGGAATTAAGCATCGGTGCGGACAAAAAAGTCATCAACTGGTAAGATTATCAGATGATCCAGAGAAGGCTGCAAAGAAATTAAAAACATCCCTGAGGTTGCTAAACTGTGACCAAAAGCTCTCCTACAAAGGCCAACTTCATCTAAAATTCTCTCAAATGGAGCGAAAAAAGTATTCTCATCTCCTTTTTGAAGATAATATCAGCTAAGACAATTAGCTAGAAGAAACAGTTGTGGTTGGACAGATTATAAATCTGCTCAGATTCACAAAAGCATTCAAATTTCCAAAAGCTTATCTGAAACTAAAATTTCTCCGTGATTTTTGTATGTTCACTACAGTAAGACAATAAAAAGTTATTTTGAAAAAGGAGTACTTATCAGGAAATGGAAATGCCTTTAATGCAGATGGTATTAAATATTACATATTTCAGTACAAAAGAATGTAAAAATAATATAACTGATTATCAGATGTTCGATTTAAACTGTGAATTTAACCACAACACAGAGAAAAACACTAATGAATTATATTCACTTCTGTTATAAATGATCTGTATGTGCTTTCTGTGTTATTGAGCTTTCCAGAAAAAAAGGTTAATCTTTTGCTAGCTATACATCACAGCTGCTTTCTCACATTTCTCAGAAAATAAACTTTGTACACTGACAGGTGAAGACTCAAGCATGTACCAGGCTGCCAAATTCAATCAGGCAGAACTATAAGCAGCCTCCCTTCAGGGCTGCTTCTTTGAATTAAAAGTTTGCAGAGGTCAACAACCTTTCTGCCCCAGGTTTTGTTGTAAGCTGAGGAGGTTTTATACCAGCCTGTCAGCCTACTCAACTGGAAGTTATTAGTGTTCTTTGCTATAAAAGGAAACTAACTCAAGCCTTAAACATTTTATAGGGTTAACAACTGTTGGGGAATCCCACAAATGAAATTAGCCAATGTGCAAAAACAAAAAAATCTATTATCACTATCAATACCAACCACTTACAGCTTGCTTAGAGATCCACTGAATCAGAGTTCTCAGTCTCAATGAAAACACAACTTGTTTTTGAACTATATTTAGATGAGGGATGTGGTTAACGTCTGGAATAATGTAGCTATATTTTATACGAAGTAATTTAAACTGAAAAATCACTCAGACCTGTTATGTGAAAGACAAGACTACATTGTTCAGTTTTTCCACATTTTCATGAACAAAAAAAATTTCACATATGGCAAGTTAAAGACTGTATTTCTTTTCCTTTTTAAAAACTTAAGCCAGAAATAGTTTTCTAAACTGTTTTTTTCCTAGAAGAAAACTCAAACATGATCTCTATAATCCATTCTCAAAGACTACCTATATTTTTCCAAACTAACCATGAACACCACCCCGCGCACACGTATGGAAAGGGAGAAAAGGCACATGCCCTCTTTAGCCACACTAAAGCTGCTTTTGTGAATACAACCACTACTGGAACTGAAAGTTAGAAACTGGGCCCAAAGAAGTTGTTCAGGTACATCATTCCAAGGGAACTCAACTCAGAAGTATGCAGCTTTCCAAACAGAGAAAGTACTTTCTCATTTCTTGTGAATGGGAAAAAAATTCTGTTTAAATCAACAAAGCACACACATTAACTGCTATTCCAACTGTACTGCACATGACTGAGAATCATTTTTTCCTAGGAATGAACAGTACAGGATGGATACTTACACAGCCTCCAGCAAGGATCTCTGCGGGGAGTGGAATGGAACCATCTTTCGAAGTAAATTTGTCTCTGACAAAGTCATTAACCTAATGAAGATACAACACATTACACACAATTTAAAGTTACTCTTTCTCCTTATGAACCTATATCAAGTACATCTGTAACCATATTTATTAGAGTGCTTTTAAGTGGGCATCTTTCACACATTTTAGGAAATAAATCCTGTGTATGTTAACAAACAAAAAGATGCCAGAAAATAAAAAAAAGATACGTACAGTTAGCTTAATAGCCTTTTCTGGAGCAACACCTATCAGCTGTGGTAACAAGCCTATAGAAACAAAGACATCATAAGGCAACATTATCTTCCTAATAAAGAAACTAGTATTTTATAAGAGCTCTAATGAAATGCCTTCCCGCACATGGGATATCCTTTGAAGTGGATGGCAGTTACCCTTTGAGGCAGATGGCATTTACGCATGCGAGGCTGCTAGCGCACTGCATATTCATACCTATATGATTTTATGTTAAGATTTCTGGTGAAAACAGTAATGAAAAGGATGAGCAGAGCCACATTCCACAACCAAGTCAAGCCTGATGCTGTTGCTGTACAGGTAAAAAGGTAAAGGACTGAACACACACCTTGGATATGTCTACTCACATAAGAGTTAATCTGACTTTTTGTTAGAGATTTTTAGCCCCTTACTATCATTTTCCCATAAAGACTGCAATTACTTTTTAAAGCAGGAGATTATGAGATGTACACATAACTATGATAAATTATCAACTAACTTCTACTTGACTCACTAACCTGAGATTTCTGAAGGCTTCAGTCTACAAAGGATGTGAAGGATTTTCACTAGTTCAGTCCAAAATGAACTTCTTTAAACCCTCTTACTATTAAATATTTTTAAAATATTTTTTATCTTGACAAAAGGAAGATTAGCTGGCAGAAACCAATTCTGAAAGGCTCCTGCAAAATAGCTACTATCAAAATGAACTGCCTTTTGACAAAAGCACATACACCTTTCTAGGAACTAATAGGTTTAAGAAAAAAATCAGTAGATGGCAGTCTTAACTTCCTAACATACAAGATTATAGCAGCATCTGTTATTTTTAAATCCATTTGCTCCACAGTCATCTTGGCATATGTATAAGATTATAAAACTTAAAGGGCTTATTTTTATTAAAAGTGTTCATTTCCTAGTGTTATTCCATGCTTAGGGAATATCAATTTGTCAAAAGTGTTTGCCAATTAACAAACAAAAAATCCAATGCTAATTGTATCAAATATCATACAACATCAACAAAACTGTAATGACGCAGTTTTCCACCATCCTCTAAGTGAAAAGAGTAACAGCTAAAAATTCATCAAGAATCTTCAAAATTCCCAGAAGAACTCAGCCTATAGATTTTTTTTAGTACTTCCTTAAAAGGAAGCTCAGAGCAAACATGCTAAAGTAGAAAGTGCAGCAGTTAATATATGCAATGTAGTGTTTTCTTCCAACACAGTACTTTCTGTGCGATTTACAGACTTACTATGCTGAGGAAAGGTAGTTATTAAATACAAAGAAAGGTTGACAACAACAAAAAGAAATGCTGCCCTCCCAGCCTGAATCTCTGATCTACCATGAAAAGAAAATCCAGCTCTGCAGCGCCTATACTTAAAAAACACTACCAGACAAAACACCACAAGACAATTCCCCCCCACCCCGCCTCCTCCTTTTACATGCAGCTGAACACCCCGGACACACACACTCGGTATTCTAGCATGGTCTAGCAAGGGAGCTTAGAAAATATTTCATAATTAGTTCTGAATCTGGATGCCAGGATTCAAGTGTCATGATTTTCCTGACCAAAAATTTAAAGTTTTTATTTAAAAATGTGAACTTTCCATATCCATTCAAATCTATTTCTTAAACTGCAGTAAAGAACTATATTGTATCATTAGACTGGAATACAATTAGGATAATCCAGTGTAGGAATATAACAACATAGTTACAGACTGTCAAGTCTGTAAACATTTCTGATGCTTCAGTTTAATACTCTTCTGCAGATGATCTGAGTCCAAGACCTTAGTAACATGTTGACCATTAAGCATAACATTTTCAAAACAACTACATAAGCCTTTTATGCTAAACAATCTTAAAGACAATTATTAAACATATTATTAAAAAGTTTAACAAACTGACATTCCATAAAACAAGCACATTTTTTCTCAAGTGTGAAGCATTGTTTTTAACTCATCAATAGAAAGCATTTGCCAAAGGTTAGAAAACAAAAATAAAAATAGCAGATGACTAGTTTTAGAAGCTGCTGTGCAAAACAATGTTGGGATGGAGGTTGGAGAAAGAAAACAGTACTGTAGAAAAGCACTGGAGAAATCACAAAGTTCAAAATAGAGTCATAAATACAACTTCAAGGAGTATTTGCTTTAATGAAAGATTTAGCAACAAAAAAAGGAAAGAAATTTAAGTGAGACATAATTTACAGAGATTGCATCTATTTCATTAACATTTTCACTGACCTATTCCTCCCTCTACTTGCTTGCATTGCAAAGTCCTGTAAGATCACAACAAAATCCTCAGAGTCCTCAGATTTTCATATGCAAAAACTTCTCAGATACTGCCCTTAAAGTACACTGGCATGGACCAGTGTCTTCATGGACAGAACACGTTGCAATGCAGATAAAAAAGGCTGTGACCATCACAGAAGTGACTTTTCTCCAATTAAAAAATAAAATTAAAAATATACTGATCCTTATGAAAACTGTGCATTTCACGTGAAATGACAAAAACAGAGAACTCAACTAAATATCAATATAAGACTGACTAGTATGTATCTTTATGTGAGTCACTTTATTGATGTGATAAAAACCCTTTCAAAGCCTTCTCCTAAGCTAAAATGAGATAAATAAGATTTTTTTTTCTATGTAACTGATCTAACAGATAAAAAGTTGCTTTGAATTCTCAAATCTGTATTTTAAAAGAGTTTTTTTTTATATATAAATTACATTATTTATTTTTAAAGTAAATTAGAACAACATAATACATAAATTGCAACATAAATTGCAGGCTGCAATTTCTTGCTCGCAGTAGTCTCACAATCTGCAAAGGTATGAGGCATAAGTAGTCTGGCATCCAGTTTAACAAGTACCTTTCAAAATGACTGTATTTCCTCTTTTTAATAAAAAATATTTGCCTTAAAATGGAGCTTTATTCCTCACAGGCTAATCTACTCCTGATGTTTGCCTCCAGCCAAAAGGCACAATCCTCAGTTTGTGAGATAATCATGTCCACAACACTCACACCACAGAGATTAGGACTTTAAACAATCTAAGCACCAAGGAGCAAATCAGTAACAACAACAAAAAAGCACAGTTTTTCCCAGCAATGATGATGAACAGTGCTCAAGGGAAGTTACATATTCGGCTCTATGAAACAGAAGCAATATTGTAGATGATATCAAGTTTCCTAGTTTTCCCATAAGCACTAGCTCCTGAGGTATTAAAAAAAAAAAAAAAAATCCCCGACTAGATATATATATTTTATTCACTTACCTCTGTAAAGACCAAAAAAGCCTTCAAAACGCAAAACCTTTTTAAAGCAGTCAAAGCTGTTTTTATACATCAACTCTCCTACGACTGAACCACTGGAGCGTTGATTCTGCATACGAGTTTTCACCAGGTCTATGGGATATACTGCTGTAGCACCAACAGCTATGAGAAAGTATTTGGAGTGTTATTTCTGCAACACCATTGTTGGTTAGTATATAATTATTATGATTATTTTCTACAACATTTATTTAAACACAAAGAATATATAAGCTGGTAAGGTCTCTGATATGTTGGAAGAAATAAAGGACAATACCGAAATTCCAGAAAAAAGTCTCAAGGAGAATACATATTACATAAAACAAGGTCCCCAGAACAAAGAAAACCAATCAGGAAAAGAAGCAATCACAACTACCAGTAAGGAACTTGGTAACTGAAGTGAGCAGAGTTTCAGCTGTCTGTGGAGGGATACTAGAACAGAAGGGATAAAGGAAGGGATAAAGGAAAGGAGGGAATGGCATAACCAAAAGTGATTCCGCCCTCCAATTCTTCACATATATCACCAATAAATGCAGTTTAGATGATCCCATGTAGTCTGGCAAGACAGACTACTAACCCAGTTTTGAAAACAGAAACCAGACAAATTACTCACCTCCAGCAATTGAGCCCAAAGTGAACCTGTAAGCTGACTCAGCTACCTGGAGCCAGATAGGCCTGCCTAACTCTCCAAAAGATTGCTGTGTAACAAAAAGAAAAAGAAAAAAAGATGCTTCAAAACCTGCATGGGAAAACAAAGATGCCTATGAATTGGTGTTTGTGAAGTTAAAGAAAGAGTCTGATAAAAATTGGTAGCTTTGTGTTAAGGAGAAAAAAAAAAAAAGTAACTTTTATCTAACTTCCAGGATCCCTAATGAATGAAGCATATTTTTCCACATTCCTGGTTTAACAACAACAACAAAAAAACAATAACAACAACAAAAAAACCTACTATGGTCAAGACAAAGTAGAAAGACAAATCAACTTTGCTACTTTTCATTCTGTTGCCTTTGAACTTGCAAGGCACAGAAACCCCTTTTAGCTCAAATAAAACTCAGTATCTCAAAAAGAATTCAGTATCTCACAGACAGCATCCATCAGCATGGTATATATTTTAAGACTACATATACATTACTACATAGCATAAAGATGACATTTAATACCTTCAAAACAAGCAAAAAAAGTCAATTATTCCCCAAAGCGTTCTCCACAAGACTTTTTCAGGCAGTTGATGATTTACAGACACAATGATGACCTCACTTCAATCACATACACTACTATAAATGTGTTAGGGTTTTAAATAAATATAAATCTGCACATAAAATATTTGCGGAGATTCATAATCATATTATTAGATGTTTATTAGATATAAGCTAGCTGATAAGCACGATGTAAGTATTCAGAAACTCGCACAGTACACAAAATGGGCCAAATTTTCTTCCAAACATAAATAAGGGCATTAGAGAAGAATTTATACTATCTAGTATAACTTCTCTCGGTTACATAAGTATCCAAAATACTAAAGGTTAGAATCCATATTAAAGCAGATGAAAAAGCCCATCTCCCAAACACAACCACCTTTTTTTCCTTAATAGCAACCTGTATCATTCGCAGCTGCACTCTGGATGGCACAGCTGGGATTTATACAGACCTCAGAATGCTATAGAGAGCTTTGCTCTGATGCACATTTTGAATTCTCCACAAAGATTATTATCACACAGACATTTCACAGGTAACTCACCAAGGCTGCTTAACACATTTATCTTCAGCTTACTGAAACTCTGAAAAGTGGAACATCCACAGAAAGACAGCACGTACCGCAGTGTAAGCAACCCTGTCTGTGCTGGTATTACACTGGATGCACAAAAATGTGCCTTTATTGTATAATGTAATACTGTATGTACACAATGTAGGACAAAGGCCTATAAGAATAAGATGTGATCCTTACTTGTAAAAAAAAAAATAATTGTCTCTTTATACAGTTTTTCCACAGAAGAAAAAGATACAGCTATCACCATTTCCTTCCACAAGACATTTTCCTCCCCAACAATACAGCTTAACAGAGAAGAACAGAAAAAATCTGGGTAGCACCAAAATTATAAACTGTACATGTGGAACAGTTTATTAAAAAAAAAGGTAAATCAAATGCATTGACTTTACACACAAAGAGAAGCGACAAATCTGAAGAATTTACTCACTATTCTCAAAACACTAAATTTTCTTGATTTAAAAGAAATCACAACAAAATAGCCACAAAAATAAATTCCAAAATACAGAGGTATCTTTTGATTCATGTAAATAAAAGACATATGCAGTAATAATAACCCCAAAAGACTTAGAAACAGGACTAGTTCTTCAGTCCACAAAAATGTTCTCCTACATTAGCACACCTGCTTCCTTTAAGCTGTTTTAAGGTTATTCTTCTTTTTCGATGCTCCAGAGTTCTCATCAAAATCCAGTCACTACATTCAGACATAAATCTTAATGAATACGTCACTGGATGTTAAAAATCAAATTCTTTGTGAAGGAAATGTCACTTTTATATTATTAAATAAGTGTTCACAAAGTTTGCAGTTTACTTGTATGCTCAGATGGATATGCAAATGAATGTAATTAATGCTATAGCTTTCAAATCATGAATATTTATAAACAGAAAATTACTGTAGCTGTCATCCCCATAGGATATTCAGCTGCCAGGCTTTAAGAAAATCTTACACAATGAAAAAAATTGACAATAAAGTAAACATGGTTGAAAGCAAACTAATTTCCATTTCCACCAAATCTACAAAGATTGAGTGAGTTTATGTAAAAATTTAGATTTTCCTTTTAGAAGGGATTTTAAAACCATATAAAAGTGATGAGAGACTTGTTTTCATTTTCCAGGGACAGCTGAACCTCACTGGAATGATATTGTCTCTTTCACGAACGGATCTCTTTCATTGTATCAATACAGTTAAATCAGATGTCCTGCTTTCGGCTGGGATAGAGTTAATTTTCTTCCCAGTAGCTCGTAAGGTGCTGTGTTTTGGATTTAGGATGAGAATAATGCTGATAACACACGGATGTTTTAGTTGTTGCAGAGCAGTGCTGACACAGAGCCAAGGACTCTTCAGCTTCTCGTGCAGCCCTGCCAGCACCAGGGGTGCACCATGGGCTGGGAGGGGACACAGCCAGGACAGCTGACCCGGACCAGCCAAAGGGATGTCCCACACTGTGTGGTGTCGTGCTGAACAACAGAACTGGTGGGGCTGGCCAGCAAGGGCAGCCGCTGCTCAGGGTCTGGCTGGGCATTAGTCAGCAGGTGATGAGCATTTGCATTGTGCATCACTTGCTTTATATATTCCTTTATCATAATAATTATTTTCCCTTCCTTTTCTGTCCTATTAAACTGTCTTTATCTCAACCCACGAGTTTTACCTTTTTTTTCCCCAGTTCACTCCCCCATCCCACTGTGGGGAGGGGGAGTGAGCAAATGGCTGCGTGGTGCTTAGCTGCCTGCTGGGTTAAACCACAACATTAGGTAATAAAAGGTTCACTTAGGATAAGGTCCAGTAAAAGACTGTTCCTTATGAAACAAAGAAAACAAAATGACTTTCCTTTTGCAGTGCTCTCTTAACACAGAATGTAGAATAGGATGAAAGCATAATGTATTATTCCAAGAGCATGAAAAGAATGTGTTCTAGTGACGAGTGAAACTTTTTTCAGTGAGTTCATTTCATAACAGTGTCAAGCTACAAAGGTAATTCCGATGCGTAAAATAAAATGAGGTAAGTATTTTGTTTCCTAATAGTCTACTCAGGAAGGTGAGTGCTACAAAAACACTGATTAAAACCAAAGCTGATAGTTAGGAATGCAATTATGAAACTTCATCAAAAATAGTTCTCATTAGTCTCGACAAGCATTGTATACACATCTCTGTGTCAATTCACTCCATCATTCTTGTCTTTAGGAATCCATAGGAAGACCATTACCACTAAGTAGCTTTTGGACACATATTTCTTTGTCTCAGGTATGTCTAATTCTTTAAGGACAACAGAGCAGTAACATTAAGATCAGATTGGACACTCTGTTTCAGACCAATCTGTTTGAAAGACACATGAATGACCAAAGCCACCTGTCACAAGAGTAAACAGAATAAATTCAAAGTCCCACAAATTGCCTATATTCCATGTAGGAGAATTTTTCAACCATAGCAGTTGAACTAATTCCAGATTTTCCTGTCATTGATACATATCCTAGATTTTCTAGTGGACAAAACTGCTTAAAGGAACCTCATTGTAGTATGCATACAAAGTGAACTGAAAAAGAACAGGCTTTATAAATACAAACTTTTATTTTCAGATAGACTCCTGGGACCCCTCATCCACTGGCAAATACAGGCCATTCACACAGCAAACAAGGCACTGGTGGTTTTGTCACTGCACTGTGCTGCCTGCTTCATCTCAGAACATCTTACAGCAGTACTATCTGTCACTGGCATCATAAGGGTAGAGGATCTGAACTTCACCTTTTGGGAGACAGTGTAGCTTGGAATTGCAAAGTCACTACTGCCAGCTGTCTGTCCTCCTGCCCCAGCAACCCAGATGGTTGAGCTACTTGGGAATCAGTTGCTGAATAACTGCAATTCAGGAGCAGCATTTTAATGCAGTCATCACCAGCTTCAGTTCACCATACATGCTGAGCTGCTGGATGTGGCAGTACAGCAAGTTGATTCATAAGAAGCTCAGCTGCCTGAGCGAGCTGTGGGCAGCTGGGAGCAGAACTCAGCCAGGCTATGCCTACTTGGGAATCAGAGCCCTTGGGCATCTTCATAGGCACCACATGAACTCCTAACACAGACTGGAAGAACTGGAGTCGTTCAGACATTGTAAGAAAAACCTTCACAATGAAAAACTGTATTACTCTACTGAGTACACAAAGATCTATTTAGTCAGAACTATGAGATACACTCATACAAGATGTTAAGAATTAGATATCCTACCTCTCTTCATATATTACAGAGGGAAAGAGGATGTGGAGACATCTTTGGAGCAAAATGCCCTGGTTCAGATGAACACTGACTTTATTGTATTCTCTTGTAAAGCTTACTTGGGAATGTACAGCTCTATGTGGAACTGCACTTTCTTATGAAGTTCTAACAGTAAATAACAGATTGTGCATCAGAAACTTTTAAGATCATATCCTACATTTTTGTTTTGTTTTGCATAATAAATACCAATGTGAACTGGTCTGTGTATTGAATGATTACGTAACCATGTAATTCACCATGTTTGTATGTCTTCCTTTCTGAATCTGCTGTGTAACTGTTTCAAGGATTTTCTTGACTGCATAATTAGCTGATAACGAGTTAATTCCCCCTGAGTAATCCTAGTGAGAAAATCACCTACAAAATCCTCCAGAAAAAGGATTTCCTTAGAATATATCCAAAATAGAATAGAACAGAATATTTCTATGCACAGCATAAGAGACTTCCCATTATGTTGCTAGTTTTGATATCAGCAATACTTGAGTTCAACCTTAGAAGAAGGTTAAGGTAAAATTTAAACCACAGCTTAACTAGCATCAGACAGATCTGCTTGCAAAAGAAAACCTCTCAGATTATATGTTGAACTGAAAACATACAGAAGATAAAGCCCCCAAATCTAGATTTACTTTTAATGTAAATTTGCAAGTAATACTCCTGAAAGTGGGCAGTATGGTACCCAGTAACTATGGTGAAAAATCTAAACATAAGCTAAAAACCTCCACAATCTTCGGTCCTAAATCTTTAGTTTTTACAGCTGTAAAAATAACCATAGAAGTGTGAAACACTTTACGTTACAAATCCTACTGGACAGTCTCGGACTCTTATGCTGTACTATACATGTGTATATTTAATAAGGAAACTGTGATGACTGTAAAGGTCTGGTGAAACAGCTGGTTAACATTCTACTCTTGTTATTTTCCATCTTCTAATTTTACCCTTGTCATTGATCTCAATAAAGCTGAATTCCCCTTCCACTGTCTAGTTCAGAGAGCCAGCAAGTACAGTAAAATTCGATGATCAGTTTAGATAAATGGTTAAGCCAGTTGTTTCATCCCATTTTTCAAAACAGAACACATTTATAAGCTTCACATTTAATACTCTTATTTTTTACTATTTTAAATTAATTGTATAATTGCAAGGTTAGATTACTTAGTGAAGTGAAAGGTCTTTTCATGAATGAACAAATGTGTTCACAGTAAGAAATCCAAGTGTCTATACATTCTTGCATCTGAATAGGCCATCGTTCAATATGACATCTAATACCTTGTTTAGAAACATACTCAATACTGAGTCCTAATTCTATCCTTATAGCAATACACACAGTGTGTTCCACTTCTTAGGAATCTGTTTAAAGTGTGTGTTTTATTTTGTTTTTTTTACTTTTCATATGCATGTACACGTAAACATTCACTTAATTTCAGCAATATTAATTGCATATATCACTTCTACCTACCTGCCTCTGGAGTTCTGCCAAGTTGTAAGGTAATGCACCTTCAGCCAGCGGTGCTATTCTCTCAATATCTGCCAAAGTTAAGCGCCTTAACACAAGGCAGAGGAAAGTAAATTACTTTTAGATAAAATATCAAACATATTCAATACAGTGTTCCTGGCCACACCTCACAGAATACATCCTGAGTTTAAAAAAACACTTGTCATATTTGAAAGCACATCTAAGAACTCATCTACGAATACACTACAATAAAGAATTCTTAGAGTTAGAACGGCATTCTCTTCTTGTAGCTGTCAAGTGGAGATAAAGAGATCTCAGATTATTCAGAAGCGAGTTCTTGATTACTAGTAATAAAGGATATAATTCATCAATTAAGCAATTTCTAGGTATTCCTACCCAAGAGTTCATATGCAAACACCTTCCTGAAACATCAATAAAGTTAAAAATACCAGTGTATTACAGCCTTTTGAGATTACCATAATGTATTTTGCTGATTTATATGTATACCTATAATATGACAGTTAATAACTGTGCTTGATGTACACGATTCAGTTAGAAAACCCATGTACACACCAAACTCATTTTACATTTAATAAATTATTGTAATGAAACACAACAGAACACACAAATATTTAAAATTAAGATGAAAATGAGCAGTTTTTGCATAAAAACAGCAATATGATGGTAAAATCATAAAATATTATGATATTTTAAAGTTATAAGTTACCCAGTAACACTGTATAAATCTGTAAGTTGGTAGAGAATATCGATTTCCAGTGGTGTAACTTGTCCAAATCGGATTGCAGAGTGGGTAAATTCCTCTGGATTTAAAAGGGAAAGAGAAATAAAGCAATTGTGTTATTTGTCAAATTTCCTCTTTACATACAACTCTCACAAATAACTTCAATATCATAAAAAATGAGACCTATCACAACACAAATCCAGGCAAGATATATTTATGCATCTGCATAAAAAAAAAAATTTGCTAGGTAATTTGTTAGCACAATTTGGAGGCTGAAGACGGGCATTTTATGCTTTTCTTTAGGGATGAAAGGTACACAGAACATATGAACATAAGCCAAGCAAAGAAGGAACTTGGCATGCTTTTTATCACACACAGACTTCGTTGGTACCATCCATACAGGTAATAAAATCGGCGATAAAATCTGTCATAAAATGACTACAAAATCAATCTGCTCACGCCTGCAGCAGGACTCACATGTGGCCGCTTTTCATATGTACAGGGATTAACTATGTCCAATATACAGACAAAGTGTATGTAAAACCACTCAGGTCAGTAAACACTAAGGAATTATGAATTATTACCATTTTTCTAAAAAAAAATTTAATCACAGATAAAGTAAGTAGAGCTAAAACAATATGTAGATTACTGACAGTGGATTTTCAAACTTAACCCATTCTATCTTATTTTCTAGGTACCTCCTATCTCTAAGCAACCATGCATCCCTTTCAAGGAGTGGTAAAATCCTCAATAATATATTGTCTTGCAGATATCCATTCAAATTAGTAAAGTCAGCAAGGTTCCTGCCAGAGTCCCAGTTCTTCTCCTTAATGAGCTAGCTGAAAATCCTTACTAACCTGGGAGGATGAAAATCACCCCTTAAACACTTATACAATGGTGTTAACCTTGCATACCATGCAGCCCCTGACTTGCCTTACCCTATATGCAATACCAGATTACAGATTGGACACATCTAAAAAAATTAATAAAATGCAGGAAACATACTTTACCTTTTGTGACTTCAACATCTTTTCTTATACCTGCTATATTACTGTATATCTTCCTAACGAGATCCATGTTATTCAAAAGTGCATTAAATGCATTGAAGTAGGAGAAGCTGACCTGATGTGAAACAGTTCCACCAGCTACCTTTAAAAATTAAATGAAGGCAGTTAAGTGCTTTAAGCCCTTTTACAACATCCTTTTACAAATTACAGAAATATCCATTTGGGCAAAATTAAAGATATCTTTCCATTCCTGTAATTTTAATCTATTTTTAATAGAAACGTGAGGGGAGAATTATTAGACAGGATACTGTTCTTTTTGGTAAAAACTGAACATTATGAAATAATCAGGAAATAATCATATAGAATCATAGAATGGGTTGGGTTGGAAGGGACCTTTAAAGATCATCTAGTCCAACTCCCCTGCCACGATCAGGGATATCTTCCACTAGATCACGTTGCTCAAAGCCCCATCCAACCTGACTGAACAGTTTCAGTGATGTGGCATCCACAGCTTCTCTGGGCAACCTGTTCCATTGTCTGACCACCCTCATGGTAAAAAAATTCTTCTTTATAGCTAATCTAAATTCACCCTATTTCAGTTCAAAACTGTTACTCCTTGTCCTGTCACTACAGGCCCTGGTAAAAAGTTTTTCCTTCATCTTCCTTATAAGTCCCCTTTATATATTGAAAGACCACAATGAGGTCTCCCAAGAAACTTCTTTTCTCCAGGCTGTATAACCCCAACTCTCTCAGGCCCTCCTACAAAGGTAGGAGAGGTGTTCCAGTCCTTTGATCATTTTTGTAGCCCTCCTCTGGACTTGCTTTAACAGATCCACATCTTTCCTGTACTATTATGCAATGCATCTAATACACACCCTAAAATGTGTCACTGAGTATTTTTCTAACAGAGATATGCATGTAACCACTGCTTTAGATAAAGGCACTGACTGACTTCTCTATCAGATATAGCAACAACCATTTGTTTCAAAGTCTACAGTACATAATACAAATCCTAAGGGAGATATGTCTTATTAGTCAGGCTTTTGCCCAAAATTAATGTTCTTTCTGTGCAAAGTACAGTTTGCCCCGCTTTAGGGGAAAGCATAGTAGACTAACTCAGACTGCTTCCGATGGCATTTTAAGCATGTAAACCAGACTGCCAAACTTTTCCACTACTGCACCCAAGGAGTGCTGCCATGTTTCACCCTGCCCGCTCTATTATGAAGGTGATCATCTCTAGCACTGAGGAAGTAATAAACAGGTAGGAAAAGACAAAGTGGGAGAGAAGCAGTAACATTTTGAAATATTACAGCTATTAAACCCTGAACTCAAGGCACTTTTTTTCACACTTACTGAAACTAAATTTTCTTCCACAAATGGAGTTAGCATATGTGAGCGAAGGGTAACCATGATGTCACTGAAGTCCAGCCCAGTAATCATACCACTTTTATTTTTGTCCTTCAGTGCAAAGGCTTGTCTCGCATGTTCTGACTGCAGCTCCTAGAATTAGTATTTAGAAATAGCATATTAGCAAATTCTGTAACTCGCTATGCACAAAACTGTCGCTCATTTTACATTCTTACAGCAGGCCTGAATACATTTGTGCATGTAGACCACAACACGACTGCAGTTTAAACATAAAGGCCAGTCCAAATAAAATAAGAAGTCCGCACACTGATTCATTCCATGCACAGATTCATTCCTCTGTCATAGAAAAGCCCTTAAACTGTAAGGAAATATGCAATTTCACTACATGATTTAAGAAGTAACATTCACATACCCATCTCATGGCTGCTATACATTCCTTTATTAAATACTTAACTGCTAGAGAAACTTCTGATATTGATCTTAAAGACTCAAAGTGAGCCAATCTTACTCATCCAAGATTAAATATGATTGGGGTATTTCAAATTAACTCATTGAAATGTATTTGAAAATAAAAAGGAGGACAGTGACGATTATGTTTTATAGTTTTAGATTGCCCAACAGATACATCCCATAATGATACAAATGGTCACTCATTCCAGGCAATTTAAAACTCCTATACAATCTGTAAGAAAATCTTCATATAAAGCACACTGCAGTAACCTAACCTTAATATAATAATGATGGCTGTAAATTCTATGTCCAGAAAAACTTGTTTCCTTCTATTCAAGCAAACAAGCAGCTGTCATTCAGACCTCCAGAAGCAGCTAAAATAATAACTATGTTGTGACAGCCAGTAAAAGGGCAAACTATTGAGCTCCAGCTCTACAGTATCACCTCTACAGTAATTTCTCAAATCTTGTAACCTGAAGACCAAGGCTTTCTAGATCAGATCACAGCAGGCTTTCTGCATCCTAAATCCCAAATCCCATAAGACAATGTTAGGGAGGGATCTAAAGGGAGGAACAGGAATATCAGACTTGTGTACCTATTTCAAATCCTGCGGTCCATACCACCCATCTGTACTAAGGGTCTTTTTTTATTACATGATGAGAGTAAGAGGTTATTGTATCTTACATGACAGCATTTTGGAACAACAAACATAAAACTAGAATAGATATTTATCACTTTGATCTGGGTTCAACAACAAAAAGATGCTTCTTACTAGCAATCTGGTGTTGTTGTTTTGTTTTGTTTTTGATACACTTGTGTCCCCATTTTGTGTCTGGGATCACTTAAAATATGTGGTATCAAAGGCAGGACACTGTTTATTCCTCGAAAGTAACACCAAGTTATACTGCACCCTTAAAAGACTGCGCCTAACTCCAGCATCTCAATTTACAATATAGACTTCAGATTCTAACTAGTTAGACACATTTCCGTAGAATCTGCTCTAGATCTACTTTAATTCTGGACAATAATTACAGAGTATACCAGAGCACATCTATCACTCCCTACTTTTAAGACAGTATGGCAAAATTATTTTCTAACAAAGATCAGCTCTGGAAGTACAGCATCTATTTTTCTTCAGGTCTACTACACAGAAAACCAGAAGTAACAACATCAGGTGATCATCACATTTTAACTTAGAGAATTCAGTGTGATTTTGTGAACTCCTTTCTCCTGAATTATAATGTACATCTCTCCTACTTTACTCTTTCTCCATCCTTTAGACTTGATGTCTTCCTTTACTTCCTTCTAGTATAATGATCAATTCATACTATGTTTTTCCTGTAACTTTTTTGCTTAGAACAAAGCCCCTTTCTAGGAGTGAGATCCTTTAAAGCCTGATCCGTAGATGGTGCTTCAGCAACCTCTCAGAAAATCAGATTTGCCTCCTGCAAAGTTGGCTGCATTTAAGACCAAACTCCCAATATATGTGTGGTAGCATGCATGACAGTGAGAAGAAAAAAAGGGTAAGTATTAGGATGATGTTTACAGAACTAAAGGAAATGTTAAGCAATCTAATAACTTTATGTGGAAAGTTACATGATTAACAAAACTGTCTATATTAAGAATGTAATCCTTCTCTGACTGAAGTTAGTTTTGCTATTAAATTCGTATGACAAAAAGTTGACCGCTCAATCCAGTTTAACAACAATCAGTGAAATGGTCAATTTCATAAGAAGTATATTTAATCCCATGTATTTACAGGATGATATTCAAGTTGAAGTACAATGAGTAAATACTGATTACAGAACTGGTATAGAGAAATAATAGTTCATCATAACTGTTAGGATTAGTATCAGATAATGATGATGATTACCAGAATAAGCTCAAAATTTATAATGGTATAAATGTATTACTAGAGATGAAAACGAATTTCAGCTGTGCTTTAAAGGAAGTCTAATAACTGACCTGAAGAAACTGAGTGAACTCTGAATAGTTAAGATGCTTCTTCCTGTTATGTCCAAAATGCAGTCGAATGAATTCACAGTCCCAGTTGAAGGGGATTTGAAGATGAATAATTGTTTGTTCAAATATTTCTTTGACATTTGCTTTGGGGGAGGGAAAAAACAAGAAGTAAGCTTTGGGGCACAGTAAATCTACAAACATTCCAGGAAGGATACAAACAAATTAAGTTTTAAGCAGCTGTTTAAGAAATGTTTTAGTTTGTTAAGAGTAATTGCTAACTGAGCCTTTACAGACTTTTGTAAGAACACATTTGCTACACAATGTGATACTTTCTGTATTACTACTCCATAAAACCTTGGAGTGTTTTATTTAGTTTTAATTAAGAAGCAATTTCCCTTGTACATGACAAATAAGAGCTATTTTGCATTCTGATACAAAAATCAATAGTGGTTCTCCATCTCTGCCAGGAGTCAAATTAAGCCCTTTATCAAGAGCACGAATACCTGCATTACAATCTCATGCAATATTTGTCATACTAAGTATGGTTTGATTGAAACTTGATTATTACAATCACACTGTCTGAATATGTCTATTGAAGATAGGTATAAGAAATGCCATCTAAAACATATCATTAACTCAGCAGAAAGCACCTTATTAAAAGCTTTTGATAAGGCCTTAGCACAAAAATCGAATCCTATAAAACATAATTGGTAGTCTCAGTTATTAAAATGTTTTAAGATAAGTGAAGACAGAGATGTCCTCTTTTAAATGAAGAAAAAAACCTGTCATTTCAGAATATGGAATTCTCCATATGTATACTGTACAACTGAAATATCAGTGCCTAACATATCTGAATTCAGTCAAAAGGCTCATCTGAGGAAAAAAAAAGGTATGATTTATTCATATATAGCATTGCCACTCTGCAAAATACAAGCCTGGTTTTTGGACAGATTATCTGACCAAATAAACAGTATAACTGGACATGTATCCATACCACGTGAACCCTTTTCAAAATCTACCTCAACGTACCTGAATTCATTGGCTAATCTTGAACCTGCTAACAACCAAAATAAAACGTGGCACATAGCTCCAATTTAAAACAAAATACACATTATTTTAGCTGAAAACACCCTCTTTTTCAATATATTTAGATTATTTGCTCAACACTGCATTGGCGCAAACAGGCACATTAAAGGCATACTGTGGAACTACTACTCTTAAACAGTTCTGTTAAAAGACAAAACGTAATCAGAATATCATATGATATTCCCATCAAGAGCTACTTACTTGGAGTGAATGTGCTGCTTTTTCTATGCTAAAAGACTACTTGATTCATTCATCCTTTCAGTTCTACAGCTATTCTAGTAATGGGCAAATCGCTATATGGTTTTATATTTTCACTGAGGAAAGGAAGGGAAACAGAACAAATATGTTTCAGAATGGGAACTCACACAGCAGGATTCTTCGGCTAGATCACTTGCTTCACAGACAGTTTGAGTTACATATTTAAAGGGCAGATGATGAGCAGTAAGTGACTTAACTGTAATTTAGCCCTTACTTAAAGGTCAAACACAGATGACAGTCAAAGAACTGCTATTTAAACCATAGTTTCCAATGCAAGGTAGGCTAAATGAGGTCTTCAGGTAAGCAGGAACCTTAAAAAACTTGACAACTTGCAGTCATTCATTCATATCTACTCACTGATACATGAAGTGAGAGCTAAGAAATGAGATAAAGCATCAAATACATAGCAGTAAACTATTTTATTTTGCCACACTTCCTTTGAAAGTTTTGTCGGTAGTAGATTTATTCACCACTGCTAGAGATCAATGAACCGGGAGAGGTAAATTTAAATTCCCCGCCTACCACTGATTCACTGTGGATTCTGACCAAACTTCTGACAAGTTGAGATTCTTCAGCACATAAAAATAATACTGGTAAATGAATTAGTAAATTTACATTCAATACTTGAGTGTATTAGTACTTGAAAAATCCCAGTAGTGGCTAGCTAGTTTTAAAAAATGGTATCCAAATTAGACTGTGGCTCCTCTGAAAATACAGACACCTTATGCATTTTTCTTCAATTAGCAATAACTGACAACCAGCAATGTATACTACATTTGTTACAGTCACCTAGGTTTAAGGATATCCTATTGTATCTACTGCTTAATTCCATGTCAGTTTTGTTTATGAAATATTTGGGGTACAGGAGCAAAATTGTATCAGCTGTAAATAACTGACATATTTAAAACCATTGAGACTTTACAATTTTCCAAAGCTGTTTGAGGTTCTCAAACATCTCTAGACAAGCACTAAAATTTACTACTTCTCTACCCAAGAGTAGCAATGCTTTCTCCACGATATATCAAGAATACCTTCTTCAATCCAATCTCGTTGGTTTCTCTCTTATTTCAGAGGAAATAGCCACCACTACTACTAGCAACTCCATGATGAGAAAACATGCAAATGGACAATAACATTTCAGAAATTATACACAATGTGATCGTGCTGTACACTTTCACCACTTTGAATTATGACCAAATGTCTGATTTTCAATTTATTTTCTTCACAGCACAAGCCTTGATAACAAATAAAACATAATGTTGGGGTACAGGTTCTGCCCTTTTTTTTTTTTTAATCTCAGTCAAAATGCAGTAATGCTTCTAAATTAAGATAAACTACAAGTATTCCGAATTTCCAACAGAGCTATTCTGCAGGGGGCAAACAGCAAATTATTTTTAAACCCTTTCATTTTAGTATGACATTTTACAGAATGCATTCATTGTCCCTGTCAATACACATTGCTCATTTACTAATGTCTTCTCCTACTCTTTGCTCACCTTTCTGCAGTGGAATTCTTTCCTACTGAGCTGATAACTTTCTTTCTGAGCTTATAGCAAAGCATTTTCTTCTCAGATAGGCATACAAGTCAGCATCCTGATGACACACTCAACTTACCATCAGCCCCAGGAACAATAAACCTACTACTCTAGTGCACTAGTACATTACCTCCAAGGCGACATGCATTCTCTCAAGATTGCTTCAGAATTTCCCCACCCAATCATTTTAAACAAATTATAGATGCCTGGAGCAGCTATCTGCAGGCAGCATACACACGACTGGCTCAGCCTCCAGCAACACCATTACCTAACAGGCTCAGAAAAATGATACAAGAAAAACAAGTTTTTAGGCAATACTGAATTTCAGAGGAGGAAGACTAATTTAAGTTATAAACACCAAGATATTTTGTTGATGAGGATGAGATAAAGACCGTAACAGAACACCAACATAAGTGAACAGAGCATTACACATCTGAATCCACAGAGAATACTGCTAGTGTTTACACTCTTCGAACAACAAACGTTTTTGGCCCCCCTCATGGTGGAGATGAGCTCACCCCCTCAAGTAAGCCTTGAGGTAGTATCTGTCATTTATTTTTACTAAAAGCTCCTCAAAATGCAGAGTGGAAACCTTGCAAAATTCCAGTGCAATTAGCCTGTTAAGAGAGTTTGCCATTCCCTCTCACAAGTGATGCAACATCAGTCATGCTTGCTACAGACAAAAAAATAAATGCAATAGTTTTAAGTACTAGCATAAGAATGCCAGAGGTTTGTTGTTTAAGAGGGTGTTTTGTCTGCTCAGTCATCTATGGCAAAAAAAAACAAACAAAATAAACAACAACAACATGAGGACAAAAGAAAGTCATAGTCATTTCCTACATTATCTGCATGTGTTAAGCAAAAGACACCTTGAAAACAGGCAACTAACATGGCAAACAGAAAGCCAAGAAAAACAGCAGCTTTAGTTTACTGCACACTTGGTATAAACACAGTGTTTTTCTTACGTCCTCACATCCATAGTAGTGTGATTATGAGATTTTTCTGTTTCATTTTAAAAGGTTACAAATAATATTTCATAAAGCAGAACTCTTATCTCCAAATCCTAGCATTTTCAATCCTATTGCTCTTTTGGAAATGGTGGAGGAGTGAGTACTAGGAGTGATCTGTGTTTCCTGAAAAATAATACTCAAAAGTAAAGAATTATAACAACATATATTTAACTCCTTTCTCTTATTCTTCTTACTCACCTTCTTCAAGTGTTCTCAAAGTCTACCACGTTTAAGGGAAATCTGAACTTTCTTTCCCAGATTAAAAGTTGTTGGGAAAAAAATATTTTAAGAAAACAGATGGACAAGATTTCAGTATCACAATACACTCAACTTCTGAAACTATTATATTGATGTTTATTATTTCCATTCACTAACATCATTGTAATTTCTATATGGTTGCATTAATAGGTATCCAATCCCTTTACTCTCCAGAATGTCTTGAAAGAACAGGCTGTTAGCATAATATTTTTAATGAGAGGTTGAGCTGCAGGATGGTTTTAAAAGCCTTATGTTTAGTTTCATAAATATTTTCCAATAATCTCAAAAATTATTTAAAAACTCTGAATACAGAAGAATCATGAACATGAAGGCAGCAAAATTGTTTCAAAATCTCACTGTTTTAGCTCTATCTTTCTATCCACATCAGCACGGGTATTTAACTAAAATTATCTCTGAAATGCTCCAGTTTACCAGAGAATGCCTTTCTTTGTGGTGATTTTACAAGGAAGAGCAGTGAGGAAAAAGCCTTGAAATTGTACATTCCAATTAAAATTGATACAGTCCAGATCATTGTATGGTTTGTCCAAGGGATGAATTATAAAGAATCCTTTTATTTCCAGTTAGACAACTTATTTTTTGAGAGAAGTTTCAGTGATGGTCACAGACTGCACCTTTTAACCACAGTAAAGACTTATCTGTTTCAGCATAGAAGCACGCCAAGTAGCTTGAGCAGATTTAATATGCAGGTTTGCTTTAACCTGAATGCAGATCAAAAGTCTTTTACAGAATAGCAATAAAAAGAAGTTTCCTTAATGCAACAGCGTTGACTTTATGATATCTTTTTAAATATTTCACTCATGTTAAGTAGCTTGGTCAGTTACATCCTATGATCAAACGAGCAGAATGGTTCTTATTATTTTCTGACTACAGACAGCAACCCAGAACAAGAAAGATAATGCATAAAAAAAAAAAAAAATCACTTTTATCTGCCTTAGCTGTTATGTTTTAAATATTTTACCGTCAAAGCAATATCGTAAGGGATAATCAGCAACACATTTCCCACAAAATATTAACCTAGGATTTTTTTATGAAGACATACAAACATTTAAGCATGAAAGAAATGTTTTTTTTTTCTATTTTTCATGATTAAAAGGTAATTTAAATTATACTGCCACTTGTATCAATGAGTTATTAAAGTTTATTTATTTGCCTTTTATTCAGCAAGATGACAAGTAGCCCAGTGCAGTTGAAACACGTAAAGAATATGAACATGTTGCGCGACCAATTTGCTCATACAGAGTAGATCCAATTCAATTTTCTTGCAATAGACCTAGTATACACATATTGCAACATACTATCCGAACATCTATGGCAGTTACTCATACAGGATTTCAGGATGTCCAGAAGTCCTGGAAAAATATCCCAAAGCAGTAAGAAAGTAGATGACATTAAAGCGACAAAATCAGCACACAGAAGGCTTCCTGTTTCAACAGTTTGAATCAACATATGACATTGCATAGACAAAGACATTGATATTAGTGCAGCACAGCCAACAAGTAGTTCTACCAAATAGTTTCTAAAGAATCAAAAATTGTTTGCCCTTCTTTATTTCTCATTTCAAAAGACAGGTTATTCTGTAATGCAGTTTAATTAACAGTTTCCTTATTGGAGAGTTGGAAGCTAAACTTTTGCAGAGACAAGTGGCAGACTGAGGATAAAGAGAACTGCAAAAAGCTCAAGTGCTCAAGTACGGTCTGAGTCCATGTCAGTAAATAAATCCTAAAAAGCAGATGATGTGAATCTGCCTGGAACAACTTGTTTTCCAACGCAGAGCCAGGTCTAAAGAATCAACAAACATACTCAACTCTCTCCAAGTAAGTGAAAAATGTGAGTAGATCAGGGTAATTTTTGAAAATGCCATACAGTCATACCCATATGATCTAGTGCTACGGCCAGCTTGGGTGCAGGTATACTTCTTAATATGGGATTCAGAGCCAGCACAGCTTTCCTCTAGTGTTATGGCTTGAGCCCAGCCTGAATACACCAACATTAGCTCACATCCAGCAAGGCCAGTGTTGGTTTAAGTTACTGGCCTAACAGACCCAGCTTGATTGTTCCACTCTCCAGCACCTCCACCTTTTGCTCCAAAAGCACAGTGCAGAAAAACCTCAATAAATCCATCTAAATTCTAGCAAGACTTACTGGTTTCAGGTAACTTTGGAATCAGTACAGTCACATTCACGTAGTGCTGCATCTGAGCTAGAAAATCTTGACACATTTGCTCCCATAACCAACATGGTTTATCTGCAGACTGGATAAATTACCCACTAATAAAAGAGAGCTGACTTGCCTAATAGCAATTCTCACACTAATTGGTTAAACTTACTCCGTTACAGTATTTCTAATAATTTACTAGAACTTTTCAGCTGTTAATGTGTAGAACTTTTAATTTACCAGAAATGTATACGGTGTATATGTTACATTTCACAATACAGCGCCATTTATTCTTTATATTTCAGTCAAAGGAGAAAATTATCTCTACTTATTCAGACTTCTGCTTGGAATGCAAAGACTACTAACTGAAGAGACCTAGTCTTCCCTTTCTTCTTAACAGCCATTTGGAAGGATTCTTTGAAGAAAATCAGCAGTGAAAGGGTCATGTTTCACCATGACCATCTTCCTCTAAAGACCTGGGAAAATCCCGATTTTATACATTCTCCTGTTTTTAACGTGAAACTAAACTCTGTGCCTTTCTGTTTATGTGGTATGAAAATGAAAGAGTGCAGGTCTTCTATACCTGCATTTCTAACATCTTCTATAGGTGACAAGACTGACTTGGAAATTGATTGCAGAGTTACCAAATTCTGAAAATGTCATATAACATCATTTGCATTTTTCCCACATACATTAATTTGCATAACATCCCTATGAAGTGAAAATAAGCAACCCATTTTACAAACAACATAAAAATGCAAAAAAAAAAAGCAGCAGTAAGAGTGGGATCTGTACCACAAAAATGTGTGCCATTGATACGTTACAGCTTACAATTACATAAGAGTCATATTGCAATAAAATTTATTTCGAAAAAAACAAGAGACCAATAGTAAATTTTAAACTCCCTAAACAGTTTGCTATTCAAGGTTTATCAGCTTTATAAAAAAATAAATGAGAAAGATATGGAAAAAATGTTTGTTTTGCTGTTCCTCGTTTGTGTTGTGCTTTTAACCTCTAAGATAATGATGTGCTCATAAAAATAATGATTCTCAGTCTGACTGAGGAATCTGTGTACAACTTAAACTGCTTTTTGTTGTTTTACGGACCAGCTATTTCAAGTGTGTTCATATGAACTACAAAGTGCATACCCCATTTTTTGAGATTATTAAACATACCATCATTAACATGAGATTACTAAACATACCATCATTAACATAGTCACATTGATAGTGACAGTTTGTCTACTTTCTAATGACTGCATTTACTGACTTCACCTTTGCTTAAAGTTCTAAGAGCTCTTCTTTTCAAGATGTTGTGTATCCAAATTGCATAGTATTTGACCATTCAATTAATCACGTAATTTAATAGATGTCATAATTCAAGCAGTTTGTTTCCATACAAAGACCCATGCATTTTTTGTTTCAACTTTTTTTCCAAAGTTGCAATAGCTTTTATAAAAAATGAAGTAGTACAAGCAGTAAGTGGTTACAAATCCAAGCATAGTTTGTATTTTCTTTATTAAGAGGTTTATTCTTTGGTATAGAAATAACATTTAATTCTCATTCCAATTTATTAAAATTCTTAGCATTGATTTATCTCATTTTCATAAAAATACAAAGTTTTAAAAATAAAATCTAGTCCTCCCTAAACTGCAATGTTAATAACAGTTATTTAGCAACATCGTAAAGCAATATAGATAGCCTAAAGAATTTTGTCCAAATACTAATGTATGTGTTGGAAGAAAAAATAAGGCCACAGTTTCTTCCTAATTTTTTTTAAAAATACATGATCTAGCTAGAAGTTACACTCATCATATTAAAGTAAGACTTGTTCCTCAAGACTAGGAGTGCTAGACTAGGAACTCAAAAGATTAGGCTTCCTTCATTTCTATTTTGAACTCTTACTATATGTATGACAATTCTCGAAAGATACGAGGAGATCCAAAACAAATTTTAAAAACCCCTCAACAATGAAGGAGCTCAAAGTCCATGACAGAAAAATTTTACTTAGCATGACACTGAACAAAATAGCATTGTATTAACTACTTTCAAGAACGTGAAAAATCTTGATTCAAAAAGATGGAACAAAATATATCTTTCTTGGATTTTTTCAGCTTGTATCACTTGGAAGAAAAAAAAATTTTACTCATGCAAACTCTTTTAGGAAATCGGTATAGTGCTACACAATATGCATTTCTAGTTGTGATGAACCATTCTTACAATTTATACTATTATTATTTCTTTCTTAAACTGTTTTTCTTTAGATATTCTTACCAAATGTTACTTCTCCATTGCCAGTCTTGTCAAATAACTGAAAAGCAACAATGAATATTGCATCTGGAGTACACAAAACAGATTCAAATGCCAAAAATTCTTGATAGGAAATCAACCTACAAAGGAAAATACACAAGTTATAAAGATTTCAAAAGATTATTCACAATACTAATGATATTTTGTGTTTGATGCTCTAGAAAATGTTACGGTTCAATTATTAAAATAAAATTCTAATACTGAAAAGTTAAGACTCTGCACTAGAAATTGAAAGGGGTATTTGTTACATTTGAGTAGTTACTTAACTTTTATGCGGCTCGCTTTCTTCTACTAGAGAAGGACTGAATTCTTCATATCCATCAACAATAAAATATAATCAATTCTCAGTGAGTATCTAGTATTTATTAACTTATAAATTTAAGCAGACAGCACTTAAAGACTGAGACAAAAAAAAACAGAGAAATTCCATCAACATGAAATTTACAGTCCTGACGTTATATTACTATTTTTTATATTCCTCAGTATTTCTATTGAGAAAGAGAACACAGCTTAATGCAAGTATAGGAATATAGTATACAATATTTATATTCTTAAAACAACGCATAACATTCATTAAAAAAAAGTCCAGAAAAAGTTATACTTTACTATGTATACAGAAGAAAATGTTACACTTCAAATATAACATGAACTACAAAGTTATGTACAAGAAAGAAAGGACAAGAAACTGTAAGAACATTTGGACAGTTGGACGTGACCAAGGAAGCTAAGGATTCAAGTGTAACAGTTGATCACAAGACCATGAGCTGTGTATGTGACACATTCACCATACAGAACAATGCAACTCAGGATGCATCAGGGAAGCTGTTTCTGTGCAAGATGAGGAAGCAGCAGTATCACCAGATAGGGTTCTCATGACATCTCAGGAACGCTGTATACAAATCAAAGTCCTTGTGTTCAACACATATAAACTCAGACTTGAATGGATGCGCTGGTAGCTTATTGTGACAATCATAAAGAACTTCTCTAGAGGAACTCTGCCTTATTCTGACAAGCAGAAAAAAAAAAAACATTTAGAAGGGATCCTAATGCTCTATAAAAGAAAAGCTAAAGAAAGAGCCTCGAGCCAGAAGATAAAGGATAACACTGGCACAAGAACAAAATTGCACTGTGTGTCCATAAAGACATTTAGAGTGGGCATATACTATGGCCTTTCCAGAATACTGCAAGCAAAATCCCTAGGTTTTAACAGCTAATCTGGTTTATCAAAATTACTGTGTGATTTCATCCTTGTAAAAACAGGGGACTTAGACTGACGACTTAGAATATTCCATCCAGTTCCAAGTCCCTGAGCTCCTGAATACAGAAGCAAATGATGGGCTATCTATTTTAACATCAAATAATCAGTGGGAATAAGAATTCTCAGCATTTTTTAAATTAAACAAAAAATTACTACTTCGGTAGATGCTGTTAAAACATAGAATATCTCTGTAGATGGTACATTTTCTTAGGAAATGTACATAATTGATCTGAATTTATAAAATGTACTCTAAAACATTTTATAGTACATGAGTACTAAATGGAGATCACGAGTACTTCATAGGAGATCATTAGCTCACAGTGATTACTTCACACGTCACTTATTGTTAAAGACATATGTACAAATTATGTTCCTCTTAAGAAAAAAAATCAAACCACACTATTTATTAGTTTATCTAGTCTTTCTCTGTCAAAGTATATGCAAAATCAAGATACTTAAAACAAGATCACATATTTTAACATTCTTGCATATATGCATTATACAGAAAATACAGAAAAAATATAGTGATTTTGAAAAGAATTAAGATATGGCAAATATAGAATTATGATATTAACTTATCCATCAAATCAAAGATAAGAAGATGGTTTTCCAGGTGCGAAGTCAGCTTCATCCAAAGGATGATCTTGATAGATAAGGGTTTAGTATGAAAGAAACAGAATATCCCTTAAAATAATTGTAAATATTATAATTTCCAAATATATCTCACACACAAGCATAAACCTGACATTAATTCCTAACCAGGAAGCTTTATGACAGACAGAATCAAGTGATGATCCCTGCAGAATGCATTTGTAGAAGCCTGAACCTGAAAGAAGCCATTCTTCAGAAGTCTCCCTTTAACAGTGCCTACAGCAAAAGGAGATAGACACATTCAATTTCCTGTCTGTATGTTCAACTTTCAGTGCCTAAGAGCAGGGATATTCCCTGCGATCCTCCATTATCAGGGTGGAGATAACATGAGGTGGATTAAATGGAATGATGGAGCTTCCTATCCAATCACTATTCAAGTATCATTCAGTGAACTCGCTGTATTACAGATTCCATAACAGTATTAAATCACTCACCTCTCATTTTATTCGTAACATTTTTTTTTAAATTCCTATTATTTCTTCTGTACTGTTACTCTTCAAAAGCACACAACGTAAGCCATGCGTTCACAATTCCTCTCTATCTTTCCTTGTTTCCTATAAAACTTTTTGCTCTTTACACACACAACATAGCTTTTAGATATAATGTACATCCCTGTTGTGACTGTCCATTATGTGAACCATCAGCTCTTTCTTCAGGAATTCACTTAAGAACACACTTGCGAATTCTAAGAACAATATACTGATAAGCAGAGTAGCCAGAAACAAACAATTAAAATGAAGAATCTGGAATGACTACTGTGAAATTCTGCAGGTTTGAAGGAAGAAGAAAATATTTGATTTCAAAACTTGAATACCTACTAATGTCAGATTAGACTTATGTAACTGAGAAGCTGGTTTTGGCACATATTGATATATGAGTACATTATTGAGAGAGGACATGTACCCTAATCCTAATTTTAAAAGTAGTGTCAACAGTCTGATGGCATAGAAATGCTTAACTGCAGCATCAGAAATCCCACTGTATTAAACAGACAACAGACAAGGCAGTCAGTTAAGGCCAAATTCTAATTTAGACCTCATCATATCAATTTCTCAGAACATGCGTTTGTAACAGTGAGGAGGAAACACTTTGAAAGCGAAGAGTCTCCTGTTATAAGAACTACCATAGGGAATTCTGCTAAAGCAAATTAGTCTTGTACCGTAGTAATGGGAGAAGGCAACAGTTAGGTAAGTATCAAGTTACAGCAGAAAAAAGTAAAAAAACATTTTTAAAAACATTTGCCTGAAGACGGCCAGTTCCAAAATGTGCTTTTTCCTAAAGTATCAACCTTAAGCCTAAATGAAGTCAACAGATATTAACAAAGAAAAGTTACAAAGAACACTTTGAGTACTTACTCCATGGGTAAGAAATGCAATTAGAGTATGACAAAAGATACAGGAATTAAATTTCGTAGCAGAACCAAAGCTTCTCAATGATCTGCTGTGTGACCTTGGGCTGTCATTTAATTTACAAATGTCTGTATGGAATAGGACTGGTGATACTTCCTTGGACTTTATAAAGTAACTTTAAGTCCTTGGAAAGACGTAATTACTGGAATTCAGTTGAAGACTACAATAATTATTCATGCTACAGATTAAACTCTCTGTACAGATGATATAGTTATCAGAGTCTGGATTTTGGTATATTACAGCTCACTAAAAAAGGAATAACACAAATGTAGATATAAGTAAACCAATAATGATGATGCGGGTATAATACTCTTCACGTTAATTACTGATTAGAAATAAATATAGATTAAAACATATAGGAGAATACATTTCAGACAAGTATCAACAGGTATTCAGACAGATAAACATTCTGTATTGCAGACTACATGATAATAATTTCCATTATTTCAATGTTTCCACACAGAAGTAAATAAAGCACACTTACCCATATCTGATTACCTCATTTCCAACATTACCCAGATTAAAAAACAAAACAAAAAAATTATATTCACAGAGAAAGCAACAAAAAAAGTGATGCCTCATTGTAGAGTTCTGTTGTAGCAATAAAACAAATTATTGACTTCTTACTGTAAGAAAGGTCCTTTTATAAAACATTTTCTGAAGAAACTCACACCCTAAAAGATAACCAACAGCTTTCAGAGAAACAAGACACTCAACATGTTGGTTTAGTAGTCATCAGTTAGACTATTATTTCAATCTGTAACAACACAACAAACTACAGCCGTGTATTGCAAGCAGTGAAACAAGTCATTTGGATTTATCAAACATATGTATATATCAAATGTATTATCAAAATGCTCCAACTTAATTTTTTTAAAAAGGTATTGTGTAGTATTACATGAAACAGGAGATCCTATATTTGTTATTTAGTATAAAACATAGGCAGCACATAAAATTTTATCTGTAAAGCACAGAAAATGCAAATTGCATTTTCTGCAAGTTGCAGAATACCATGAAAACTAGTAAAATATTCTAAGAGAGAATATAGCAAAATACAAATATTTAAGTGATATCAACAGTCGGATTCAGACTCATAAAACCAAGGAAGTTAAGGGACTTTCAATTTAAAGTAAGTTACATCTATCTATTTACATATCCTATTTTAATAGCAACTTTCTGTCTCTCCTCTACAACATACCCACTCCACTCTGCATTCTTGACCTCTAATCTGATCCATCTTAACCTTTATGGTTTTATGGTTTATTTAAGCCACACTTTAACAATGTCCATGCTTCCTACTATAATCCAAGGCCGAAGCTGGAAGCCTACATACAGCAAGAGAAAAGGCTCCAGGAATGGACATAAAAAGATTTCATAAATTAGGTTCAGAGAGAAGTCTAAAAGCAGGTGATATCATCTATAAGCAGTGCCAGAAAAGCTTTATGTGGCTTGACCTTATCTTGATTGGGCAAACACCTCCTTGCTTCATGTAGTCATTAGTCTCTCTCCTTCCTAATAGCCAGCACTCTAAAAAAGACCTCAGTAGTTTGATTTGAATTGCACACTACAGAAACATGACAGCTTTTCCATATTTCCACGCTTAGTTACAGGTACTAAGGACTCTAAGTAGTATCTAATTATGGATGTGAGTACACAGAAAAGAACTTTTTCTGGCAATTATACTGTATTAAACTTATTTGCAGTTTAACTTCCTCTGCACTTTAGTATTGTCAAAATGCCTTTAAAACAAATCTTAATTTTAAAAATACTTTGAACTCTGCACTGTTAAACACCATATTTTTCCCCAGGTTCCACAAATGTATAGTCTATTGTACTTGAGAAAAAACTTATTATCCAACTAAGCTTGAAGTGCAACAAAATCAATAATGCATTTTAGAAGATGAAATGACCAAAGAAACTCATTCATTTACCAATGCATTATAGGCTTCTAACGGAAAGCAAAATTCTCACCCATCTTTAGTTTGATCTGCCACTCCAGCCAACAGCTGTACTGTTTTAGGATTGTAATGCGGATCTGTATAAAGTCCTAGGTATTTCTGCACAAAATCTTCTGGGGTCATGTAATGCTCTCCATCTTTCTCAACACTGGCATACTAGAATAAAAACAAAAAACAAAACCACACAAACAAAAATTTAGATGTTAATTATCAGTGATTACCAAACTAGTATCTTTACTCAAGTATCTTATCACTCAAAATAGTGCACAACTGTATGCAATTGCTCTGAAATTGAAGGGTATGGTTAAACTACTAGTGTTACTATACTAGTTACACACCACCAACCAGATTATCCCTGTGGAATAGATCTGTTCACAAAATGACCGATATCTTCTAATAAAAAGACAATTATGCATTTTCAGAAACTGCCAGGTAATTGCATACATTTACAAAAATTACAACCATGCTACAGCTTTTCATTTGCAGCTATGCTGTGAAAACACAGCGCAAATTCTTTCTTACAATTTCTAGCAGGAGATACCTTTTAATTAATTGTTCCTAACCATCCTTATAATTACAGTTTGAAAAATACATATTATTTGTATTTTCTTTCTGTGACAAATAACTTTCCAGATTCATGTTTGTCCTGAAACTAATAGCTTTCACGTTTCTCATTTAAGTAAAAATTCACACACATACTTATTCTCTCTCTCACACACACACACACACTCAAAAAGGTAAACTGAAATGGTTTGACTTTGAGATTTGATTTTATTAACAAATTTTCAAATAAAAAGCACATGCAAATTGTACAAGTATATAATTTAAATAATAAATATTAATAAAACTAATTAAGAATAAAATAACCAAGTACATCTTTATTACTCGTACGGCAAGACAATTGCCACGTCTGTACTTTTCAGCCTAAAGTAAATTCCATACCCTTAACTGTCCAGTTAGGCTGGATAATACCAATCTTGAACTAAGAATGTGAGGAGGCAGGAGTAGAAAGCATCACAAGTGCATTTTACACATCAAGCCTACTGCTGAGTTACCAGAACTAGATGCTAATCAGCCATTCCTGTCGATAACTCCTCTTTTTATGTGCTTTGATACAGAAGCACATGACTTACGTTCTTGCTATCTGTACTCTTACCTGATGACTTACTTCCTTGCTACCTGTTGTCATCACCAAACATTAAGTAGCATATGATATTTGAAGTCATCATCGTGTACAAAAATTAATAAAGGGGAATTGGATTATGGAAGTTCATACCTCTCAGATCTTCTTTCAAAATGCCAGTACTGTTGCAGAAAATTTTTCTCATAGTTGTTTATGATATGACAGCAATCTTAGAAATAAAAGTTTTCAGATTGCAAGATTAAATTATTTCCTATAACACAGGAAATTAGCTCACGAAAGACTTCTAGTTCACTAACCTACTGTGATCCAATCCAGTTTGATGACTGAGTTTTTCCTCAGCATTTTTGCTCACAAAACCTGTAAGAAGCTTATTTAATAGTTTTAAATCCATCTCTTCTGTTCATTCTCTCCTGTACAGTCTACTTGTAGATATAAGGATTTAGATGCAAATCTTCACACATACATAGAACTGTCTTCCTTCTGAGACATGAAAGTTGCAAAATTTCACAGCTGTTTCATGAGAATGTTGATGTCCAATTAAAGTAGTGACTTTTAATCCATTTGTAAAAACGCAATTCACTTTTCTAGGTTCTAGTCATTAGAAGACATCAACGTTAGTGTTCTCTGCAGAAAAAGAAAAGCCAATGCAGCCAGGGACCCACAGCAATTAGAATGTTAACACCACCACCTATACAACAAACCTGTTAAGATTTAACACTCTGTTATGATAAAGGTGTACATTTACATGTCTCACGTTTGTTCAGCTGTATGCAACCCAGTTTCAGCATAAAGGAGCTCACATCAGCGTCAACATCTCCTTAAGCATCTCCCTTAGCCTCCCACATCTCTTCCACAATACCAACTCCTCACATCACCTCTCCCTCTACCACCCTGTAGTTGTGATGACAGCTGTTTGCAAGACTGCACTGGAAACCAGACTATTCCACTTATCCATAATTAATGGATGATTTCCACAAAAATAGGAACACAAAGCAATGGATGGGAATCCTTCAATTCAGCACTGCTGCTGACATGATGATATGATGAAACTGTGGCTTTGCTGAATCAACTCGGAAAGGTTCTCTTCTCAGCCATATATAGATGTGACTAAAAAATGCATTATGAAGCACAGTTCTGCTGCAACACATGTAATCCAAATGAAATTTTATATATGAAGGACCAACAAACATGCAGAGTATTGAACACATCCTTAAGAACAACAGAATTCAACTGTATGACAATTGAGGGCATATCAAAGTCAAAAATCTAAATGTCTTTTTCTTAATTCAGGTACCAACTTATCTGAGTTTATTACAAATAGTGAATTGTTTTACAGTAAGAAATGTGTAGGGAAAGTTTTGTTAAAAAATTTTTGAGACTAAAATAATTAAAGGACAGATACATTCAGCTCCATATGAGAAGGTCATGAGCTTGGCCATGAGCCAATAAATTAAGGCCTGACAAAGTAGCTAGGCTATTCCCTTTTGGCTTGTATTTACATCTGTCCTCAAGTGATCTTTTCACCATACAACGTAAGTATCTTTTGCAACAAGACAGGCAACTGTTAATTATACTTTAATTTGCACATAAAATATGACACACCAATTAAATATGTACTTTCCTCAGTCTTGAATTATGTTGCGATATAATAAAAAAAGTCTATAAACGTATAGTAAGTCTCAGATAGGCACTTGATGAATTTGCATATGACTTTTTTTAAACCTTACCACATAACATGAACACACAAAAACTCTATTTGTACCGTATAGTGTTAGGTATCACCATGCTTTTAGAATCAATGCATTCTTTGAAAAATTGCTTAGTTTTCAGTTTAAATAGGCTTTCTATCCCAATGATTTTATCTGGGCAGAGGAGAAAGAAGTTCCAAAACAAAAGAAACCTATGGGTCTCAACATCTTTTCTTTTTTTTTAGTCTCATTTATGAGCAAGAGATTCAGGACATTTTTAAGAGAGGTAGGGGGAAGTTTCATGTATGAAAACTTGAAAATGTTGTTGTGCTTCTTTCTTCACCTTGCTGAACAGGTTTCATTTGCATTCAGCACATGGGGAGTAATTCAGCTATCTTTCCCTAGGGTTGACTGTGTCTTGCCGAAGAAAAAAGAATGAAGGCTCACTAAGAAATCTGATAATTGCTGTTCTACATAAGTCTTTAATCCTTCAGTGGATTTCTATTTCATTCTTTTATGGTTGTCACTGAAGTCAGTGGTTAGCAAACATCTGAGAGGTAACTTACTTGATGGTGTATGCACGTGACATTTTAATGCCTGCATTCCACAGTTACAGGATTACACGGAAACAACAGCACAATATCTACTTCATGCAAGTGAAACTTAAATTTTTTAATGGTTTAAAATAAAAAAAAATACTTAGCAAGCTTCAGAAATTCTAAGAGAAAGGCAAACGTCAAGCATCAGTTAAGATACAACTCAGACTGAACAGACAGAGGAGTCTGTGTTACCGCATTAGAGTATACATACAAATAGAAGGAAATTTAAGTACGCTCTCTATGAATAAGGTGGATGACAACGAAACCTAGAGTTCATATCTTCCCTTGCATCCATTTCCAAGGGAAGCCAAATTTAGGAAGGAATGCACGCCCTTTAACTGAAGCTCACAGAACAGGCCTGCGTCCTCCGCAAAGAGCACAACATATCTGACCCATGATGTGTGCAACATTAACAGTATTTCATAATAAGACTCTCTACAACTTAGTCTTGGAAAGACTGGGTTCTCTTTAGATTTTTTTAATGTTTGCAAGTAAGTTTGCTGGCTACCTATCAAAGAACGAACATAATTTCACATTCAGTCAGAATCAAATATGACCTCCCCCAAAAATATACAAACTCTTCCTATACAAAGCAGTGTCTGTTATTTGTCTTTTTTATGACAAATTTCAGGTACTCAAGGGGAGAAAGAGAGCTTTTGCATTTGATTCCTCAAAGCATGAAACAATCCACAACTTAATGTATGTGTTTCTTTGAAAGTTATATGGAGAAAACCAGAAAAAAAAATTTAAACCTGTAGAATGTTTGCTTTTTAGGTGAATAAAGCATACATTGTACTACAGACAACTTTGAGATTAAGTTGTATGATGTTCTTCCTCTCCGCTTTTCCCTGTATCGCCAACATCAAGGACTTCAGACAATTTCCTTATTTCCAGAAGCAAGCACTTCTACTGACTGGAAGTCAAGAGTCATACGAAGTTCACGTTTCAAAGCTGAAAAGAGTATTTTGACATCACGCTTTGCTTTTTTTTGCAAACATGTAAAAGCGTCTTGCAAGAGTTGGAAAAGAGCTCCGTGATGTTCAAGAAACACACGTATATACTGTATGTATATATATAAAAATTCCTATTTTCATTGTTACTTATTTGATTAATGTACTCTATGGTATCCCTTATATACAAAAGCTAAATGTCCTATCAACAAGAAATGAGACTGTGATAGAATAACTTTAACTGGAAATTAAAAGCTGGGCTTTCATGGTTTGATTCCAAAGTTCTAAATTTTAATGCTCGAGCAATGTTATCAGAGTAATCCATTATGCAAAAGCAAAAATCCCCCCAAATAATGGTTGAGATATCATGTCTCTCTCTTGGGTAACAAGGTCTCTTCATCTACTTATTACATGTTAGATAATAGGTAGGACCAAAAGCTACACGTCAGAGAAGCCACAATAGAGTTCATTATTTACAGTATTAGCTCTAACACGTAATTTTACATTCTCTCCTTTTTCATAGAGTAAAGCTTCTTCAATATACTGTGTAATACTCAGCAGGAAAGAAAAAAGATATTTTAGTGATTTTAGAAACATTCGTGGTCCAATTATGGACCTAAAACATAGCTGTTCTTATTCCATCTGCCTGTTTCAAACCTTATCTTCAAAGTTTTAGGACTGATTGGGTTCTCCTTTTAGATCACACTTCACTGTAACTAAGGGGAGTGGATAAAGCTTCATGTTATTATTTAAATATGGTAATTCTAATGCCCTGCAAGAAATAATATTATGAAATACATCAATCTTAAAAAAATACGCTTAAATTCTAAAAACATTGTCAGTAATCCATGCATTTATAAAAGGATCACGTAAAACCTATAGACAAAATACACAGCCATGTAAGAAGTATTTTTTAGAATCATGCAAAAGTGCATTTAAAAACAACAGTAGTTGGTTATAGATGTAATTATTTGTTCTATAAAATTAGAAAATACTTCAGAAAATTATTTAAGATTGTCATTTGGAATGGTTAACCACAATTTGTGTCAGAAACAGTTTCTCCTCACTGCCTGGAAGGCCCTCTTGGTACACCATGTACTTAAAATGAACTTTTAAGCATTCCACAACCAAGACACACAAATGATGCTGTGGCAAACAGCTGAAAAGGCAAAAATAGAAGCCTGTCAATTAAGCAACATTAGACAGGTCAGTTTACCTGCAAAAAAATACTTCGGAGTTCGGCAGGATCTGCTCTTTTGGTTGAGTGCACCTGTAATTAAAAGAAGTTAATGCTTCACTAGCGGAGCTACTGACACAGTTCAGAAAAAAAAATGCAATTTGCACCGATAAGGGTAGCAATATCAGCTCCCTTATCTAACCGATAAGGAGACTCCAACGTGAGACCGCTCGCGGTTGCTGCCGGACTCTCCGCTAACCCGAGTGCCGGTGACAGCTGTCAAAACCGCGCAGCGCCCCGGCGCCGCGCTCGTCCCGGAGGATGCGGAGCTCCGCGGCGGCCCCGAGGCGCCCGCCGGGCCCAACGGCCACCGGCCGCGTAACGGGCCTCCGCCCG
>VXAA01006848.1:56461-84633 GCA_013399115.1 Anseranas semipalmata | reverse complement strand
GCATTTCCCATGTGCATATAAAAGCAGACATACACTATCCTCTTCTGGATCCTTATTTGATCCATGGTGATATTTCCGAATTGCTCTTTGTTTTTGCTTTTTTTTTTTAAATTTTGCTACTTTGCCTTAACTGTGTTGTTCTCTGAATCAAACCCGAGAAGACAAAAATAGCCATTGTTTTAGAGAGGACCAAACTTTATCCTGTTATTAGGAAACTCTTCATTTATTTTTGTCTTCAAATAACTCCTTTCTCATATTATCAGAAAACCCCTTTTACTTCATCTCCAGTTTTACTGGAGTTCAATATTCAATGTGTTTAATATTGCTATTAAAACTTTTTTTAACTCCTCCAACGTTGCATGCACTTGTAACTCATTCAACGTTAATGTGTAACTGTTGTCTCGAGCTACCTGTGCCTCATTAATGTGGCTGAACAATCACTTTAGTGCCTAAGTTAAGAATTATATCCCTTCCAATTTTAGGTAATTTTTTTTAACTGCAAATACACAGAGGATATCTGGGAATCAAGTATCTCAGTCTTCTAAAAATTTTCCTAGAAAATCCTACTTTAATCTCTAATTGCATCCACTAATCATAAATATATTTTATGATGGAAGAACTTCTGTCACAGTTACTGTGGAGCAACTGCTATAGCTCCGTAAGCATGAATAAAATACTTGTTCGGTAAGTTACTGAGTTTGAGTAGATGCTATTGTAGTGAATGCTTTTACATTACCAGCAAAAACCTTGTTTAATACTAAACTTTGAGGAAAAATAAGTTGTTGGGAGATAATCACTAATTATTTTTGTAATTCTGATACAAATACCAGTATTGCATTAGTGTAGCTGTTTTGTATGTATCCATGCTGATTCTCAAAAATTTTAACATGAACATAGTGTGCATAAACATTTTTTTCTATTCATCGCTCTGTGAAGACTCCTTACAGTTCATAAGTGTTCTGAACTGCATGTGAGAGAACAATGACAAAATGAGAAGGCAGCTTTGATTACATGATTGGTCTTGCGTACTGTAGGAATATCCAGCTGGGCAGTGTCCTCAGTGTTCGAGATGGAGTAAAAACCAGTAACAATCAGCACGTGTCTCTCTCTCTCTCTCTCTCTCTCTCTCTCTCTCTCTGTATGAAATTGTATATATCTTCATCAATTTCTCCATTTTATTGTGCTTACTGGTTTGATTTGAGGAAATAACATGCATCTAATTTGCATAAGATGTCTTTATTTCATTTGTATGTCAGCCTAACATAGGTTCATAACTGAAGTTGTTTGTAATGAAAGAATGCAGGAACATCTAGCATGGCATCTCTGTATGAACAAACTGAAGCTGATTACTTGGTCATGCTCATTTTTTCTTCTCAGTTCGCTTTCCTGAGGATTTGGAGGATGACAACACAACATTTAATCCAGAGTATAGTCATCAAGTGTTTGGAGATGAGTAAGTTAAAGTATCCAGAGTCAAATTAATAGGCCTGGAAGGGGGAGGTTGGCTCCTAATTGCTAGAAAACGAGAAAGACTGCTATACAAAACTAGTCTAAAATGACACAGTAATACTTCAGTTGTATGACTGTATAGTTAAATAATGGCCTTGCTGCCTAGCTTGTGGAGTTAGGGCCTTGTAGTCATTTTATATGCTATTTTTAAGATATTACCAAAGGATGAAATGCCTGATTGTGCAGTCAGAATTACTCATTCCAGTAGCTATTGCATTCTAGTCATATTTCTAAGATTTGCAAGAATTAATAATTCTTCCTTAAAACTTTCACAGTAATGAGTGCCAAAATGTATCTGTCAACAGTATACCGATTTACTTTTTACTGAAACACAGCATGGGATTTTTAGTGAAAAATACATAAGTATTAACTTAAACTCACATTCTTGGCTATTATAGATCACTGATTGTTAACTATTGAACTCAGACATTTGTTTTCTCTCATATGTACATTTGTAATCAAATAATCAGGAGACACAGAAACTGATTAAAAAAAAAAAAGAAAAAGGTATTTCGTCTTTTTTCAAGTATTCCGACTTTCCTCAATATTGTAGGGAAGTTAGCCACTATTCTGGCTGTAGCTCTTTTTAAAGAAAAAAGAAAAAGCAAGAGAAAATCTATATGCATGTATCTGTGGACTACTTGAAACAGTTTTTTAACTTCCAATTCCTTTAAAAAGCATTCTAAGTACTCCAGGTAGGATGTGCTACCTATTGTAATTGTAGTAAAATTAGTTGCATTATTGCACATCTACTGCAGCTATCAATGAGAGTAATTGTGCTTTTAGTAATGGGAGAACTCTCCAATCTGTCAGCATCACAAACATACAAATTATTGTTCTGGCAATTCAAACTTTAAATTAAAAATGTGTTACCATTAAAAAAAAAAAAAAAGGCCCACTTAAAAGAAAAAAAAAAAAAGCATTAAAATAAACAAGGAAAAACACAACTGTTTCTCTGTAAACGTAACCATTTTCTGCATTTCATTTTTTTTTTTCCTGAAAAGAAATTCTCTAGATTTAAAACAATGTAGTATTTATATTCAGGCAACTCACATTTTTCAAAGTATATTAAAACAAAAAAAAAAAGCATCTCTATTCCATACTTCTTTTTTTCCATTCACTTGGTTCTAGTTAGGTCAGAAAAGTATATAGGAACTGTCCAACAGAAAAACACTTGTTGCTTTGACTCATTATCTAGTTGTATTTTATGCAGTATGATTTGCAGTACTCTGTTCCAAAACATTAGACTGCTACACTGTAACTAAGTTTTTTAGTAAACATTATTTATCAACTAGTATTAATAAATAAACTTTAATGAGTTTAACATATTGAGAAATATAAATGCAGTAGTAGTTATTTCAGGTATTCTTTTGTGAGCTGTCACAGTAAGTGTACAGGCACTGTTTTACTGAGTTCAGGGACATGTTCTATTTCTCCACTAGAGGAGCAAAATAACTAATAAAAATAGTGTAAGGGATTATCTCTCTAGAGAGATACGCATTCAGTTTGATTCCCTTTTCCTATTAGGAGGCTTAGTGTACCTCACTGGGAAAGAGGATGTGAATTTAAAATCTGAAGTGAAAGCGCTGTGTTGTGAATATTTTGCTATGAAACTAAATTAGAGCTCCTGAATGTGCTTTTTTCCTTCCTCAGTGAAGTTGCCTTCGGCTACAAGGGACTGAAGATCCTCTTGTACTACATTGCTGGTAACCTGTCAACACTCTTCCGCATCGAATATACATCTAAAGTTAATGAGAAGTTTGACTGTGTGGAGGTAAAGACAGAGCCAGACCTGTACTTATTGGGAAGGTTTAAAGGGATATGGACAAAAATTCTAGGTTTAGTAATGGCCCACCCAAACGTGAGTTTCATTTAAAAATGAACCTTCCTATTATGCTAACCGGGAAAAAAAGCTTTGAACTTCATCTGTATGTTTTCTCATTGTTCTTCCTTTGACTTCACTACTGCCATCAAAATTGTGCCAAACAGTACAGTCAGATGTGAGGTACTAATACCAAAGCTAGTTTCACAAAAAAAAGGCAAGTCAATTTTCATGTTAGATGTCTCCAGGAGAACTAGTGATTTTCTTCATATTGAAGAGAATCCATTAAGAAGGGAATCTGATTTTTTTTTCAGAGTGGATTTTTAATGCATTAAGAAAACTTAATATCATCTGAGTTTTGCTTAGTTATAGGGAAGAAAAATGATTTCTTTCAAAAAGAGCTACTGATAAGGTTACTGGTGAATCTTCATAATATTCTGTAGTGTAGTTATACATTTGCACTGACTTCAAATTACTCTGCCTGAGAAAAGCTATTCTCTTTTTTTAAGAGTAAGCATCTTTGATTTCAGCTGTATTTAAAGTTCCTAATTTCAAATTAATCAGAGCTTATTTAAATGCTTTCAAGGAAAGGCCTATTTTTCTAAAGAAAAAAAAATTGGACTGACTGTACTAAATGAGTTCTACAGATTTGCCCTTCCTTGTTCTGCAGTTGTGTTAGAATATACTTAGTTCAGAAGGCAAAGTCCCTGGACAAGTTTGAAATACTTCTGAGGCTAGGGCAACATATCTTAGGAGTGAAAGGTCATGCCCTTCAATCTTTGTAAGGTTTTTAGAACGAAAGAAAAAAGGAAATCCTGTTGGCTAAGTAGTAACCATATTAAAATCAAACAGACCACCTCTCTGTCCAGCCTTTCACCAATATAATTTCAAAATTGTGTCACAGTGGGAATCCACACCACAGCACCTTTTTATTCACATGCTATCTATTTTCTGTACAAATAACAAAGCCATTTTATTTTTCTGGAAGTACAGGAAAGGTAAACAAGGTCTGTCATGCCTTAAACTCACACTGCAACTGATCACTCGGAATCCTGGCTTTTTTCAAGCCCATTGTTGCCTCTACTGAATTATTCCTCCAATTGCTTAAGGGATTGAGACAAGGACAAAGAATGTCTGTTTGAGCTGGACTTCCATATACTCTTTTTCTAGAATACATACAGGCTTTGACTGAAGCACTTTCACTGTGCTCTCCTTGGTATTACTAACACACTGTGTGCCCTAATAAGCTGTTCATGTGGCTATATCTAAACCATATTAGGGAAAAAAAGATACAGTGGTCATCAGTCTCATACTGCCATTTGTATTTACCATTAGTCTAACTACCTTAAAATATGAACACGTTTGCAGAGATTAAAACAAGCAGGGTGTTAATTTAGACGCATATTACTGTTTACTTATCTAAGTTAACTGTTTAGTTGCTTAACTGATTTGGGATAATTGTATTAAGATATGAACTATATACCATGCATGACAGGTAATCTTTGGGCTGCAGATAGATGGTGCTTAGGAAAGGACAGCAGTCTCTGCTTCAGATTGGTTACAAATGAGAAGTGAGTTTTAATGCTGTGTCAAGTTACTCACAGTTTAGGATTTTGTATCTAAAACCCCACACAATCCCATTCAACAGCAGGTGATTTTATTCTCTGATAGGAAGCTTCCATTATTGCTACAGCAGCTGCTACAATCTCTGCTAGGGACTGACTGAAATACTTCCCAAATAGTATTAGCTGCTTCTCCAAGATCTTCTAAACGTGAAGTGAAAGATTAAGACCCTGAAATGTCGATAACCAGAACTCAGGGCATATTTATGCATCTTAATATAGTCTCTGTAACGATGGACCTATACCATGTTAGCGAGGAAGGCTCAGCAGAGTATGATCATCTTTTGAACAGAAGTATTGGCACTTCATTTAATGAAAATGGACAGAATTTATCCCTTGGGTGAAGTCAGTTCTTTTAAATATCTGAAGTGAGGCTGCTTTCTTCTAGCATAAATATGAATAGCATTGACTTCTGAATTGCTAGCTGCTTTCAGATTTGCAGCTGTTCAAGTAGCCTCCTTTTCTTCTGGATTTCATGATGGAGTGAGGAAAAGTATTTCACTAACCTATAAAACAATCTTTGCTATCAATATATTATCTTGCTTTGCAGCTGGTCTAATATATTTGCTTTAACACAGGTGGATGAGTGCAGTTTTAATATTGGGCATACTTTTTAAGTAATACTACAGATCATTCAATTGGTCCCCACTAGAGTTAATATTTATAATTGCTAGAAAAATTCAGCTTTCAAATATACTTCTATAATTATTTTAAGTGAAGCCACTTTGAAACAGCATCAAAGTGATACACAAATGTGATAACTGCCTATTAGTACAAGAATCGTCTCTATATTAAAAGTATCCAGAGTCAAATGTAATGTACAAAGAAACACTGCCCACTTAAGTAGTCCTACTACAAATCAAGTTTAGTTATAAGTGCATACCATATTCCCCATCATCACCTCACATGATTTGCGTACAAAGGCAATGCATTACAAGTAGTACTTGCATGAACCATAAGCTCAACAAGTCTTATAAATCAACAAGGGTTTTTGCACTCTTAAATGATTTGTCTGTGCTTAATATTGCTGCAGTAGCCAACTGGATTGTTTTTCTGAACATGAATTTTTCTGTGTAAATCCTTGTAAATCGGTAAGATGTGAGTGCCTTGCTTGGATAAAAGAAACCTCTCACCACTATCAAAGAAATACACGAGGGAATGGCAGTAAACAAACTTTGGTAACTCCTTGGTATATCAGTACTTCAGAGAGAAGATTTTTGAAAGTGCCTACTATGTGCTGGGTGTTTCTCTAAACAAGTACAGGTATTAATAAATCAAGCTATTTGTATGCTATTGGTATTTCCAGATTCAAGTAATTCAGGACTTGCTAACTGAAAATTGGATCACTTAAACTTATGTCACCACTCAAACTGAGGTTTCTGGGATTTCCTTCTGTAAGGAATGGAGGTCTTACCCTGGATGTAACTGAAGAATATAGTTTCTTTCATTTCTTAAATTATGTCAGGCCCCATTTCAAGGGGAGAGCATGTTAGGTAGGGAGCAGGTAAAAATATGTTGCAGTCATATAAAACTAAGATGCATTATCTTACATTCTTTCAGCAGGTGAAAGTTTGTCTTCTGTCACTGATAGATGAAGAATCTTACAAACACGAGAGGAGCAAATTTTTTTAAACATGATTTATATAATACTTCATACTGCACGTTCATGCTTTTTAGGTATCATCCAGGTAGTCTGTTATTGAACTGATGCTTGGAAGTCCTGTTTTAATTCTAGATTATTTGTACATGTCTTTTACAGATGTGCAAAATGAAAGTCACTAGAGATTCTTAATTGTGGTTTCCTACAACTTTATCACCAGTGCAGACTTAAAATCTGTGTAAATAATGCACTTGCACAGTTTGAAAAAAGATGAGCATTTCTGAAATTGTGCTTCATATAAATATTCATTCTTGTTAATGTATATAATTCACTGACTCTGCAAAACATGCCTAATTTTGTGTTATGCAGTTAAATTAGCAAATGTGAAGAAAATACGTTAAACTAGTATTGCTTTAGGATGAACAGAAAAGGTCCTTTGTTTTGAGAATGAAATGGATGTAAACTGTACACATTTTAACTGGGTTATTTATTGTAGTATTGTAAAGCTATATCTTAATTGCTTAATAGCGCTCTCTACAAATATAAATATAAATGTTGGTAGTACCAAACCATTAAGAATAAAACTTGTTTGTGCTGAACCACGTCCATCTTTCTCTACACTAAAAATGTAACTGAATGATAAAGTGCTATTCATTTGCAGGTGCATTGCTTCTACTTAAGGGAGGATGGTTGAAAGGACAGGAATTAGTAGCATGTTGTATTAGCCTTTTGTAGTGTATTTTGTTCTAAGCATCTTAATTTCCCTGTTTTGAATGCTAAGTAGCAAGGGTCTTGGTTTTGAACTAATACCCATCATGCATGTAAACGGTGTGAAAGAGCTGCTTAGTAAGTTAACACAAAGTGTTCTTGTGTCAGTCCTTGTGGAAATAGATACAATACAAACATTACAGCTGAACTCACGGCAAACTCCATTAAGTAAAAACCTGGATTCATTGTCCAGAGGAAAGTTTGAATTGAATGTAAGCTCATTTTGTTGAATGTAATGTCAGGCTTTTAGGGGTTGTATTGAGGAGTACGGTTTTGTTAAGTTGAGACCAATTCATTAAGTTTTATTGCCTGGTGAGAAGCAGTAATACGTTATTGTGAAACTTCATCAAATATTCATGGTTAAAAAGAAGTAGTAAATGTATTCAATCAAGTGGTCTTTTTGGGGTCTGAAAAGGATTATGAAGTCTGCTCAGCTGATAGTCTCTAACTTTCAGTTTAGTTAACTGAAAAGGGTAATTTTAATCTCTGAATTTAATTTTGGTGTCAGAATATTTCTTCCCTCCCTGGTACGTTAGATTTTACAGGTCAGATTTGCTGACAGTATCCCAAAATTATATTTTTATTTTGTCAACTTTGTTTTCAAAATGTTCTTTTATTTAGAATGCAGGATGTTTGTCTCCTGAGTTTGTAATGTAGTTTGCAGCTGACTATAGGCAGGCATTTCAAGCAGGGAGACATAAGAATGCAAGTGTGTGCTAGCTGTCACTTTGTGTTTGGGGGCTACCGTTCTTAGTCTTTGTTCCTTTTTCTCCACTCAGTTCTGCACCACCTAATACCTCTTAAGCTGCTTGTTTGGGAACCCCAGCTCCATAAGACTATGTGCAGCATAGTCTTGGAGACTTGCTGGATGAGAAGTCTTAGCTTCTGATTGTACTGCACTTTCAGAAATAAATGTGTTGCATCCAACGAACTAGGAAAACAAGAGTAGTGTTCCTTCCATGTGACTGAATTCATAGCCTCCTTCCTTGTTTTGCCATTTGTGGTATTCCTTCACACAATGCTTTTATTAGAATAGCTATCAATGTTCTTAGGTTTTGCTTGGATAAACGTAAGTCCCTAAACATAAAAATGTTCAGGAACTTACTTATGCTGTAACTACTAGCTTTTGGATACTGACAGTGACCTTTCTGTATCTCTTCAGTGCATCTCCTTTATCTGCTGGGAGGTCACTGTTGAACAACAGGAACACTTGCCTTTTTTTCTTCAAAATTACTGATAGGCCATAGCACTTCTTTTTATATTCATCGCTAATAGCACAATGGTGACTTTGTCTTTTTTTTAATCTTCCACTGATCCCAGCCCTTTTTGTATTCCCCAGGCAGATGATGTTGAAAGTAAAATTAGAGAAATCATTCCTCCTGGTTTTTGTACAAACACAGATGACTTTGTCTCTCTACTGGAAAAGGAGGTCAACTTCAAGCCCTTTGGAATGCTGCTACACACATATTCTGTTCATAATGAGGAAGCTGGTGAAGACATAACTTATCAGATATATAAGGTATGAAAAATAAGTGAAACTTCTCAAGCAACCAACTTAAAGTTTATTTTGAAGTGAGGCACTTCATGTAATGTTTCAACTATAGTATATAAATGCTATCGTTTGACCAGTTTATTAATTACAAGCATGCTTTTTTTTTGTATTGGAGAATTTAATTAGGTTTTGCAGGTTTTTTCCTCTTACATCTGTGATAGGTTTCACCTGACTTCTCCTGCCTTTTTCCCTAGGCTGACATGACATGTCCAGGCTTTCGAGAATATCATGAAAGGCTTCAGACGTTCTTGATGTGGTTTATTGAAACTGCTAGCTTTATTGATGTAGATGATGAAAGATGGAACTACTTTCTAGTGTAAGTACAGTTCTAAAGCAACAGTGGACCTTATTACCTCCACAAAGCCTGCATTTTAATTGTGGCTGGCCAATTATTGGAGCAGTATAATGATATTTTTCCCAGGAAAGAAAAACCATTGTTTATCAGGCTTGAGTTTTCCTCCATTATGCTTTGGGAAACCTTGAGAATAGAGCTGAATTAAATGCTGTTGTCCGTTAGAGCCCTGAATGTAGGCTTAAACAGTAAAATGAGCTTTGCCTGTGTTTTCTTTTACTTGCCACCTATTCATCTTTATAATAGGCAAGTGCACTGAAGTGCTGTAAAGAGGTCTGATTTATCCAAGTTGCTGCACACCAATTAAGTGAATTGTACATTCAGAACATAGCAGGTGTACCCATTGGGCCCTCACAGAGTAGCTTGCTGACACTGAAAATTCAGTTGGAGAATGGAAAAGAAAATGGACACTGCATGGGAGCGCGACTGTAATTGACCTGCTTGGCTTTCTGTTTTATCTGCAGATTTGAGAAGTATAATAAGGATGGAGCTACGCTCTTTGCGACCGTAGGCTACATGACAGTCTATAATTACTATGTGTACCCAGACAAAACCCGGCCACGTGTAAGGTAATTGGCGGCGTAACTCGTGCCTTGCCTTTTATTTCAGAAGAGGGAACTGCTGAAGTTCCCAATACTTGTTTATAATGTTGTTGATTTGTTTAAAAAAATCCCCATTATTAGCTGGCTATGCACTGATTTATTTCATTGTTCCCTTCTTGAAGCAGAGAGAATCTCAAACAAGTTTTTGAATATTTAGCAATTCTAAGACTCTAAGAGTTATGTTTGAAAATTAAGATTTGTACATGTACTTTAATGAAAAATGAAATACCATTTAGTTTTTAAGCCTTTATAATATAATGTTTGCAAATGCATGCATTTGAACTGAAATATCAATACATTCCTTTGTCTGTAGCCAGATGCTGATCTTGCCACCATTCCAAGGAGAAGGCCATGGTGCTCAGCTTCTTGAAACAGTTCATAGATACTATATGTCTTCTCCTACAGTACTTGATATAACAGGTCTGTGTTAAATTTTTAACTAAGTTCACCTGTTCAGTAAACAACTTGTAGCATTCACAGATTGCTAGCCCACAAACCAACTTTCACGTTCACTTGTCAGAATTAAACGGCCTTTTGAAGATTTAGCTTCAGCTCAGTTCAGGATTAATGGTACCCTGTTTTACAGAAGAACTGTATATAATGTAGCTCCCTAAATCCTGTACTTAGAGAACAGCACACCAGGAAAATTCAATCCCTAGCATGCATGGATTACCAGCTAATTAGCCATTTTATTGTGAGATACACAGCTGAGTTTGCCAGGAGATCAAGCTTTGTCAAATTCCTTGTTCAACTTACTCCTATTAGCAAAAACTCAAAACTGAGAAAAATCTAAAATAGCATATTAATATTTGTGCAAGCCAAAATTGTACAGACTAAAAATTTGTACAGGATTTGTGCTCCAGGAGCATGTATTGCTGGCTGAATACACCCATCATGTTAGAGGTGTGTGCGTGAATACATAAATAAAAAATTAATGGAAGAATTGGTAGAGGGGGAAAACGATGTATACACTTAAAAAAAAAAAAAAAAAAAAAAAAAGCCATAAAAAATGGCTACAAACATGACATCTGTCCTGTGGTTTCAAGACCAGTATAGGAAGAAGCACAGTTCAAACACATGAATTTACTATTCAATTCTAGGTGCCATCTCAGACCTCATCTTAGTTTAAAAAATAGTCACCCACCTCCTAAAAAAATACTAATTAAAATGCAATAGAACACTTGCTTTCTTTATGTATCACTGCAGGATAATCCCAACACAGGGTAATCTGCCTGGTAAAGTTAATCCAGTTCATAGAAACCTAAGGAGGCATAACTTCCTTTATGCAACAGGAAGTCTTGTTCACAGAGTGATATTTTTTTTTTTCCTGTTAATACTACAAAGCTTTACATAGCCTTTATAACTGAGGATAAACAAAGTCTTAATGTAGTACTGAATAAATCACATGACACGTTCATGGCTCAGTGCCTTAAATGCGGGGTTGTAGCAAACAGTATCAATTTGCTCTAAAATAGCTTTTAATTGCAAACTTTCTCCTGCTTTTTTACATAAAGAAATATTCTACGTGGCACTCAAGTTACAGAATCTTAACTGTTATGAAATTATTTATCATTTTTGTGAGAAAGTCAGGCTTGACAACCTTGATATGGCCCTAATACTTAGTTACATACCATCTGAAATTGTTAAGTAAAGCCTTCTCCTCTTTTCAGAAAGGTTAGAATTTAACTTCCTTGAAGGAACTAATGCTTAAAATATTTCAGAGTTTCACTCTTGCAATGAATATTTTGTCCTGGTTATAACTTGTCATCCTAGCTGACACAAGTGAAATGTATGCTGCTAGTGCTTACTGTACAGAAACTGCATCATCTTTCTTTTAACTAATTTGAGTGAAAAGGAATGGAATAAATGAATTTCAGTACAGCTTCTCCAATCTCTTTTGCAGAATAAGTGCTGTTAAGTCTTGCCATACAAGATTATGCCTCTCATGCACAAAGCATTTTAACTGATACAATGATCACAAGCAATCCGCAACCCAAAAAAACAAATTGTCAGTTGTGCAGTGCTGCAGATACTAGAAGCAAAAACTATCCCAATCCTTCCTCTTGGTAACTTACTAGCTTTTGATCATCCTTAAACTGATCAAAAACTATTTAAAATAGTCCTCAACATTAAAGAAAAACACAACTGGGATATAAGCTGTTCAGCAATAAATTCCACAGTGCTAGCTCACAGAAAAATGGGGGTAGGGTGGAACACAACCCTACTACGTATTTGTAGTAAACCTGTCTAAACAATTAAGTGGGGAAGAAAGAAATATATTCACAGCATTGTGAGAATTTTCCTCCTCTGTAGCTCCTAGGTGGGAACAAAGTTGCATATCTTACCCTGTTGATGTTCACTGAAGCTAGTTCTTGACTTCAGTGCTTTTTTTTGTAAAGCAACAGCTTTGATAGGTATGCTACCATTTTAGGCAAGATGGAAGTAACAAAATTGCGATTAGCTTTTGCTTTAGTCTTTTTCCTCATAATTAATTTGTCTTACACTAGTTCTAGTACCCTCCTCTATTATAGAAGGAACATACAAGGAAAAAGGGTTTATGCATAGCATTGGATTGAACTTGTATTGTCAGTCTATTAGAAATGTGTATATAAAATTGTACACAGTACTGCATACACAAAATATTAGGAATTTAACTTCTATTGTCATACATCTAAAACTTTGATAGCAGTACTTATGATTAAGCACAGTTATTTATGTACTGATGAATATTGTATCTGGTTTTGTCTTCCGCAGTTCTTGTAATTACATACCAGAGATGAAGCAACAAATAATGCTTATATTAACCATGTGCTCTTATATTCTTTCTAGCTGAAGATCCATCTGAAAACTACATAAAGCTAAGAGACTTTGTTCTTGTAAAGCTCTGTCAAGACTTGCTTTGCTTTTCCCCAGGAAAGTTAATGCAGGGCTTCAGTCAAGAAATGGTGATGGAAGCTCAACAGAAGCTGAAAATAAATAAGGTATTAAACCAGAACAGTTGTAGTTGGACCTATTCTTATGAAACTAGTAGAAGAGCAATTTAAACATAGATGTGGAGACTCAGAATTTACATACTCTGGCATATTTCAACAGATTTCTAGGATGTATCTGAACGGGGAGGTACATAGCTCATGGTTTGAAATGCCTTTTTTTCATACTGATGCTGTTGATATAATAGAACTTGAAAGCTTCCAATTTTTTTCAAGTACCAGCTTCTATTTTTTTCAAGTATATCTATACAAATAGCCATTGTTTTGGGAATGCAGAGCACTAAAGTAGAAAGCAACTGCTACTAAGGCATCTCTAAACATTTGGAGAACTAAACAGTTAAATTGAACAATTAAATTCACTGGTAATCTCCTCAGTGAGCGTTTAAAGTCATTAGTGAGTATGGTAGTGAAGAGGCAGAGTTTTTGAATTAAGCAGAGGCTTAATTCAAAAATGTATTTGAATATAATTTTTTGAAAACATTGAATGAGGCTTGCAGCATGCAGGGGGGAAAAGCCATATTTGTGAAAATGGTATATCTTGGATAAGGAAAGTACATCTGTAGTCTTTGTGTCTGAGATATTAAAGGATAAGTTGATTTTTTTAATAGTATCTAAACATGTATTAATATACCAAACCATTTTATTTTTCATTCTGTTACTCAGCAAAGGAATACTTGATCTTAAATTCAGTTTTAATGTTGCAACAGTTAGTAGTAATATAGTAGCAACATGAATCTTGTTTCCTTCCCTGATGTGATGCTAGCTGATCAGTGTTCCACAATCACTTCACTTTTCCATTAGAAAGAATTAGTCTTTCATTCTCTTCCTAGTAAACAGAAGATTTTAAATATTGATGTTTCATTCTCATATTTAGAACTTCCAGGTGGCTTTGTGAAGAGCAGTAGGTATTTCAAGATTATTAAAAATAGTACAGGAGGTACTATGTAGTAATAAATTGCTTAATGTCATGCTAGTTCCAATCCTTCAGCCCTTTGAAGTATTTTTGGACTCTAGCTTCTGGACTTTCTGCTGCTCATTTACAGCAGGTCCTCAAAGCACCTCTGCAGCTGGTGCAGCATTTTGAGAGATCAGATATTGGCTGCATGGAAGAAATATAGGAATAATGAATGTTTAATCATTTAACCCACTGGTGAGGAGGATCAGGCTGATAGAGGCTATGTCAGTGCCTCTGGTGTCTTATAAGCTGAGGAATTACTCAAAAAGTGGATAAATACTGTAATATTAGAGTTCTGTTGACTGGCCTCTATTCGGACATGATTTTTATTCTCCTTTCTGTTTACTAGCAACACACAAGACGAGTTTATGAAATTCTCCGATTGCGTGCAACAGATATGGGTGATGCAGAACAGTCCAGAAGCTATCGGTTGGACGTTAAAAGAAGACTGATTGGCCCCTATAAGGTGTATATGACTTAAGTATCATTTAATACTTATTTCAAGGCTAATTATACTTGATTTTACTTTCATTTCCATAAATGTAGTTGACGCCAATTATGTTGCCAATCAACTACAATTAGTTATGCCGTGTTCAACTGACATGTACACAGATGCAGAGAACATCCATAGCTGTGCTGAAGATTTTGTTTGGCTCCTGTTGCCCAATTCCAGCATTAAGTTGTTATTAAGCTTATGGTATCTAGCTACGGGTGGCATTACGTCCAGATAGACTTAAGGGGGGAAAAAAATCAATTTCTTGAAAAGGTTAAGAATATCTTAAATAGACAAACCACAAAGTTGGAGGTGAGGGGTAAACGTCATAGTACGTTTACACAGAAGACTATAGTTTAGATTCCTGTTTCACTTGCTAACTAGGTCTAATAAAGCAGCTTGCTAAAGTAATATAGCCATGTCAACACAGGACTCCATGCAGATGGAATATAAAGTAATTTCAGCAGTGAAGTTCAAGCAACCATTGAACTTAGTGTAAAGTAGCTTTCATAGTTCCTACTAAGTATGCTTCTGAGGATCTTCGGTATAGTTGGTCCATGTTGCATTAACTAACCCTCTGAGACAGATTTAAAATATATATATATATTTATGTATATTCTAGTTGCTAATCGCATCAGTCTCTATTAATGGTTAAAAGACCACAAATAAACCTAGGTTTATTGCTGTAACTAGCTTGTTAGCTACTTTGCAATTAAGTACTCGCTGAGCAAACCAAAACCTGGTCGGAAAAGTTTGGCAAAGTATCAGAAGTATCTTAATTAGCTTGCAAGCCTTCTTAAAGCACCACTTACCTGTTACAGCAAAATAGCAAAATAGCACCACTGCATTAAGTACTTGGCTGAACTGGAGATAATGCCACGTCACGCTGAGTGATAGGATCTTAATCAAAACACTTTCTATTCTCTTCCATGAGTGTCTTGTCTCATTTGCTAAATTTCACTCAGTGTCCGCTACAAATAAGGCCATGATTCTCCATCTAACAGGACTGTTGCATGGTTCCAATTCATTCACTTAGCACTGAATTCCTATGGGGGACATCCAAAATTCCATAAGCAGCTTCAGTTCTATTGCTTCTACCAATTGTTTCCACTTTAATCTTTGCATAAAGTAATACATTAAGAACAAAACCTTAATACAGATTTCCTATTACTAGATATGCAATATCGATCCTCTAAGATTTTAGAATATTCTATTTAATTTAGAATATTCGATTTAATTTTTCAACAACAGTTGTTTTCAAAAGAATAATGAAAACATGGAAAGGGTGTTGGCTGACTAGGTTTTCTGAAAACTGCAACTAAACTTTCAATACATAGTAATTTGGAGGACAAAAGTAACTTTTTGTAAAGAATCAGCAATATTACAGCATTCTTAATGCTGGTATCATGTTAATGCTCTCTTTTTTTTTTTTTGTATAAAGCACTTGATAGCTTCCTTTGAACAGTGTTGTACAGATGTAGAATAATTCTAAATTGCCACTACCTTAATTTAGTAATACTGGTACTGCATCTTAGAGCTATTTCCTTGCTAACTGTAGCAGAAATACAATTGACTGCAGAAACCCAAACCAAAAATCCTGTAATACATCTATTCCCCTTTAAGTCTTCACATTAGCACAGAGGTTATTGCTAAAAATACTGAGATTTTTACATATACTGCACCACTAGGTTGGAATGACTGGTACAGCCAACTATGTTGCTCCCGGTATAAGAACTACTAATACAGGAAGTGAAATATTTGGTACTGTAGTGAACATGGCATCACTTTAAGGTAGTCCAGAGGGTGACCAGCTTGTAAAATTTGGTGTTATCAAATATTATGTACAAAAGAGAAAAGGCTATGGACTAAATGTTTTTTTAAAGTTTTGATTATTCAAGAAGCATGGAGCTAGTTTCTATAGAACAGGGGACTTAAGGGCTTTACAGAGCAGAAGAATGCTGTATGCCACAATGTAAAAGACATATCTCTTTGATCATGTTTTTCTTTGTCATCCCATCTGGAAGTAAGCCCCACTGCAAGCAACCCCCAAGCAACACTGCTGTGTTGCTTTTGTTGATTGTAATATTTTGTTTTGGTTTGCTACTTGAACAAAATCGATTTCTCTGCCTACCCCAATAACTTACTCCAAAAGAATCCTCTTGGAACTGCCCAAGAGAAATTTTACTGGTTGCAAGTTTCAGTGTCTTGTGTACCTGGATATTCTGATTGTGTTTGGAGAAAAATGGATATTGAAACACTGTCTGATATGTGCAGGAGGAGTTTGCTTTTTACCTGGAGTCTGGAACTTACAGAGGTGGCCTAACACTATGATATCAGACATTGCGGGCATTTAAAATCTCCAACCTTTTATTTGGGACTAGTGTTTATAATGTTCATAGATACTTCTGTTAATTAAGCAGACTTGCAATTCATTCTAGAATAGAGAGGTTTTAGTGTTTCTATTGACAGAAACTTGCTGCTCAGAGGGTTCTCATCTCTCTTCTTATTTGGGCAACTCTCACATATTTTGAGTATCTTACTCGTTGTTAGCCATTACTGTTTTCAAATTTGACTAGATGTTGACTGGATAGAGCTGTCATGAATCTAAAATTTGAACAGTTATGTTGCTTTTGACATCCTTTCTACAAGGAAATGTTTCTTGAATATTGGCCAGAGATGTACCTGGAGGCCTCATCAAGACTCCAGTACAGGACCTTCTTTTCTGAACTGAAGTTTATCTATCTATGGGATTTGTGGGAGATTATCAGAGTTTCTCAGGTCTTACCCATTTGTAATTTGGCATGGTCTTCCACCTCCTGACCCTCAGCATCAGTCATCAAAATCAAACAAATTTTCCTTTGAGAGAAAAGCGTAAAGTTAAATAGAGTATAGAAGGGTTTTGATTTTTGAGACTGATGATAAAAGCAAAATTGTTTGGGAGAATTTTCTTTTAACAAACTCAGTGATTCCATAGACATGGGAAAGACTTACTGATGAGATACCAGGCATATATAATGCATATATTTCTTTTTTAATTGCTTGATTAATGACAGCATAGAACTAAATATACTGGTCAATTTTCTACAATATATTTTTTCATTCCATACATTTTAGTAATATAACATCAGACCTAACCAGTTTGCTTAAGAAAAAACTTTGAAACCATTTTTCACTTTGCTGGTTTACTGGTAATACAGAAACTGAAGCTTTAACAGAAGAGATTTCCCAATTAAACACTTAATGTTTTTTAGTATTAGGGACATCTTAAAGAACTAAATATTGAAATGGTAGAAGTTTAATGAAATACTGTATTCTTGATTGTTGGTTATGTTCAAACTACTGTTTGTTTAATTGCTTAGAAAAAGCAGAGAGAACTTGCCAAGATGAGAAGGTGTCTAAGACCAGAGGAGCTGACGAATCAGTTGAACCAAATAGACCTAAACATGCAACACGAACAGTTAGAAGAGAGCTTCCAACAACTTGTTTCAGATTACCGAAGAGTCCTAGAACGACTTGCGCAAGCCTGAGGATCCTACCTGTACAGGAAACTTGAGAATTTCTATACAGTGTTGTGAAGCACATCCTTAATTGCCACTTAACTGCAAAAAATCTCATGTGACGTTTTAATCACATTAAAGGTGACTTGTGTTTCTGTGCATTTTGAATATTTTCTATTTTTGTGTTGTAGATTTTAAAATGTACTTTAGGTTTGGGAGCACTTATTGCTGAAATAAACAATGTAGATTCTCAGATACAGTAACATTTCAATTGTTTGAATTTTCTTTTACCCTTCTGTTTTGCCTGAAGAGTTAACAGCTATCTGAATAGCAAGCTAAGTGATATTTAATTTGCAGCTGTCTTATTTCTCCTAACTTGATCCTCCTCAGGCTGTTTTACTTGGGTCCTACAATACTGTGTAGGCCTGTGCACTCTTCAGTTGAATGCCATATGAACAAGCTACAAGGCTGGTTCTTTGGTCTGTCTGGCACACTTCCTGAGTACAGGCTCTTTACCTGTTCTTAGCTAATGGCAGCAGGATCCACTTCTGTCGGGTCCCATTCTACTTAAGCTTCTAACGGGCCCTAGGTATATTCTTTTCCAAACCCCACAAGTTCACAGGTTCATGATTTCAGAAAAATACCTCACAATTGGAGAAACAGGCTAGACTTTGTAATGATTCCAAAAGCACTTTCTTTAGGTAGTGTAAGAAATTTACAAATGTATAGGAAGCGAGTGCCTTTATATAGTTCCTTGACTATTCTGCTATTTATTACTTCTCAAGCTTGAGGTTAGTACTTAAGAATCCTGTCTCTTCTCCCTCAAAGGAATCAATTACATACTATCTTCTACTTCTTCTTCTACTACTTCTAGTTAAGACTTTAAAACTGATTTGTGTTGGCCTGTAGTCAGGAGGATTTAATCTGAATAAGGATCACTGTAATTTATTAACCATGTTTCATAGTCCTAATGGGATTCAGGTCCAGCTTTCAAGACTGGAGTTTGTAGATTGACAGTTCTCTACTACCATCCGATTGCGATGTGAAAAAAAACTGGTTTTCCAAGTGTTTAAAACACCTTGTGGATTTTTTAATCTTCTATTAAATTCTCTTTAGAAATTCTCACTTCTGGCTAGGGTATCTTGTCTGTGTAATAATATGTGGTTCACATATGATAGTATCAAAAACTGGTATAATCGTTAATGATAAAAATGAGAGATCTCTCCTGATCATAGTAGTAAGCCTTGAAGGTAAAAGTGGGGAGTGTTGTTTTTTTGTTTTTGTTTTTCATTGAACATATTTGAGTGTTGATGATAAGCCAGAGAAGGTAAAGCTGAGTGGAAGAATTGTGTTTTAATTTCGTTTCTGCATAGAGGTCCAGGATATTTCTTGTGCCTTTGGGGAAGTGTACTGAAGGTGTTATACTAACACTGCCTGACCTTTTGCATTACTGAGACTGAAGTCATTTGTGAGATGGAAGAAGTTTAAGCCTTTTAAGAAGCTGTAAGGTTAACAAGAAAAAACACCACTTGATTGGCTGTTTGCCCCTTTCTATTGTTTGAATATTGTTTCCCTCCTAAGTTATTTTTCTCATGGGGGGAGAATAGAAAGGCGGCAAAATCCTGAAGGTCTGCTCCTACTTTCTAGCACCTGATGTGGGAAAGGAGGCTTGTCTGCTGTCACCCCCAGGGTACATGGATGTCCCCAGAAGGCTGAGAAATGTTGTGAAAATTTGGGGCTCGATGTTAGAGATGGTGAAGATTGTAATATTCCATTGACGGTGGAAGATAGATATGAAAGAAGCTGTTGAGCAAAAAAAGACAAAATCATTTTCCTTATGTCGTGAAACTTCTCTTGGAGCAAATTAATCTTTTCAGATTAATCTGAAATCTGAATCTCTAGAGGTGAGCTAGTGAGTCCTGTTCCCTTCATGGCGAAGGTGCAGTCTTAGTCTGAGCCTGGTTTCTTCACAGTCTGGGAACGTTCTGAACTGTTGGGATGTGCCTGAGAACAACAAGACTTACTACCTGGTTTACAGGAACTATCTTGTTACTAACTCTTGGCACCAAGACTATGAATAAGCAACCTCTTTGAGATACAGAAACTTTGAATCCTGCTATCCTGCAGCAGATTACAGCTTCTGCAGCACTGCTGCCAGGAAAGACCATGTGAGTACTCCCTAATCCATTACAGTTAATTAAGCCAATTATCTGAAACAACCTTCATCGGCAAATTAAACTAGCGCTGCTGACTTTGCCTGAAGTGATCGAAGAAGTGTCTGGACTATCCTTTCCCTTGGCAGACAGAAAGAGGCAATAATCTCTTATGTAACAGAGAACGGTAGTAGTTCCTCTGACACTACTGCTTGGGGAGCATATGCCAGTTCAGTTCTGTAGGCTTTTGGGGCGAGTTTGTGAACTAACATTCAAACACATACCAAGCAGTAACAGCAAAGTTACGCTGAGACTTCAGTGGGTGCTGGGCACAATATGATGCTAAAATAATACCGGATAAAAAATTTGTTCAAACATATAATCTGTTATCCTGGGTTTCTTATCTTAAATTGCTACTGTGCTTCTTTTGAGACATACCATCAGGTACTTGGAGCAAATACTAGTAATAGGTTTATGTGATTTAATTTACTCCATGACTTTTTCCTGCATTTTGATTAAATCCAGATTCTTCAGTCACTTCACTCAAAGATCAAGTGAACCTTTGCACAACATACTGATGAAGCATTTCAAATAGTTTGGTGCATTTGAATATTCTTTTCAGAATATACATAAGATCCGTAAGTATATTTAAGGTTTTTCATTGTGAATGCTGCTGGTATCAGGCTGCAGATCTGACCCTACACCTCTTACAAATACAGTCACAGAACAGTGAATCAACTTTAAGAAAGTCCAGTGTAGTATCTAAAACTGTGAATTTAGTTCAACTGGTAGTGACAAATTTTGTTTCCATGCAACGCTACTGTCAGCAGTACCATTCCAAGAATAAGAGCACAGTTTCTGGCAGCATGGCTTTTTTCTAGTGATGATGCCTGAAAATGTTGCTTGACTTTGAGATGTCAGGTAGTAGGCAGAGATACGAGTTAGAAGAACAATTTTTCGTCTGAATCAACAAATACGTTAAAACCAAAACCTCAATGTCTTCACAGTGAAATTTTACAAAAATACTGAGACTAGATTATAATTTATGGAATATATAGTTTATTTTAAAATGTTACCTGAATAACCCAGTTCTTCTGCTTACTTCAGAAGTTCCAAGTTTATAGTTCCATGTTTCCTCTGCAAGAGTGGAGGATGTCATAACTGGCTAAGACAGAAGGGGAAAGGAATACGAATCAAAAACATTAAAGTTCAAATATTTAGGAAGAGGGGACATGACAGAACTTTATTCTAATTATAAAGCCTGATAATCCAACAGTGCTCCCCTTTAACACAGTCAGGAGCCACATCTTAGCTCTGGGGGCCAGCTAAATAGGTTTCACTCTGATACAGATGCTGTTGCCTTGCAGAACAACAGTGAGGTGTTCTGGGACACTAGTTACCATAAAATTAGATCAACTTACTTCTTTGCAAAATACATTAATTTTGAAACCCTTGATAAGCATTGTTTTAAAACATTCTTTTGTATATTTGACTACAAAATCCTCCTAGAAGAGAAAGTGATTCCTGTGCCTTTCTGCCAGCCCCACATTCGCGAGGCCTTATGAGGGACTAGCCAAAGCAAAATGAGGAGCCATTCAATTCTGTTCTCCTGTGCATGCTTCAGGTAGTGACAGAGATGTTGGGTGAGTCCTTTTAAAGTTTTTATGCAATTGCTCTGCCCTTCTTCCCTAAAACCAGAAATAAACTCTGCTCAAACTTTGCAGGACTTAACTGCACCCAGCTTTGCTGCTTGCAATGACTGCAGCATTTGCCACCCTCCATGAGGCCCTGGTACAGAACCCCAGCACTTTGCAACCCGGCACTTCCTAAGTCTATTTGTGTTTTTAACCTGTCTTCCTTTTGATTCTATCTAGGCCAGAGAACTAAACTCCCCTGGTTAATTTTATATTCCTATATCATTATACAGATGGACAACTTGCCTCTCTTCTGTATCTTTCTCTTAGTAGTCCTCAAGGAATCATAGATTCAGCAGTTATTCATAACTCTGCTTCTCTCAGCTCCCAGACACCTACTGCCCAGCCAAATTCATTCCTATTGACAGAAGAGAAAGATGCATTGCACATAAATGTAACACATTTGAAGAGCAGAGAGACAGAATGATTTTGAGCAACTCCAGCCCACATGAACAGCATTGGCTCATCAAGACTTTATCCTAAGAGGTAAATCAAGATCTGAACAATGCTTATGTTTGGAAACCTAGGTCAAACTGTTCCCTCTCATGTATTTTGAAACATAAATTTTACAGATTTCAGATACCAGGAAGCAACTTCTAGTTCAACAGCTAATAACCTGAAGAAATAGAATACAATACCTATAGTTTCAGAACTGATAAAGCAAGCTACCTGAAGTTACAGGATTAGAAGGACACTTTAACTACAGTGGTAGTAGGAATAAAGGTCTATACAACCGAAGCATTATCTTAGGCAGTAAATGTCCGTGCCTTCTATGAACAAACACACAAAGCTGCTATGTAGCAGTTTAGGCAATTCAAGACTGACCTATTGTCTCTCTCTGCAATGTCAGCAGGAGGGTAAGCAGCCCATAATGTCTATACGAAGGATTTACGTCTGCTTATATAGATCATTTTTTCAATTCCTTTTTGTCTCTCACTGAGACTTTGTTGCTCTTTATGCTTCTCCTTTATTATATTGTATGATTGTCAGACACTAGAAGGCTTGAAAATCTTACGTTGTGTATTTTGCCACTTTACCTTTTCTCACAGTGTCAGTTCTGACCCAATTTCATCAGTATCAAACTGTTATAGATAGAAATATGTGTTATATTTGTAATCCTATCACCTAGAAGCTTGCAATCTCAACTTCCAAATTGAAAAAATATTATTCTCTAATGCTACTGCTTTGTGAGACATTGCTTGCTAGGATAATTTGAACTTGAAGTTGACAAAAAGCATGGTAAAATATTAAAATCTGATAAGCAAACATCTGTTGCAGACATTTCAGTTTTCTCAAAAAAAAAATCAACTACAAGTCATGGGAACATTTTTCCCCCATGCCATCAATATTTGCAGTAGTTTTACACTGCTAGTCCTTCCTCCAATGATCAGAAAGATTTCAATCGAGCCATGAGTTCTATCTATTAAAATGTTTCATTTACAAAAGGCTATTAGCCACACAGTTGGAAGTATTTGGAACTGTGGGGCTAGAAATTTAGTGCAACTAGTAAAAATGGAAGGCTATTGCACAAAGCAATACAAATAGATGCAAGCCCCACTCAGGCAGGGCATGCTAGCTGCCATCATACTGGTTTGTATCTCTGGAGGGAAAATTGTAGGAATAGGCTGGTGCCCCCCTGTCACTCAAATTTTCCTACAGTGTAAAAAGAAAAATAATACAAATACCGGCACTCAAAAGTACTCATTCAAATAATTGTTTACCACTTTCTTTGTTCCTTGTGCTAAAGCCTGCAGTAACAGGCATTGCAAGAAATGAGACTACAGACACTGTAGGAGCCTCCTTTTAGACCTATAATGGTACAAGCAAGTGTGAAAAGGATCATTGATCTAACATTTCCCAGATTTCCATGTACAAAAGTTTCACTTCTCCAATCTAGAGAAGCAAATAGAAAAAGAAAAAAAAAAACTCCTTCTGTTCTTCAAAGCTCATTGCAGATACAAGACTCCCACCCAAGTTGAAGGAATCTCAGGTAATGACATGATGAAGGCATGGCCTTGGGAATAGCGTTTTAGAATTCCCTCTTTGCTATTGCAAAAAAAATCTATATAGTAGGAGCAGAACTGTGCAGTTTTTTACCTAAAGTAGCACTAGCTTCTTTCTTTAGCAAATAAAGAACATGTAATGCTGCAAACATTCCTCAGATAGGGGGTATGTGCTCCATTTAAGGTTGTTTTATAGTTTGAGCAAAAGAGATCAAACATAAAGGAAATCTATATCAACGGGAAGAGCTTGACATCCAGGTTGTTTGGTTTTTTTGTTTTTTTTTTCTAAATAGTGTGACAATAAGGGAGGTGTTCCACGTTCAGTATCTGCTATTTTTAGATGCTTTTCTTCCAGTTAAGCCTTCCTCAAAACTGTAAAGTGTTCATGTTTTTGAGACATTCATAGTTTCATGGAAAAGATAAAATCTTTGCCTGAAATGAGTTTAATATGATAGGGACTGTGAACATGTCTTTTGCTTTCCTTAGAGCTGTAATAGTTTGGTGTAGCTTTGCCTGACTGTATACATTTTGTATCACTGATGTAGGAGCAGATTCCAAATGCTTGCTGCACACTAATGAATAGTGATATATATTGAAGTCTGAGAACTTCAGGTACTGCTAGAAGGCATAATCATACAGATGAGACTAAGCTTGTCTCACTGCAGCTACACACTCCTGTTTTTGCCTATCTTCTCTAAGGACACATTTCAGCAAGACTACCTGAGCAACCTAGCTTAGCTCCTGTTGCAAGAAGTAGCTCCCGCTCCTAATTACATGCTCCTCCACTTCCCTTGTCTTTGATTATGCAGTGAGCCAACTCACCTCATTGAACTGGGAAAAAAATACAAAAAAAAAAAAAAAAAAAGTAATCTGAAAAAAGGGACACTCAACAACAGAGAGACAAGAGCATGCTATGAACTGGCTTTAGCTGGCTGAACATGCTGGACTGGCTCACTGAGATACCAGGTGCGTTCCAGGACCAGCATAAGGGAGTACATGGGATCAATAAGCCAGGAGCACAAATGGAAATATGAATCACTGAATTTGCTTGATTAGTGGGTAAGCAGTAGCAAGACACTATTAAGAATGCAGTTCCCCAGCACATAAAGCCAACCTAAATCAGAGCGGCCACGCTGCAGTCTCTCAGCCACACGTTAATGTGCTTTCCTGGGCACCAGCACTGGCATTCATTTGGTCTCACTGAGAACTGTTCCATGGAACTAAACTAGCAGAAAATTAATTACATTTTTTCCTGTAGAGCTAGGGGTTTTTTTTTTTTTTTTTTTGCAGGTCCAGGACTTCAAACTATCTCACCATGGACCAGATGAACGCCAGCGCTGAATAAAGGACACCTACCTGTGGTTAGAGCAGGACCCAAACAGCACCAGCCCGACCAGCAAAAACTGCTGTGAACTAAATCATCTTTTAAGACAGTCTCAGATAGGAAAGTCTAAGCAGCTTCAGCCTAAACCCAGAAGCATCCAATTGCTATACTTAAACTAGAAGCATATCTCTATATTGCTCTAGGTAAGGTTTCATGTATTAATAAAACATGCCTGTGTTGCTTTATAGAGTGTTACAGACTGCTTTCACTCTTGCATTTAAAAGCATAGCTTCATGTCTTCCTTAGCACATCTTCTGCTTATTTTAATATCAGCCTGCCCAACATCTTGGGGGAAAATAAAATTGAGATTCTACATTCAGCATATGCCAACACTGACAGTACAGAGCCAATCTAAGTGAGATGCAGTCTGTAAGGCTCTCCTTCAAGAGTGAAATACATAGATGTACTCAAAGAAGCCTGGCTGAAAAGTGATTTCTCCAAAGCTGCTTCTCAACATGAAGCTCAGGACAACTCCAGACACCACTGATCATCTTAAACATTTCAGAGGATTTGCCAAACGTGAACAAAAGACAGTTATGAGGAAAAAGTGACATTTTATTTTGGTGACAGGACTTGAAAACAGCAGTGTATGATTCTTTGTGTTTACTGTATTAGGATATATGGTCTCTCTCCTTTTCTGAGATATTCATCCTTGTTTTATCGGTATAAAGTTCCTAACAAACCTAAATCTGTTATTTATATTCCTTAGTAAAAGGAGAAAGTCCTCATTTAAGTACAAATTAAAGACTACCAAATAATGACTTGTCAGGGCTTAATATTCATCCGGAGATTGAAAAAAATACAGAACACTTGTTCTCTTGGAATGGAAAACAGTTGAGAAGTTCCTCTTTGATCGATCCCCTCTTGGTTTCTGATCTGCAAAAGGAATTGGTCCAGTCTAACCACTAACACATACCTGCAAGTATTTGTGAAATAACCTGACACTTAAGGACAAGGTAATTACAAAGGTGGCAGCAGTGTAATTCTAGTATTGTCTCCAGTTCTTGCATTTTCTTATGCCATCAAGCAGTTTTCAGGCAGTTACAATCTAGAATTATGGTCTTATAGCAACAGACAAAAGCCAAATGTTCACTTTATTTTCCTTCATAGTGGGCTTCGATTCCCCTGAGTAGGAAATATTTATTGACTCACGTAAGATACGTGAGACTAGGTTAACTTAGAGCATTTTGTTTCTCTCCTTCAGTGACAGTTAGGAAAAGATGATAGTGGATTACTCATCAGCCGTGGCTACTTTTATGTGAAGTGTGCCGTTCTCTACAGGCACACACAAGCACACCCACTCCAGCAGGCGTGTAGTTACGTATGCAAAGTAGCAATAATGTGTGATTGCTTTACACTGTACATCATTGCCATAGAACCAGTGGTTGGGTATCTGCATTCCTAAAGCCTTGACAAGATGAAAAGTAAGATAAAATGGTGTCTGATGAAATTCAAACTCCTGAAAGACCATACTGTATTGTAGAACTAGGAACAAGGCAAAGACTTGCTCATTTCTGCTCTGCAAACTAAATGTGTATGTACCTCTCACCAGTGAGTAGTTGGTAATGATGCTCATGTGCAACTAGGCAGCTTAGGAATGCTATTTCTTGATTTATTTCTAGCTCTATTTTAAAAAATAAAAAAAAAATCCTGTTAAAATCCTATCATACTGCCCTTACTGAACAACTATCATGAAACATGTCAGTTGGTGCAGAATGTGGCTGTAAGAAGTGAATTGTTTCATTTTTGGAGGCAATGAAAGATACTGTATTGATCTTTAAACTACTATGTGGTCTGGATATATGCTATATGATAGGCTGCGTATCGTTCTGTGGCAGCTAATTAACCGATGCACTTCTGCTACTGACGTCTATATTGGACACTGAGAAGATTGCAGCACCTTTTTTGTGATCAGAGAACTCTTGGAATTTGCTCCTTAAAGGCAAAAATTCTTACAGCGTAACTTTTAAGTTCATATGTTTTTCAGTCTTTTTCCAGAGTAAATAATGGGGGTAAATCACATCACCTTTCCTATCTGCCTTGGGCTTTGAGTCTATTCTTGTTAACTAAATTACACAGTTTGTAGATGTGAAGTTAAAAATTACCAATAAAGAAATCTGGAGATAATCAGTCAGCCCCTGCTCTTACTTGGGAATTTGTTTACTTATCCTACTGGTTACCACTGCGTGTGTACATGTGCATGTGTCTGTACAGAAAGGATGCTTATATTACTTGCACATTTTGATTTCTTTCCTCTACTCTTGCAAACACTACCCTACTGCTTTCTAGTCATTCTTTCATTTGGCAATCTGATTCCTTTTGTTTGCCCACCAGCTGTTTGATTTACGTCCCGCAACAGTGTTTCTCAAACTCTGACTAGCCATAAGAACATAATTTCAAAACAACTGCAGAATGTGTTTAAAAAAACAGTTCATACAGACAAACCAAATGCAAGCATGGAAACAAAACGGTGAAAAATAAGATGAATGGACATTACAAGTTTAGCTTGATTTTTATTTGACTGCGAATGAAACCTATCACACCATCACTGCATAAGATGGTCTTTGGATATTTCTGTATGGTAAGGTGACATCTCTACTAAAAAATGTTGGAAAGATGCCACTCTACAGAAACGTTTGCTTTTTTAGAACTTTTTGAAATACATTAAATTTGTCTGTGCAGATGAAGTAATGAGAAATATTTGAGTTTCAGGTTTCAAGCCTTATCCTTCAGATTCTGCATAGGCCTCTACAACAAATGTAACAACAAAAACTTAGTTCAGAAAGAGTAGCTCATCTTTTTCTTCACAAAAGCTGTTTTACTCCAATGGAATAAAAAAAGTACAGGAAAAAAAAAAGTTTAAAAAGAACTAGAATAAATGTTGAAGTAGCTCTGGCACCTGTGGAATAATATGGTTGCAACCCTCCTGAGACTGCCAGTCCCACTTCGGGAAGCGCTGTCTCACTGCCATCTCTCCCGCTGCTGGAAAGCTGACAGGAACGTGTTGCTTAAGCCTCAACTTTCCAGTGCAACCATGCGAACCACGGAAGGGGGTGCCGCCTGCAACAACGGGCTCCCCGAGCACGTACGCACGTTACAACGCCGAGCAGACGGGCCCCCCGCCCCCCGCCGCCGTGCGCGCTTCGAGGCCCCGCAGCTCCCCGCGGCGCAAGGGC